>OZ038475.1:99852379-99867379 GCA_964036315.1 Acanthosepion esculentum
AAACAGTGCTCAGTGCTAAATTACAGAGCTATTATATACCCAAAACCGTTGATACAACTCGAAATTTCATGCTTTATGTAATCATGAAATCTCTGAGCTGTACTGTCTGTGTGAGGTACTATATATATATATATATATATATATATATATATATATATAAAGACATTTTTGTGTTTAACATTGTTTTTATAGATACAAGTATTTAAGTAAATGCTCTGTTTATAATAAACAGTATTAAATAACATTTACCGGCCTGAATATCCAAGAAATTTTCATAGAAAATATTCGTCCTTGACAGGATTCGAACCTGTATCCTATACGGAACTGTCATATAGCCTGACGTGCCTTAATCGTTTCGGTCACTAAGGATCGTTCGGTTGGCAAGGCCGAATTTACTGCTTATAAACTTCAATCTTCCATGATTCTCTCACGTACATTCATAACTACTCATGGCGTATCAAATGTAAACAAATGACGTCACACATTATGAAATTCCGACAATTATTTAAAGACATTTTTATGTTTAACATTGTTTTTATACATTCAAGTATTTAAGTAAATGGTCTGTTTATAGTAAACAGTATTAAATAATATTTACCGGCCTGAATGTCCGAGAAATTTTCATAGAAAATATTAGTCCTCGACAGAATTCGAACCTGTATCCTATACGGAATAAGCAGTAAATATATATATATATATATATATATATATAATTACAAGTTTATGCTTGTCCAGGCCTGAAAGGGCGCGTTTATAGATTTCGACAATGTGTACCTGCGAATAAATTTGAAGATTACATTAAGGCGTGAAAATTTCAGTCATCAAGCAGTTTTTATTTCTATGGGAACACTGTCTCTGCCTGTCGATATTTATGCATCTCTTTCGATATCTTTGCGCTTTGCTGTTATTAAATACAATTATACCGAAGGAAAATGCTTGGAAGATGGTTGTTAACGGTCAGTTGAACAAGCCTTGCAGGGAAACTGTACACGATTGGATATAAACGATAGGAACAACGTATTGTACTGTTGAATATAGAAGTTGCAATGTCAAATTACAAAATGCAGCACAAATTTAATTGTGAATCGCATATGTAGGTTGATTCATCGTGATGGAAAAATAATGATGAGGATGCTAAACAGATAGAGCTAGTGAAACTTAACAAGAAGTCACCTCAGAAGTTCATTTGCAATTTATGATTGAGTAAGGAATTGTAACTATTCCGCTAACTGCAATTGCATCATCATTTGTTCCCTAACGTGCTGAGGTCGCAGGGTCAAGACGTAACTCTGTACAGGACCAGCTCCCTTTATATATATATATATATATATATATATATATATATATATATATATATATATATATATTGCATGCCACGTTCTGAATTTGTAATGTTTTCAACCCATTTTTTTCTCTACTTTTTTCTTTTACCTATAGTGGCATATTGTAGGATTGTAGTGGAAATACTGTTCTATCTTAGGACGTGTCTATGCAGTTTGAACCTTTCCTTCTTCTCGTTAATTATAAGGTGTTCCCATAGGCCTGCTTCTTGTCTGATATTGTCTCACACTGCGTTATTTGTGATGCGATCTACGTAGCGGATGTCAAGGATGCTTTTCTAGCATCTCAATTTTAATGATTGGACTGTCCGCTGTGGTTCTGCTGTGAAAGAATAGCCAACGTACAAAAAGATTGAAGAGAACAAACCAAGCAATATTTGATCTTTGATCCCAGATAGTTGAGTTCTATTAGTTTTTTTTATTATGTAGCTCTACTTAAACTCAAACGTCTGTAATTATTAGTTTACCGCAACTTTCTGTCCACGTGTGTATTTTGTCCTTTGTCAAGAGGTCTTTTTTCGAGATAATATTCAGAATCATTTTAGGAACGCTCAAATCTTTCTGTCTCTTTGTGAATGTCAGTTTTTATTCTCCACATATATATTTTGTTTCTTCCAGCACTTCCATCTCCCCTCAAATATAAAAAACAACAATCTTGCTATATATAACTAACCAGAGAGTATAAAGGCGGTATGAATAAAATGATGATCGTCCAAAAAGACTGTTGTATATTAACTTTCACTCGTTGCCGAAGTTAAAAAAAAAACAAATAATTGGAAACACAAGAAAATATCACATAAATCAATTTAATGTTCAATAAATTATAAACTCGATATTTAAAAAAAAGGAGATATTGAAATCACATTGGGTGGAATAAACTGTATCAATAGCGTTTAAATTGAATGAAGACGTTATTGTTTGAGTGGTGAGGAAGGACTAAAAAATAGTTTAGATATCAATAATAACGGATATCTTTCCAAGGAGAAAGATAGTATTGAAATTCTTGAATTTCTTCAAGACAATATATTTAGAAACTTACAAAATAAAGCCAATGCATCCATTGACACATTTATCGATTATCGTTAGATACCAAATATAAGCACGGCACTTTCTCTCTCTCTCTCTCTCTCTCTCTCTCTCTCTCTATATATATATATATATATATATATATATATATATATATATATATATATATATATACATACATACACACACACACGACCGGTGGTAAAGGTCGATGTTCGAGGATAGGTTAAGGTCAGGATTTCGAATGCTAATTTAAAAAGAAAGCATGTATTCCTATTTGGAGGAAAAACCTAACGTAATATTTTTAACTTCATCTGCCACTGTCTGGATTGCGTCTGTGCAAGATCAGTAAGTATTCGGAAAGAACGGTTCACACTGAAACAAACAAACAGGCACGCACGAAAGGACAAAGAAAAAATACACACATGCGTACTGACGCGTCTAGAACATACCAGGCCTGCTGTGTTATGTACATTTCAACCTACCCACTGTTATGCAAGACATAACATGTTTGTAGTTTATACAGTAAGGTGCTCACTACCAATGACTTGTGAACAAAAACGTGTGTTAATGGTGTTATTTTATCATAAAAATATATATTATAATAAATGGACTTAGGAAAAATCATATATATATATATATATATATATATATATATATATATATATATATATTATAATAAAAAACAGTAATTGCCGTATCATGGACTGTGCCAGCAAAGCATTAACCAGATGATTTTATTAAAATTTAAATTATGTAACGCTCAGCTTCTACTCAGCACCTGAGGGCTACGTTGTGCAGAAAACTCTGAGTCGTGCTACTGGTGAGGAATATATATACATATATATCTATATATATATATATATATATATATATATATATATATATATATATATATCGCGTGTAGCAGCAAAATGTTCAAATCGTGTAACAGCAAAATTGTCCAATTGTTAAATTATGATTTGAACCGTTACATCATAGAAATGATTAAAGATATCTTACTGGAATTCTCTGAGATTCCATAACACTATTGCACTCTACTTTGAACAATAATGTATTTAACTCTAAGATGAAATGATGATCCCTCTTCCTGTTGTGACCTCCTGATCCAGTTTTTATCTCTATTGCCCCCCTTTATTAACTTATTCACTGTTCCCGTGATGGTTCTTGAATGGAACCCAGAGTATAAATATTCGTACCATTGCCGAAGGTTTGAATGATCTTTTTCCTCTCGCCATTGCTCAGTTGGCAAGATATAGCGAGGCTGACGCAAAAAGATTTTAACCTGTTTCCTTCAAGCTGAATAATGCAAAGACTCTCAGTGATTTTAGGGTTTTAGTTAATTCTCCACATTTCAGCACTTTTCCGTAATAATATTATTTTATTGACTATTAGATGTATATATATATGAAGAAAATCTATGACAGAGCGCGAAAATGTTTCGTGTTACTCATTCTGTCCTTTTGGACTCCATCATCCTAACGTGATGGATTTCTAAATCATAACACAAATAAATGAAAGTTTTTTTCCACATTTTTCATAACTTGACATATTTTAACATTTATAAAATCTTTCTCCAAAAACCTATTTAAGAAAAATAGGTTTCTCAAGTCCAGTAAATGTTATCGCTCTTTTTTTTATTATTGATGGGGTCTGTTTTCCTAACGTTTTAGTTGAAGTCGTGCGAAAAATCACCATCTTGGTTATGTCATTATTTTCTCTTTGGGTTACATGTGCTATTTAATTTAGTTGTGGCTGCTGCTGAAAGTTCTCAAGTGATGCTTTTCTGTTATCTGTTTGAATTTTTTGTTTATGATTCTTTAGAGACAGGTTCACAAGTTTCGAAGAAGCATGACCTTCGCCGGAGCCGTAGACTTCATTCGTTTAAAGCCATTTTTAACCATTAACCATTGAACTGAAAAAGCTGACAGGTTAGATATTTCAAAACGTGTTTGGCGCCATGTCTGACATCCATATGAAAGGTTGCATCTGATAAGACTATTAAAGAATATGACTCGAGTTTTCGGGTTAGTGTTTTCGTTTTGTAGCAATTCTCGGTGACGGAGGAAACTAAATGCAGAGCATACTATTTTTTGTTCTCTTTCCTTATCTCTTTCACCTAATTAGTTATAAATGACCCATACACCGACGTATTCACACCCTGAATTTTTCATGGATTCAGGATATGTGCGATCCCTGCTTTCATTCTTACTCCAGATCATTGTTTTTGTTTTAGAAAAGTTTAACCTTCTATTTCTTGGAGAATTTGTATAGATTAAAGGAATCTTAATGAAATAAGGATTCAGCGTAAAATGTTCCAATAGTAATTTTTTACTAGAAATAAAAGCATCATATATTGTACCATCTGGGTTCATTATAAACTGCAAATTCAAAGATGTATCTGCTTTCTTGATTCTAAACAACAAAATGTAGTTGGAGCAAAAAATGAGAATAATGTTATTGCGAAGAATTAGAAAATAAGATGTTGAACCTTACCCTTTGTTGGTGTATAAATTTATAGTTCTTCCTCAATAGGAGCGATGCCAACCAAAATATTTTGAAAGAAACAAGCTTTATTCTCTTTTTCCGGGGAATTTTAATATTTGTTTTTAAATTTTACTTCCTTATTTCTTAAATATACTTTTATTATGCTTGTTATCAGAGACAAACAAACATGACCGGAATAATTATAAAGTTCTAATCAACTGAACGGTGTAATGTTTAATGCTGTTATGATGAATTTTATTGTTATTAATATCTGCGTTTTCCAGTAAAATCTATCTGTGATTCTCTTCCTATTTATCCATCTAGCTATGATTCTGTTCGTATCTATCTATCTATCTATCTATCTATGATTTTTTTCACATGTATCTATCTGTGATTCCGTTTGCATTTCTCTGTCTATCTATCTATCCATCTGTGCATATATATATATATATATATATATATATATATATATATATATATATATATATATATATATATATTTTAAATAAAAACAGATTACATTAAGGTTCCATATAATAAATTATTTCACCACAGCCCTTCCAAAGGACAGTGGATCATCAGATTTATTTCCAAATGTTGAAATGAAAAAATGAAAATATATTTACACATTTATGACGGGCAATAATAAGGAAACTCACGAAGTGGGGGCAGTGTAGGGAGGTAGAGAGACAGCGTTGAGTTAGATGTAACATTTCTATTGTTTCAAATTTAAATATTCGCTGAAATCTAGACATTGACACTTTAAATCTGTTAACGGAAGTTATATCTTGATTAGGAAGTGGGATGGAGAGAAATCTATATTGAAAAAAGAGAAAAAGAAAAAGAGAGAAAAAGAGAAAGAGGTTGTAAACAAGTGTCATTAACTTCTATTGGAATATGCGTTTTTTTTTGTTTGTTTTTTTACTTTGAGATTTCGTAAATTTTTCAGTTTAAACAGTCTAAGCCATTTAATTATATGTTAAAGTTTTTTTAAAAACCTTATTACGGACATTTTGGTGATTTAATGTGAAATAGTCGATTAAGAGGTATATAGAGTTTACATTAAAACACTAGAAAGTTTACATCTAGTAGTAAGTGATTATTAAGGTGATATCTTTATCAGTTTGAATTTTATTTATGAGATTGATTAGTGACTATTTTTACATTGGTAAATTCTATTACTTAAAATTTAGTATTAATTTAATATGGAGTGGCATTTTAACGCAATATTAGAGATCATGCTCCATCATATATTGTAAACTGTTAGGTTTAGATTGTTCTTATGCCGACATTTAAAAATTAATTCATTATGACTGTTCAGTAATACATCCGGATCTTTATGTGTTAGGTTTAGATTGTTCTTATGTGTTAGGTTTAGATGTTCTTATATATATATATATATATATATATATATATATATATATATATATATATATATATATATATATATATATATATATATATATGAGTGTGTTTGTAGTGTAGTGTGTGTTTCTGTTAGTATTATCTGTCTATCTATCTATCTCTACATATATATATATATATGTATATATATATATGTATATATATATATATATATATATATATATATATATATAGTGTGTGTGTGTGTGTGTAGTGTGTGTTTTTGTTCGTAATATCTATTTCTATATCTATCTATCTAAGAGAAGAGAAACACACACTACACTACACACAGACACTCATGTATATATATATATATATATATATATATATATATATATATATATATATATATATATGATTCTATTCGTATCTATATATCTATTCAGCTAGATAGCTAGCGAGCTATTATTGTGTTCGTATCGACTACAGATAAATAGTTACTGTTGACAATTCTACGATAAATACGTATTGTTGTCATTTTTCTTCTTAGAGGCGGTGAATATTTTCCCATAACTGGGATCTTAACTGTTGCTACAACCCCGGGCCACGTTGGCTCTGGGACTAACAGCATTTAAAATGTGGTCCCACGCTCCTCAAAAGCTCCAATCTCCCCTCCCGATGCCTTCCTGCCAAATGTAGTTATATCATAATACTCAGAATTACAGCGCCCTTCACCGGTAATCTCGGTCCAGGTTACCTGGTGGAAGTTTGCTGAAACCCCCACCCATTGTCCAGATGATCAGAAGGACATTCACTCAGAGAGAAACGTGACATCTAGATATATTAACTCCATCGGTTCACATGCTCTGGTCATGAAAATAAACCAGTAGTTTCAGAGAGGCCGGACGCATTCCATGTCTGGAAACGGCTTAGAAGCGTCAAAACCCCAAGACTGGACCCCATTCCGGATATTGTAAATTCTACAACTCTCGTTGATGAATATACCTCTTCTCTATGATGAATATACCTCTTCTCCAAATGATCATTCGCAACATATATGGAATCTAAATCTCAAGGACAAACCTTAGCAAATATAATTCAATCATTAGATTGTGACGCTTGTATGTTCCAAAAATAAATTCTAATGTTTTGTTATTTAGTTAGACTTTACGTTGTGTATCAGGCCGATGAATTTTCAGCACCATATCTTTTAATAGTAACAATCTCTTTGTAGTTGAAAAGGAAGCAGATCATTATGTGAACAAATTGCAGACTGGTGTCTGAATATGTCCAAATCCCAACCAATTGTACGTGTGTGATACTCGTAGAGTTAATGGCTAAAAGATTTTCAAAGTTCTAAGAGACATTGAAGTTTTTACAAAAATGTGCATCAAGAAAACCATCGAAGAAAGAGCCTCGCAGACGGAATTAACATCTTAAGTTAAAGATACCGAAATCTTAAACCAAATTTCACCCACATTCAATGGGGAATGACAGATTTTTATTGAAAATGTCGAAATTCGGTTTGAATAATACCGTATTTGCCTTCGCATTTGATGTGTTTTTTTAATATACCAAAAACGCCCAAATACAGTCGTATTACGAACAGCAGATGACGGAACGGAATGCTGTACAGGTTGGGTCGGTCGTCGGGTGAGCTAGAGTCCGTTAGTTATAAAAATTGCATCTAGCAATAAAATATTGATAATACGCAAATTTATAACAGTAAATTGTTACCACTAATAAAATATTATAGTAGTTTATATGTATGATAGTCTGTACTAATACTAGTTTAGGTTAGAATGCATTTATTTTTTCACCGTTATTAGTTGTATCGCCGTCGTCGTCGGCTTCATCTCGTATCCAAAAAATTAATTTTATTCTTTGTTGATTGCTTCCTTTATGATGATGTTGATGAATAAATTCGCCGCCAACGTGCAGGTTCAGGACTCTAGAAGCTTCCAATTTCACCAAAAGCCTACTCCCGTCATCCATCCACTATCGCCGTTTGACTAATCAAGTGTTGGTTGGAGGTGAAATAAAATAAAAGTAGAAGAAATTGCCGATTGCGTGAGCTTGTTTAAGGTTCGCCTCAACTTGCCAGGAAGTTACCATACACTTTATTTCAAGACTTTGCTCTGGGACACATGGAATGAGACTGCAACAGGCTGCCGTAGAATGTCCACCATATTTAGCCGGATTCGTCTGCTGATTTAACCAATGAGATCTGTTATCCGTTTGTTTTGCCGTTGGCGTCTTTAAGTTAATATTCAATGAAATAATTTGCTTTGTCTACATGTACTGTAATTATCAATAAGAATTCATCCACATTTATTGTATGTTACTGATTGCTTTATATCAGATTGCTTTGTTTATATGTATCAATAATCATTGATACAAATGTACCAGTATTTCTTTTCCACTTTGGAAAATTTAATTGAGTTTGTTTTTAAGGTTAAATTTGCAATATATGATTTCATGCTTTATTCCCGTATTCGGTTACAAAATTTATTCAAAATGCACAAAATCCTACGAGACCACTTTAAAATGTATTCTAATAAATATATGATGAATTATATTAACATTTTCTTCCAAAATATACCTTTGCAAAATAGATGGCGTCTTATGTCAGGTTGTGCCTTATGCGAAACGAAACAGTAATTATATGAATATATTTGTCCAGAAACTGGATTTCTTTGTTTTTTATATTCTATCAAGCATGTGGCTCTCTTTTACTAAACTATAAAAGCTGTTTATAACAAAATATCAACAAAATGATCAGGTTTTACATAGAAAATGTTTATGAGTTTCTGGAGCATGCGCTGACAGAAAAGAGAAAGGGGATTTTGTTGGATTGCAAAAAACATAAGAAATCTTATAACGATATACTTCAAATGGACGTATATAAGAATTTAGAATGGAAAATATTTCTCTGAATGTCAAACATTGAATATCGATATTATGATGAGTGGCGTGATTCCTCCCTTAATGCTATATGTTGTAATATTCGATGATATTACTCAGTGCGAAGGACATCATGATGAATAATAGAAAAGAGAATCTTCATCCCACAATGAGAGATGTTTTGGACGTTTAAATTTGCATTTAGAGTTTGTATCTCACATGAAACTCTAATTATCATTCCTTAGACATTATATATCATTATTAAAAGGGAATGGAAATTAATACTTAACATCAGGAAGAGACAGTTGATGTTTCTGGGGCATAGAATGAGTAAGTAGGACTTGGAAAATATGATACTCACAGGGCTAATATAGGGCAAGAGGAACAGAGGAATAAAACGCACAACATTCTTAAATAAATGGATGAGGGAATAAGGTTTATGATAAATAACAGAAAAACACAATTTAGAATAAATGGATGACGGAATAAGGTTTATGATAAATAACAGAAAAACACAATTTAGAATAAATGGATGACGGAATAAGGTTTATGATAAATAACAGAAAAACACAATTTATTAAGAGTTACAGGAAACAGGATGTTGTGGAAAGTTTTGAGTTGGACACGGTACACACAAAAGAGGAGGGTCACCTATTAACCGTAACCTTATCTCAAAAAACAGTTAAAGATGTCTTACGATATTCAGACGCCACTATTCTCTAACTCTTGATGTCGCCATTACTGAAAAGAGCTTATAAAGAAAAAGCCGGTAAAGTTTCGCTGACAAACATCACTGTCAAAGGAAAATGTGGTGCCGGAATTTTCGACTCTATTATGATATTTACATACATGTGAATTATCATTTTCAAAATTTGAAATAATGGAGAATATAGCAAACGAATATTCGGATAAATAGTTTCCTTCAAAAGTTGTCATTGTACAGTTGAATATTAACAGGAAAACAAGCGTTGATGTCAATTGTTACCAAACGCTGAATAATTGCAGATAGGCACTTGGTTTGTAACCGGAAGGAAATGGAAAATCAAAGATGCTGTAGATGATGCAGAATCCTTCCTTAGGGTGAAGAGAGTTGTTGGTGCTAAGACAGCTAACAGAGCAAGAGTTAGTTATCATCTAAAACGCTGATGGACTAAAAGAATGCAGGAGAATGTAGAATGGTAGAAATCATTTGTTTTCTTTTTTAATCATTTACCTAAGGCAAGGTGATAATGCCATTAAACTGCAAAAGTTTACTTGGAGTGAAATAGAACGAGAAGAATGTAGAAGGAACCGGAATCCAAATCCCAAACAGGAAACAAGGGTTAAACCTCTGCTTATGTTCAAGAGAAGAGGAAGGAGTGTGAGTCGGGTGATTGAAGATCAGGTTCAACACAACAGCCGGATATCCGAAAGAAAGAGCATGCGTCAAGCCTGAAAACATCAAATTAGTTTCATTTACAACATATAAGACATACGAATACAATGAAACTGTTTTTCTGGTGATGTTTTTTTAGGAATACTTACCAATTCATTCAACCTAAAATTTTGTAAGTTGATGAGATCTAGCAGACGTAGTACATGCCGTAAAACTAGTAACCTTGAGTACATCACCACTGGTTAATATTCTTTAAACGTTACACGGGTTTGACAACCAGGTATCAGAAGTTGTTGACGATGTCAAAAAAAGAAGCTTCGCTAAATGTATTTGGTTACTGAACTCGGAATAAACACATTTACCCGAGTGGAAGTAAAAATTGCAAGAGATAATTTTTACAAAACAAAATAGTAATTATCATGTCATGACTGAAAGAATTTGTACCGTAACAGTCGACTTCGAACGTTGTCTCGCTTTTTCAACATGATTACGTTAATTGTCCCAACACCCTGGAAAATGAAGAAGGTCTGGGAGCAGAATATTAAGAAATGGTTGGATAACTAATGTAATTCTGTTTGAACTAGTTATATTACCAACACGATGTCGGCAAAAGTGACTGATTTCGAAAATTCAACAAAATGTAACTATGAATTATATGAAAAGTTTTAAAATTGGACAATCTAAATCTGAACTCTTAGTTTCACTTTGTCGAGGAAATACTAAAAAAACAAACTTGGTACTATTTAATGATTTTGCATGGGCAACTTTACAAGGTTTTCTTTGAAACGTCAGCCTTTAATCAAGTATTTGTTAGAGGCACTGAACCTGTTTTTTTATGTAACGTGAGCTGTGATTTATGTGTTCCATTATACATTGAAATACTCTGAAGCTGACCACGAAAAATGACTTTCGAAATATTTCTAAGCAAGATAGCCTGAGTGAACACAACCCAACCCAACCCTCTTCTAATGGGTTTGAATTCAGGGTATTGCTTCTCCTAGACCGCTTGCAGCCCAAGGTTATAGAACACAGTCTTTCCTGCTATTTTACCCAGAGCTGGGGGATAAGAGATGGATTATCTTTCGAAAGGCTATTAGCACGTAAGTGAATGTAATAGATTCAACTGGAATTCGAATAACGGTTCACCGATTCCACAATCCTCTCTCTGTATATATACTAGCAGCATGGCCCAGCGTTGCCCGTGCTTGATTCGAAACTCGTACGACTCATACAGCAATCGCTATCACTTGACCTAAAATATTTTTGCCCTTCCTTGCCTTTAAAGGAGTGCCCTTTGCCGTGCAGATGTTGCTACATGCCTTAATTCTTGCCTATCTCACACTGCGAATGAAAAAGGAATATTAATAACAAATACTTTTCACACCCAACCCATTTCTGCGGAATCAGAATCAACATTGACTTTAAGCAAGCGAATGAGCCAATTGGAGTAAAGTGCAATGCAGATTTAAATTTTTCCCATTTGTGACGAATGCAGCTATCGATTTTTTTGCTAGTTAACATTCGTGTCAGTCAGCTGTTGGCTCTCACTCTGGCAAATAGAATCTTACTGCCTATTCGTGGCAACCAGCTATAGGCTCTCACACTGGCCAGTAGGAAATGACCGCAAACTACATACAAACTGCCGTAAAAGCATACAAAATCGATTATTTCCACTATCGATGAGAGTTGGGAAATGCAAAGTCGGTTTTGGCCTTATCTCTAACTTGGAGCCTGTGCATGTAAATCTTGGTGCAAATCCTTCGAAAATTGCGGCCGTGCATTCGTTACACACGCACACACACATCCTGCCTTATATATATATATATATATATATATATATATAACAAACAAGTAATTTATAACGGTGTACAAATTTAACAAAACAATTTGAGAATTAGTAAAACCTGACAACGTTCCTTATAAATGAAATGAAACCAAACAACATTTAACAATTTAACCAGTTTAGAAAACTCGAGATAATTAAGACTGATAATATATATATATATATATATATATGATCTTCGATGAAATTTTAGAATACAAATATCTGAGTATTTTCGGCTTTCAGAAGTCATTATAAAAGCGATGGTAATACTGTCATTTTATATATGTATTGTTTTTATTGTGTCAAGTAGAATCTGAAAAACACACACACACACACACACACATATATATATATATATATATATATTTATATATATATATATATGCGCGTGTAGCATATATACATGCATACATATATATGTATATATATATATATATATATATATATATATATATATATTATATAATTATGAGGATGAATTATATATATATATATATATATATATATATATATATATATGTATATATATATATATATATATATATATATATATATATATATATATACATATATATATATATCCACGCTCCTGAAAAATTTATTTCGGTTGAGCTCTCAATTGTAGATTTTTTCTCTAGAATCTCGTGATATATAGCCGTAGCATCAGACCAGATATGGCTGCATGTTTTAATTCACGGACATTCTTGCTGTTCTTATTTGAAGCTTAACAGACATTCGAGTTTCTCCTCACCCATATGACTATACCCCCACGAGCCATGACTACTATCACCAAGCTGCTCGATCCAGAGCATTTAAAGCCGGTTCAAGCAAGGATTTATAAGTATATCCTTCTATATACAAAGGTATACAAGTGATTCCACCACGGAATATTTGACCGAGCGGCGCTATATCGAGTCTAATTCTCTACCTCTTCACCGAGTCCCGTTTGTACAGTTGGTATGACGTTTGCCTGATAACGTAACTGCCCGGTTTTCAATTCTCGGTAGTGGATGCGTACTGCTGATGAGTCCCAAATATAGGACGAAATGGCCCTCCAGTGCATTCTGTTGAGGTTTTTAGACTCGATGACTTACTTAGACTTAATTATAATTATCTCATATCCTCCTAATAATTTCTATCACTATATATATATATATATATATATATATATATATATATATATATATTTCACATTGTATCACTCCCTGTCAGGCACGTTTTGTGTTTGTTCAACACCCACAGAGCTTTCCTGTAGTTTATACTGCAACTAGGCTGAGCAGTTTGTTTTTGGGATAGAGCGCTTTATTTTTCTTGATCAAAAATCTGAACCAGGCCAGTACGCTCACACCCTCTTTCACGATGACTTGTGACTTCGTGCTAGCACAGCTATTGACGGCTTTCATGGTACCATCTACATAATTTTACTCAGAAGTCTTGGGTCAACCCGTGATATAGTTTATAGGTACTTTCCATACGTGCCGGACGCTGGGATTGCTTCCTCCAAACCGGTACTTCAGGAAGTACCCTTCCTAGCATATCGACTCTGGTGAGATTCGAACACGTGTAACATTGTCAGAAAGCGAACGTTCTAACCACTCAGCCACATGCCTTTGTGTATGTATGTATATTTGTGTGTGTGAGAGTGTATGTGTACGCGCGAGTGGCTGTGTGTGTATGGGGGTGGATATTACGTTTAATCCTGAATCAGACTCTCGCCGCTTGGTCTTGACTTCAGAAAACAATTATGCTTATATTCACATCAGTTTTATCCCTGATATTGAGAACTTTAACCCATAAATATAGCATACCATAAATTATATTTATATCCTATACATACATATATATATGTGTGTATGTCTGTGTATGTATGTATGTGCGTGTGTTTGTGTGCGTGTAAAAATCTGAAAAAGAATTCATACTGTTAATTTCCTCATGAAAATACCAGAGATTACAAAGTAACGCAAAGATTCCGATTACAAACATTATTTTTCCATACAGCAAACCACCATTGTCAATGCAATTTCAATGTAGACTTCATATTAAGGGTTGAGTGATTTTCTGTGTCACCCTGAACATGGCTAATCAACCACGCCTCTATTATCACTATTAAAACGCTATTGCACACGATGTAACTCTATTCCCAACCACTTCAACAAGCGGCAATATATGCATTTTGGCCAACTACGTAGAAATTGTAACAATTCAAAAACTATTACGAGTTATTGCTAGGAAGATTAAATACCGACTTTTATATAATTAAAATACGCCTCTTACGTCTTGCCACATTATAATAATGCAATATTTAACTTCAGAACGCTCTATATTAACATATATATATATATATATATATATATATATATATATATATATATATATATATGATATAAATTTTTGGAAGGTTGAATAATTTCATTATAATTCATCGAGCCTTGAATAGGAATCCTCAACAGAATGCAAAAAGGACTGGATGGCCGTTTGGCACTTTTTTTGGAATCATCAGCAGTGCGCATCCACTATCGAGAATCGAACCCGGACCCTTATGATATAACGCAAGTGTCATAACACTGGATCAGTGGGCCTCAGTGTTGAAGAGGAAACTAACTAGACTCAATATAGTGCAATATAGAATCATTCTCTTGAGTCTATACCATTTCAAGTTCAATTTGGGACTAATCAAAATCATTTTGGGACTAAGGAAA
>OZ038475.1:99874879-99889879 GCA_964036315.1 Acanthosepion esculentum
TTCGTGAGGGATTAAAATAGAAATGATAAAAATGATTAAAACATAGAGACATAGATTAATGGTATGTGTTTGTTTGGCTATTTCTTATATTTCTAGATAGATGTCACGTGTAATGAAATACCAGATAACATTTCAATATGTGTGGCAATCATTCTCGACGGTGAAGTGTGTAAAAGTTAGTAAGATGCAGTAGGGTATTTTGGTTGAATACGTGTCACATGTAAGGAAGTAACAGAAAATATTCAAATAAGTGTAAGAAAATGTTATATTAATAAAAGCTAGTAAGACACTGTAGGATATTTTGAACAATTTTGCATTAATGTATATAACGTTCATAATTTATATATATATATATATATATATATATATATATATATTATAATATTTTTTTTAAATATGATTCCTTCGCTATATAAGAGTTCTCATGTTTCAAAAGGGGGAGCCGAGACCCTCAATATAATTTTTGAAATTAAGTTGAATTAAGGTGTCTGGTCTCGCTTCCTCGTCAAGCGAGAATTTGGGAATAAGCTATCTTGTGATTTGCGCGTGTTTATAAGTATGGTCTCTTGCAACATTAGTTACTATGGAAACGGCTAGGGTCGGACATATTGGTTAGGTGGTCGAAGAGTTAAGAATTAATTTTTATCTACAGACCAGTCCCCTTCGGAAAGTTTATGTCAGGTTATGTTGGGGTTCCTATTACAAGTCTGATAGTAGAGGTCGCCGTCTAGTTGGTCTAAAAAGGCATTTTATGGCCTTGCGGCAGGTCGTTAAGTGTCAAGAGGATTCTGTTTCATTATTATCTGTCTATTAATCTCTTTATTTATTTGTTTATTCAAATGGCTATTTTCTTTTACAAACGTGTTGAAATGGATTACAATTTGTTTTTTGACGACTCCACAAAGGGTTTTTCTATTTAATGATTGGGCTTTTATTAAACTATAGAATCTATTTTTTTTATATGTTGTTGTGTTTTTTTGTTAATTATTTAATGCGAAAATTTGTTGAGGTCGACAAAAAACCGTTAACTCCTGTCTATGGTTTAATAACTTTTTATTATTTCGAAACTTAATGATGTGTAGTTTTTCATGTAGGCATAAAGGGCATGGGTCTTCCTAGGTTTTACAAGTTCTTGTTCTATTTATTATTTTCCATTTTACTTTCGGTGTTTTATTCGTTTCTTTTAAATGCCAGTAGTATTGGGTTAGAGATGTCTGATTTCTATTTTGGATATTGTTGAAGGAGCTCTTGTGTTGTCTCCATCTAATTTTACATTTATTCTTCGTTGACCCAATGTATATCCTGTCAGTGTTAGGACTCTCAATGGATGAGATGGTGCATTGGTATACCACGGATTTAGTGAGGCATTTGTTTTCTAACGGGCAGCCATTAGGGTTTCTATAATCACATAATTTTTCACGTTGGATCCAATGACGGTTTCTCCAGCAAAGGGAGGCACAGGCTAAAATTCTACCGAAGGGTCCATCTTTTTCTTTAGCATGATATCTCAAATATTCAATGCGGAAGATGAAAATAAATATATTGTTTAAAATAAACAGAGTGTACCCTCAAATATGTTGTAAGTTGATAAAAATGATCATTCTTTTTATTGGAGGACCTTCGATGTAGGTCGGTTGTAGTACATTCATTGTTTAATAATATAGCATATACATACATATATATATATATATATATATATATATATATATATATATATATATATATATATATATATATATATATATAGTCAGAGAGGAGGGAGAGAGAGAGAGGTTGAACATTCTTAGATATATAGTATAGATATTATTCAAAATGTTAAAAAGTTCTAGCATGATATTTTTTTTGTAAATAGTGATCATGTTTTTTGTACACGTACATCAAGTAAAAAAAAAACAAAACAATTTTTACGTGAAATTTTAATTTAAACGCTTAATAAACCATGTGAGCATTACATGACTAGCGACATTACCTGTATCTGTATGAAGACAAAATTTATTTAATTTTATATAAACTATATTCAGGTATATCATATTTATATAAAGATAGCTCCAGCGTATATGTATAAGCTGTGTTATGAAATGTAATGTGATACCGTGTTTATGTTTGGATTAATTTGCTAATCTGCTCCATTTTATAGATGCTATATACAAATTCCAAAATCAGCAGCTCAGGAACAAGATTTTCGGATAAAGGATTTCCAACGTGTGTGTGTGTATATATATATATATATATATATATATATATATATATATATCACAGCAATAAACGTATGAAGCTCGATATTACTAGACATATTAAAAACGGGCGAAGCAACCGGTTTCGCTCCCGCTCATCAGGCTTACAACGGGAGATTTAATTTAAAGTTAAAAACACAGAAAATGTACAATGAAAAGGAAATGTGGCGAAGGAGGAAAAAAATTATGAGCAAAAGGAGCTTGAGGCAAATGACAGCGAGCCCCAACAAATACTCACGTTGTTTTCACAAGGAAGGCTTGTGGGACCCGATGTAAAGTGCCTCCAGCACCTTAAGGTGGAATAACGAGTGTGACCGGGACAAGACGGTGAATCGGTTAACACTAAAATTAGCTTCACAAATTCTGCTCTTTAATAGGTGCTCACATATGGAGGACCCGTAGGAGTTTGGGACGACTCCATTCAACGGCAAAATGTGGTTCCTGATTTTAATTTTTTTTTCCTCCTCCTCCACATTTCCTTTTCATTGTACATTTTCTGTGTTTTTAACTTTAAATTAAATCTCCCGTTGTAAGCCTGATGAGCGGGAGCGAAAGCGGTTGCTTCTCCCGTTTTTAATATGTCTAGTAATATCAAGATTCATACGTTTATTGCTGTGATAAAAATTTGTACTTTCAAAAATATCTTTAAATATATATATATATATATATATATATATATATATATATATATATATATATATATATATATGTAGGCCATCAGAGAAAGAGAAGGAAAATGGGCGAGAAAGAAAGTGAGATTGATTGATGCATAATTTTGTCTCGTGCGAAACGTAACGACATTGTATTAGAAGATGAAATTGCGTAAAATCGTCTCTTCACACCTGAAGACGAAACGGATTAGTTTTGTCAGTCAGGTCTGTCGTCTTGAGTCGTCAGAACGTTCGTAACTGAACCTCTTAAAACTCTGACGAGATTAGAAGGTCGACGTGTTATATAATTCACCCATGTAAAAGTAATTATATGTCAGATATACATTCTTATTGATAAAGATTTTGAAATATTTCCTGCGGGCAGGTTTTTTTTTCAATAACCATAATAGGTTTATTCACTGCTTCGCCTAGCGGGATAGCTAGCTGAATACACAAGTGAATTCTCCGCGTAGGATTCCATTGGTTGTTCACTCATTGTGGCCTTTTGCTAATAGACTAAGATGCTGTAAGATAAAGATGTCGGTCAGCTAGCAAGATTTTAATACACCGCTGGCTGTTCGAGATTTTGCATAATTTATATGGAAAATCTTCTTCGAAAGGAAATATCAATCGTCTGTATCAAAGATTTAAAGGATAAAAAGGATTTCCTTCAAATAGGTTTAAGCTAATTATGTGGATTTATTAAAATCAAAGAACCGGTAGTTATGTGCCTTACCATTTTTTAACATATATGCTATTAGACAGGTATTAGTTGATAACACAAGAATACTCACATATAGGCTGTAAAAAGAACCTTCAGATTTTGGAGGCGATCTACATTAAAACGAAGCAACCAAAATTTAACAAAATTACATTTCAAACTAGTCAAAATACATTACATAGCATCTAGAGATTGGTTTTGTTGTAATACTTCGGTCTATCGTCATAGAACCGCATCTTGAACTTACGATCTGCGTCTGCTATTCAGCGACTGAGGTCGTCGCATAACAAATTTCTACATCAAAATAACATCTTTGACGGTGGAAATCTTTGTTTCATGTCTGTATAGCCACTCTGAGGATGGCTCATGTGAGCCGGAAGCTTAGGATCAACTTAATGCAGGCATTCGAACGGCTCATGATCAGGCATAATAGACATTCATTGTCTGTTTTATATATATATATATATTATTGTTTATTTTTATACATTCAAATATTTAAGTAAATGCTATGTTTATAATAATCAGTATTAACAAAATTTACCGGCCTGAATGTAGGAGAAATTTCAAAGAAAATATGTGCTCCGGTAGGAATTGAACCTCTATCCTATACGGAACCGACATATAGCCGAGTGTGCTGCACTATTTAGCTACATAGGAAGCGTCTAATCAGTAAGTTAGAATTACAGTTTTAAGCTACAAATTTCTCATATTTTTTTCTGGAACGCTCGAAGTGTATCTTAGCGTAAACAATAATATATTAAAATAATTGTCGGACATGCCCCACGTAGAAAATACGGTATTTACACAAGTCCCTAAACATATATGTTCGCTATGTAGACGACGATATTTTTATTTTAGCAAACAAAATTAAGGAAATAGACACACTTAAGACCACATTTGAGAAAAGCTCCGTCCTTAACTTTACTTATTAACTCAGCCATAAAAACAAACTTCCATTCTTAGATGTCCTCGTTGAATACAAGCAATAACACTTTCATTACATCATTATACAAAAAACCCACCAGCAAAAACTCCTGCCACCTTAACTATAAAAGCGAATGTCCACTTAGGTGCAAAATAGCTGTAATAAAAAACTTTCTAAAAAGAGCTCACTAGAATTCATCCTCTCGAATACTCTTCCTCAAAGAACTTAATAACATTAAACAAACACTAATCAACAACGGCTTCCCTAACCACCTTATAGACCACCAAATTAGACTATTTCTCCCTAAAGTAAGTAATAACGCTAGTGAACACACAGTCAAAAATCACATACACATTTATTACAAAAACCAAATGCATAAGAATTACAAACAAGATGAATCCTCACTGAGACACATTATAAAGAAATACACTACACAATTGACCCGAATAAAAAAATCAAATTAATTATCTACTGTAAAAAATTTGAGACAGCTAATCTTATCCTCAGAAATAATAACACACCAGCTAAGTGAAAAATACAAAGAACCAATATTATCTATAAGTTCAAATGCCCCTTAAGGAACTATGTTCCTGATCAAACCTGGACTCATGAATAATTACATCGGTTACACAACTACATACTTATCCAGACATCTTACGTTACACCTATCCGCCCACAGCTCGATTAGAACCCATTTAAACACGCACACAAATTTACCAGACTCCATTAGAAACATAGTAGTAGAAAACACAAATATATTAAGTGCTTCTATCTGCAAAAGAAGATTAAAAATAATGGAGGCTTTAATAATAAAAAAGAAAAAGCCATCTCTTAACAACATTAACTACCAACAAATCCACAATGTGGTAACTGTATTTGGAAATTAAAAACATCCCTACTACACACTAAGACATACACATAATGCACACACTCAATTAAGCTGAAAAATCGAATCATCCTTGATAATGGCTAAAGGTATAGCGCTCGGAAACATAAAACATTTGGACAGTTCCTACACACCCTTTGTCCTGTAAAGAAAGCTTTTGTTCGAACACAGGAAAAATTAAATAAAAAGCTCAATCGTAGTACCTTGTCTGGCGTTTTTAATGAAACATGCATATATATATATATATATATATATATATAAAGATGAAAGGAAACTTAACTTAGCCAACGCATTTTGTCCTCTAATGGACATGATCAAGGTAAATTGCCACAAACATTATACACAGAAGTAAAAATGTTGGTATTTTGAGTAAATTTTCGATTTTACATCTCTCTCATAATGCATCCATTTTGTCAAAAGACTTACAGGGAGCGATCGATAAATTGTAGTCTAAATTACGTAAAAATAAAAATTACACTGACATCGCATTTTAACAGGTATATTTACCAAAATGACACAAAATATCCTGAAATACTACCGATCAAATTCATTCAATAAAATTGGCATTGCCTTCAACGACGGCCTCCAGACGTCTTCGGAATTTCCTGCAACTCTTCTGGACTGTCTCCATGTTTAAGTTGGTGAATGCTGTCATAATCCTTGCGTTCAGTTCATCTTTGGTGTTACATGGAATTTTGTTGGTCTCTCTCTCGGCTGCGACCCACACATAATAATAAAGGTGGTTTCAGTCTGGGGAGTTAAGTAAACTGATATAAGGGGTGATATGGTCGCAGAAATTGTCTGAAAGACATAATTGGGTTCTCCTGCATATGTTGCATTGTGTAGAGTCCTGTTGCCAGATATAGGGTCTTCCAGCAGCCACCCTCTTCACCCAGGGCAGCACTATCTCCTCAAAACATTTTATTATTTATTTGTTAAGTCTGAGGCCATCATCACCAACAAATCCATTGCATATTTAATTTTTTTTTACCAAAGCTCATATTCCAATTTTTTGTTGTTATTATCGCTTTTTCTTTGCCACTCCTTATTACTGATCCCCATTTTTATGCATTTCTATGCTTGATCGACCCAGGAGAAATGAATACAACATGGGGACCAGTAATAAGCAGTGCCAGAGAAAAAGCGATAATAACAACAAAAAATTGCAATATGAGCTCTGGTAAAAAAAACAATTGTAATGATAACAGCAAAATTGCAATATGAGCCCCCCCCGCAAAAAAAGATTGCTGAAGACATTAGGTTTATAATACCCAGAAATTCATCCGTAGATGTCCTCAAGGACATATGGCACAGTGGATAAAGGCGTTCGATAAGGCAGTGGAGAACTTTCAGAGGGGAATTAACAGGAGATAACTGACATCCATTAGACATGGCACGTGGAACTAGTCTGCCCCAGTGAGCAAAATAAAGGGTTCAGTTCGACATTCCAACGAGCTGAAGAAGGTTGGAGCGTACAACGACTGAAACGTTGTGATAAACATGGCTACAAAGATGAGGACAATAGTCCGAATAATATAAATAGTCTACATAATACCTCATCTCAGAAATATGGACAGATACGCCAGAATTAGTTAAAATACTGAAATATATTACCAACTATTGTCTTGAATGTTCAGATTTGATGAGAAGTCTAAAACATATGATTAAATGACAATTTAATGTATCGGATTAGCCACTATAATCTTTTCAGAGTGTTCTAGATGCGATATGAGCTATGACTCGAGAAATCATCAAGAATTTATTAAATTATTATAATGAAAACAGATTAGACCCGATTAAATGATATTTCAAAATTTGTCACATTGAAATTTGTAAGTTGCAAACCAATGAAACAAAATGAAGAAACATACCTGATCAAGCCAGACATTTGTGACTAAAACTTGATTTTTTTCATCCTGTAAAAAATAAAGAAAATATTAAGAATAATTAATTAAAATTAGAATGTAAAATTAAAATTAAAAGATAAAATAGTAGAAAGGCATTAGTGACATAAAAAAACAGTAAAAAGGAATTAGTGACATAAATTGTGTGAATTATACGCAGAGTTAATTGAGAATATTAAAAATGATGGTATAATTACAAACGATTAGGTTGAAATAATTTTACTCCGGGGTAAGTAGTTGTCAAAGTTTTCTGCGCATGGGCAAAAATATTCCGTATGCATAATATCGTCTCTGCATCATTAAGACAAAGTGATTTTAATATTAAAAGAATTATGGTCTATTGCTGAGCCTTCTTTTAAAATGCATTTGAAAATTCGTACTTCTTCTTCTTCTTCTTCTTCTGCTTCTATGTGACTTGCACTTTCAGAAACGTGAACGATCATGGATCTTCTCAATTTCCCGTCCTTCGTAGTTCTTAATGAGTGCCTAACCACTGTGTTACCAAACATATAATCTCACTACATAGGTTATTCACTGTTTCTTCTGTCCATCTTCCATTCAATATATTATGTGAGCGTCAAATTTTCAATGCCTCCATTCCCCATTATGTGCCCAAGAGATTTAACTGTTAACCTTTATGATTTGAAGTACCATTGTTCTTTGTTGCTTCTAATTTTTGCAAAACGTCGTCGTTACTCACATGTTCAGTCCATGATATTACCAGTATCCATATGCGGAACAACATTTTTGATGCTTCAAGTGTCTGCGTCAGCTTTGAGGAGATTCTTCGTATTTTTTAACTTTAGTTTATCACTCCTACTACCTGGTCTGCCGACCATTTACTCATTCATGTACGTTAGATAGTTTATGTGGTGTTTTCATCTATCTCTCTTATTTTCAGTATGTCCTTTGAGTGTCAAAATTTCTAAGGCCTATTTCCTCATTAAGTGTTGGAGAAATTTCAACTGCCTCTTTCTGGTGTTAAGTTAAAACTTTGTTTTACAATATTTTCATTACTCACTTGTGAAATCCACACACACACACACACACACACACACACACACACACATATATATATATAGATATAGATATATATATATTAATAAATATACATATCCCTCGTGCAAGTGATGAGTGATAAAATGGATATTTATTAATACGTATTTAATAGGACTGTTATATTACATCAAGCACGTTTTTATTAATACCAGCACTAAATGTGCGATATATATATATATATATATATATATATATATATATATATATATATATATATATGTATAGTGAAAATTTTCGTATGATCTTAAAACTTGATCTTAATGCAATAAATTCACGTAGAATTTGTAAGCTGTCTTTTTTAAGCAAAATATTATCTTCTTAAAAACACACACAAACACACACACACACACACACACACACACACACACACACATATATATATATATATATATATATATATATATATATATATATATATATATCATTGGCTACTTCGGTGATCTTGCTTGTCGGGCTTAGCCCAAGTAAGTATATCTATTTTTAACCAACAAAATTATTAGTTCAATGTTTTCACTCTTCACATCAAATGTATCCAAAATTAATTGTTTTAACTCTGTGCCTGAAAATAGTGACCGACATATATTTCGTTGGTAGTGTTCATAATAAAGAACAAAGGATGAAGAAAGAGAGAATAATAAACAAAGAAAGAAAGTAAGTAAAATGAATGAAATAAAATGGATGTGACTAGTCGGGCTGCGTAGATATGATATTTATGAGACCTATCATACTTAATAGGCAATATATTTATTACTTTAATTTCATAAATATTCTTTTAAAATCTCTAATGACTTGTATGCCCTGTTTTCTAAAAACACATTTATATTTCAACTTATTGTTTTCAAATGTCCATTTTTTTAAAAATATTCCGGACAGTATAATTTTTTAGTAGAATATATCAATTGAAAAATGGGCAAATTAAATTTAGCCAAACTTAAAATCGGCGAAAGTGGCAGCTTTAACTCTGGAGGTTTGGTGTGAGGAGTGGGACTGTGGAAGTGTTGAGTAAATATGATATCAGTCATCTATACGTATCTATATTATTAGCGAGTGTTAAACATGCTATAAAGCGATAAAAAAACGGAAATAAACATACAAACACATCAAATACTTTGTCCTCACTATGTTTTGTTAGCTGTCTGAAATAATTTTAATAATAAATGTTTATTTTTATAGAATTATTACAATTAATATTAAAATATCAAAAAGTGTATTTTTTTAACTTCATGCACAAATATTTTTAAAACATTATATATTTTAGTTATTGTAATAATCCCGACAAACACTGATGATTAGCGGGCGACATTTAAACTAGCACCTTCGGAGGGCTCTTGATTGGGGTTTCGGCTTGTTCAAAAGTTTGAGAGTCCCTAAGTATTTGCACATTCTCAGCATTGGAATCTCCCCTGGCTGTCATTTGATCTGGGATCTGAACGGGACTTTCTTTTCCTCGCCCCAGCTTTGGTTCTTTTGGTTGCAATCTGATCATCTATTGTTGAAGATTCCTTTTTGTGAGGCGTACTACTGCTCTATGCGATAGGCAACAATAAGCTACAGGAAAACTCAAATTTGATCGCTGCATTTAAGTATTGCATTGATATTTAAACTTACCTTTTAAACGTTCAACAATTCTTCTTTCGCCACTTAATTTAAAGACAATTTATGTGCGTAGATCCTTACTTTCCGTACAAACAATTATTTTTATTTCATGGGTGACTTTCACTAGTTTGCGCAATTAATTTCGATTATTCCCAAATTTATTTCCAAGATATAAAAATTGTTATCGTACGAAATTTTGTCGCAAAAATCACATACCTTTGGCGGAAAACAATCGCAATAATCAAAATAATTAATCCAAAATTTCTCTACCATGAGCTATTAAAAGTTAGAGCGGGGTGTTCTTTTAATTGAAAAAGTAGGGAACAGTGACACACTGATATTGGCATTTATTTTATATACGGTGAGGGAAACAAATATTCTTACACATACAAATTTTAATTTATTGTATTTCCAACTAATGAATAAAGATACTTTTCATATAGTTAATTGCACACAGATGCATAATACCTAAATATGCAGAGAAAACAGAAAAAAATGATTTATTGAAAATAAATCCCATTTATTCATTTTAATGGGTGAAAAAGTATTCGTGCGATACGAAGAAGAATGCATCTGCGAAATTTGGACGATTTACTCAAAGATGAAGAAGAGACTCGAGGCGACGGAGATGTGGTTCTACAGAAGGATGCTAAGGATATCATGGACCTAGATGGTGAGGAACTATGAGGTTTTAGAGAGGTTACAAACAAGGTGAATGCTTATACTTAACATCAGAAAGAGGCAGCTGAAGTTTCTGGTACACATACTGAGGAAGGAGGGCCTCGAGAATGTGATACTCACGGGTCAAATAGAGGGAAAGAGAGACAAGGGAAAGCAGCGCGTGATATCTCTGACGAGCTTGAGCAGGTGGATGACAGAACGCAATCTGGGGAGGAAGCAGAGGGAAGGAGATAATGAGATATGCAATGGATAGAAGGAGGTGGAGAGCCATGATCGCCTATGTCCTGAAAATACATGGCACATAAAAAGAAAGAAGTATCTTGATTTAATACTTTATAGAATAGCCATTATTCACTTCTCGGCAACAAACCTCTTCTTGTTCTCAATTAATGATTTGCAAATTTTAGTTGTTACTTTGTTCCATTCTTCTTCGCATATGGTCTTCAGATACGAGATGTTTGTTGGTGCTCTCGATTAGATTAGAATTTTCAAATAACGCCATAGATTCTCGATTGAGCTTAAATCTGTGGACTTACTTGCCCATTTCAGGATATTTACATTATTTTTAGTCATCCATTTATTCGTAGATTTTGCAGTGTGCTTAGGATCATTAACTTGTTGGACGTTTCAGTCAGGAGGAATCTCAAGATTTTCAACCGAAATCATTAAATTTGCTTCCAAAATATATTGACATCATGTGGCATTCATTCTATTACTGATATGTTGCCAGAAAAACATCCGCAAACCATGTTATTGCCACCACCAAATTTCACTGTTGGAATTTCAACCTGACATCTCTGTGTCTTTTTCAATAGACTTTAGTTTGTTCCTATGAATTTCATTGCTCATTGTCCGTTTAGTGATACAGATTTCTGATGAAAGGAAATCATCCTGCAACACTTGACTAGTAACCATTAGATTTTGTTTAATTTGAGGCATTAATTTCTTCGAAGATCTTGCAGAATTCTTCCGTGGAGCAGCTATTCTTCTTTGGTTTTCAACAGTTTTGAATTTGTATACCTTGCAATGAATGAACTAATGGTAGTTAATGGAATATTCAGGCTGTCTGAGATTTTTCTGTAGCGTTTACCTCCTTTCCAGAGTTTAACAATCAGTTCTTTTTGCGAATTTGTCAATACTTTACCTCTTGCCATCATGAAAACCTTCTTGCACAAGTACCAATTAGAGAATGTTGTGTTTGTATTTTTTAGGCAAAAAATGTGCGTTTGTGTGTGTGCGCGCACGCGCGTGTGTGTATAGTGAAGTGAAACACTCTTGCAGATATAATGAGCGACAAGATATTCAAATGTGACCATATTCTCAACGAATATGAATTCAAAGAAATCTAGAAATATCGGAATGCAGTTGTGTTATTCCAGAAACAAAGAACACAAGTCATAGTCTTGATTTACGCTGGAATATCAGTGGTAGATAGCTATATATATATATATATATATATATATATATATATATATATATATATATATATATATATATATATATATAACGAGAAAAATGAAATCTTATCTTAGTCGGGGAGTTTCGTCCTCTGAGGGACATTATAGCTATTTTGTATACTACTAATACTACTAGTAGCAGAACTAGTAGCAACAAACTCGAGATATAAATGAGTAGAATGTGCCATCTCAACTTATTAAAGCTTTTGGAATTATATCAAAAGAATAAAAAAAGGACGTGGAATAAATTCTGATGCAGTCATTCTTATACTCATACGTACTTCTAATATCTTGCATAGGTTTCTCTCCATCCAGCGACCAAATATACATAGTTTTTTTTCTGATCTCATTACATAGCACTTCATCTGTTTTCATCATCTGATAACAAAATGACGAGTGTTTCCATAATACAAAGGCAAAACCAAATAATAATAACAATAATAATAATAACTGAAAGTTATTATTATTATCCGAAGGCTTTATTCTTGCTGTACCGGACCAATGCTTGCTAACTGGAAATTAAAAAGCACACATACTGAAAAATTGTGTTAGCACAAAATATAGATTCTGTGATAAGTATCCAGAGACAATTGACCATGTTGCATTAGCACCCACTGAATATAAAACACGGCATGACAGAATGAGCCAATATGTGTACTGAAAAATCTGCAACTTCTACCGAAAGGAAACCAAAAGAAATTGTTATGAACAGCACCCACACCTAGTTACGGAGATAGGATCTCTAACAGTTTTATGGGACTTCACAATACACATATGCAGAGCAATCAAAGCTAATCGCCCAAAGATCGTTATTAGAGACCGCAAACAAAAAAAGTGCTTCATTATTGATATGGCTGTCACTGCATACTGCAATGTATCTTTGAAGATCTTCAAAAATCGAAATCGAAATCTCAGATATGTGGCACATGAGAATATCAACAATACCAGTTGTAGTTGGAGGCCTCGAATTGACTGGAAAAGGTTCCAATAGACCCACTGAATGAATTCCTGGCAGCCCATGCCTTAAAGAAATACCAAAAACATCTTCTCATGAGTACACACCCTTACCTTACGAATGGATTTATTTATGTAAATTATGTGGGATTTTTTTTTAAATTGCTCAGTGGAAAATACTATGATGCTATGTCTGATCTTAGTTCTGTGGTCGGAACCCGGAGAGAAATGTGTACACATCAGAAATCAATAGACATAACAATAATAATAATTGTCGGCTACTCGTTTCCGAGTACAGCCGTCTGTTGGGGCCGTTTACCAGTCCCTGTTACTGACGACTACTCAGACATATTTGTTTGTTTAACATCTATACTGTTCGCCTGTGGATTATACTGCAAGTATACTGCAGCTAGGATTAGTTGCAGCGTCTGGAAAAGTGAATATAATCTGGTGAGATGACGACTTTGAACAATGCTGGAGTGCTCAAATCCTCGGTCATGATGTCTTGTGTCTTAGGCTCGGAAATAATTCCGTCCAAGCAATTTCACTCGCAAGCTTTGGGCCAAACCGTAGTATGCATATCAGACACTTTTCAGCTGTATCGTAAAATGCGATCTGCGATAACAAATAAAAGAAACTTCTCTGACATTTCGACCAGGATGAGATTCGAAATAATATCTTATTGTCAAAATTGGAACGTTCTAAAGTCTCGATCAGGTGAAATGATTAATGCTCATATATATATATATATATATATATATATATATATATATATATATATATATATATATATATAACGAGAAAAATAAATCTTATCTTAGTCGGGGAGTTTCGTCCTCTGAGGGACATTATAATGCTAAATGTGAGAATTTGATTTTGTAAAAAGTATTTATATCCAAGACAAAAAATATTATTGGTTTATCAAAAATCTTAAGTATAGAAACGCCCATAAATATTCATCATTTTAGCTGAAATGTCAGGCAAGTTATAGGTGGGGGACACGAAGTGACACAAGTGGGTAAATGATGTATTTTAAATTTTTGTCTTACATATATATATATATATATATATATATATATATATATATATATATATATATATATATATATATGTATGTATGTATGTATGTATGTATGTGTGTGTGTGTATGTGTGTGTGTGTATTGGGTTGGAAACTATCTTCCCGCCGTTTATTTTTTTAATTTTGGAATCTATTGTGTTTTTATATTTTGGAATCTATTTTTTAGAGAATTCTATTTTGGAATCATTTTGGAATCTATTTTTTTGTTACGAGTTAATTTAATTTAATTTCTGTTTATTTTCAGATCATTAAAATGGAATGTCAAGTTAAGAGAAATGATTATTTTCGACACATCCTTCTTTTTGCTTTTAATCAAGGTTCTAAGGCCGCAAAAGCCGCTCGCGACATTTGTACTGTGCATGGAGAGGATGCTATGCCCGAAAGAACTGCTGGTGATGGGTATGACAAGTTCAAAAATGGAAATGTCGACCTCAAAGACACACCACGTTCTGGCGATCCAGTTGAGTTCGATGAAGAGCGATTAAAACAAATTTGCCCGAAAGTTCTCGTCAAACGACAAGGGAACTGACAAGGGAATGCTCCCACACTGCTATAGAGAAGCATCTTCATTAGATAGGGAAATTTCAGAAGTGAGGAGCATGGGTTTCGCATGCTTTACGTGACAACAAAAATCAACAAGCCACAATCTCCGCTGGTTTGCTTACTCGTTACCGCTCAACTCATGGACACAAGCAACAATTTCTTTACCGAATCGTTGCTGGTGATAAAAAATGATGCCTGCACATCAATATGAAGCAGCGCAAGGAATGGCTTAGCCCAGGTAAACAAGCGACACCGCGCGTGTAACAAGATCTTCATCCGCATAAAAAGATGTTGTGCGTATGGTAACACT
>OZ038475.1:99892379-99922379 GCA_964036315.1 Acanthosepion esculentum
TCTCTTTTATAAATAATTCCATGGTAATTGCTCCGAGGAGCTGCTATCACTGGTTCTCAGGCTCCATGAATTCAAGCGTCTTACGAGGCTGGCATCCCGTTCCCACCCTTTCACTGTTGAAACTTTTAAATGTAGACGTCTCTTCTACTCCAATAGCTTCATATCTCGCACATCACGCCTATGGAACTCCCTTCCACATTCCTGTTTCCCTGGCGACTATGATCTCCAACTATTCAAGTGTAACGTCAATCGACATCTCCAGTTGCCTTGATCTATCCTCTATCCTTCTCCACATCCTTTCCTCTAACATTCCTATTTGCTCTCGCTCCAAATCTTCTGTAACCCCTTGCGTGCTAGTGGCTTCCAGCCTTGCCTGGGGTGAAAAGCTTAAAAAAAAGAAAGAAAAAAAAGTAGTTCAATTGTTGCGAATATTGTATAAAAAAAACCTAGACCAGTTCTTGGAGTTAGAAATAATGAAACTATTACAATGATAATGTGTTGTTTTCCTCTGTTCCTGTTGCCTTCAATCTGTCTTGCGAGTATCAAGTTTTGCAAGCCCTCTTTCCTTGTTTCCATTTTCTTTAAAACTTCGTCGTCGCTCACATGTTCGTTACATGTTATCCTCAGTATCCTTCTGTAGAACCACATTTCTGTTGCTTCATGATTCTTCCTAATTTGTGAGGAGATTGTCTAGCATTCACTGCCATATAGGAGAAGTGATATTTCGGAACAGTTCAGTACTCTTTTCTTTAAAGATTAGTTCAATAACGAAAGCTTAAGACTACAGTAATCCAAATGAACAGTTTTCTAGATAATTGTTGATCCATAAGAAGGTTTTTACTCATTTTGACAGATTTTGTTTTTAATCTTGCTGGATTTCTAGCCACCCTATCTACTGGAAAAAATCTGGTAGTTAAATACAAGGTACCAACAGTACTAGTATAGTGACATCAGTATGTTAATTATAGCCTTTGGATATCAATGTGCGGTAAGCAATTGCAACGTCTTTTTCACTATGAAATAATTTTTCGATATTGTATGATGCACAAACTGTCTGGAGTGTATAAGTGCAATTTTAGTACAAGTGACAATACTCTGGTACTGTTTCAGATCAACTCCTGGATATTGTTGATGCAAAGGCCACTCATGCATTAAGTAGCTGGTCCAAATGGAGCGATTCGTTTGCTGGACCTTAACATTGCCTACATATCAGTGTCGTGCGATCGCCAAACACGATGACGATATGCAGCCAATATATATATATATATATATATATATATATATATATATATATATATATATATATATATATATATTGCAAATATCCTCTAGCAAACTCTAGATTTCTTTGTACAGACATGACAGCACTTGACTCCACGGAACAGAGAGTTGCAAAGAGGAGCGAAGAAATAGAGAGAGAGGGTGGGAAGAGAGAATGCAGTCATTTTTCCTTTTAATTTTCTTAAACACTTAACCATAATACATATTAATGTAACCGAGGGAATAGCGCATTTCGCTTTCCCGGGTTGGAATCTCATCATGGTCGATTTGTCAGAATGGTGAATTGTTAAATTTTTTTATTATTATTTCGTTCCGATATTGGGTGAGTATCTGAAAGCAATGCAATGGGTCAACCCAGAACTGTGCGTGAAAATGGGCCGACAGAAATGTCTGGAAGCCGAAAGTAGTTGTGCTCGCAAGGAGTCACAAGTGATTGTGAAGGAGGGTTTGACCTTACTGCCGCTGTTCTGGCTGCTGACCTCGACAGAATATTCGCTTCCCCACTCTAGAAATTTTAAGTAATGTCCACTCCGCATAGTCGCAGTATAAACACCCTGTTGGCTCCGTGGGTGTTGCGCAAACATAAATGCTCCTGAGAAGTTGTGTGGGACAGTGATTGGCTAGACGCGCGAGGAAACGGGTGTACTCGGAAAAAGAGAGTAACCGGACATTATAGATAACAATAACATAATTCGTTTTCTATTTATCTTTCCCACAGTAGTCCTGGATATGACGATAAACTACATCCGGCAGCAAGGTCTCTGAGATGAGAGGTTTTTTATTAAAAATGCAAGCAATACATTCTTATATATAAAAAACAAAAATTCATATTTATATTAAAATGACCAACAATAAAATTTTAAAATAAACGGACGTTCATTACTTTTTATAGTAGAATTACGAACAATACATTTTTGTAGAAAAATGACCAACAATATTCTTTATCTCTAGTTGAAGGCATACAATTGCGTTGAAAATATTTTTAGTTGAAGTCATAAAATTGTGTTCAAAATGTTTAGATTTTGGCATTAAATTGTAACACTTAAACTCGATCCTGGTTCACAACACTGCAATCCGACCCTGGTTCACGACACTTCAATCCGATCCTGATTCACAAAATTTCAATCCGATTCTGAATCACAACACTTCAACTCCAACCTGGTTCACAAAACTGCAATCCGATCCTGGTTCACAAAACTGCAATCCGATCCTGGTTCCCGACACTTCAATCCGATCCTGATTCGCAACACTTCAACTCCAACCTGGTTCACAAGACTGCAATCCGATCCTGGTTCACGACACTTCAATCCGATCCTGATTCACAACACTTCAACTCCAACCTGATTCACAAGATTGCAATCCGATCCTGGTTCACGAAACTTCAATCCGATCTTGATTCACAACACTTCAACTCCAACCTGGTTCAAAGACTGCAATCCGATCCTGGTTCACGACCCTTTAATCCGATCCTGATTCACAACACTTCAACTCCAACCTGGTTCACAAGACTGCAATCCGATCCTGGTTCACGACACTTCAATCCGATCCTGATTCACAACACTTCAACTCCAACCTGGTTCACAAGACTGCAATCCGATCCTGGTTCCCTTAAACTCAAACCTGGTTCACAACACTTCAATCCGATCCTGGTTCACAACATTTCAATCCGATCCTGGTTCACAACACTTCAATCCGAGCCTGGTTCACAACTCTTCAAGTCCATCCTTGTTCACAACCAACTGCCACAAATGCAACCATTCGTCGCGGTCAGCCCTGGGTGGATCCTGGTTTGATCGATGGAGTGATCTCTTCGATCCTGACCTGCCTTACCCCACGTTGTGATTAATTTGATTATAAGGAGGCCAAGATCCATTCGTCGCAGGTATCTTTGTGTTGGTTTGGTCCAAGTCGAGCGAAGTCGTACAATAAAATTGGTAAAAACAAAACAGCACTCGAAATATATATAATATAAATAATTACTATTTTTATATCAATTCTGCCTACAAGGGTTCGTTATTAGTTGTGTTCGCATATAGGGGTTTGTCCACGTAACCCGTTCCTAAATCGAACGCAGCACTTGGGTAAGCTGGTAAGGAAATTTGGATCACTCTGCAAGGCACAGACTTTCAGAGTGATCCAAATTTGTTTTACTGTTTTGGTAAGTTTGGCTCAAGGCTGAAAGGTTCTTGGGTTTGGCAGAAAGTGAGGAATCGCTCAGCGACCATTGTCAGCTCGCAACTGTGAATCTGAATTGACTGTGTCTCACTCTGAACTCTCTAAATGGCTTTCGTGAATTCATTTTTATGGAATCCAACTAGAAAACGGTGCGGGGCAAGATGTAGGCTGGGTTTCGGTGAATCCCCTGATTTCCCAAAAAGGTCTATTATTTTGGCCTTGAGAAATCAAATTAATTCTTAATTATGGGGAATTCTCCGTCTTTCGTGGGAGTGGTGGTTGAAGACATTGCACCGCCCGGATACCTCCACCTTCTCTTAGTACCACCTCTCACTAGTGCTCCCCAGTGTGCGTGAGCAACTCCTTCAAACCCCTTAATGTCTCCTCCTGCTACCCTTCAGTGAGTGCAGACAAACTATCGTCCTTACTTTATCACTCATCTGCGCCTGTAACCTCCAACATTCGGTCGGAGATTGATAAAAAAGAAACGTATGCTTTCAAAAGTACATTTCTCATATGTGAATTGACACCACAATTGGCTTTCTCACCTCTGACCCAAGAGACATTTTCCCAGGAAAATTTTTTCAACTCCTATTATGGCGGCCATTGGTCAGCTGAGGGTGTTCAATTCATTGTTTTTCATTCTGACATCCCGCGAAATAAATAAATTTAGTTTTAACTCAATTCTTCTCTTGTCAGATCCAGGCATTGGTTGTCACAGGCTGTCAACAGCTGATTTGTTCGTATAAACTGAGAATCGTTTCAAGCTGTCATTTGGTCCATTGTACATATTTCGATTCTCTGGGAACAATCTTACTATCAACATATTTTTTCCCGATATCGGTTAACTCTTTTCATGCTAAGTTATTCATCATTATCTCGTTTTCAGTGATATTTTAAGTCGCCATTTTGATTATTAATTATCAGCAACCCAAATAGTGTTACAAAATAACCCATTGGGGTTGATATCTCGCTAAAAACATCAACTAACTTTCCCACAAACACTTGTCTATATTTAGAGGAATAGAGAGAAGGAGAGAGAGAGAGGCGGGCCTCTTTGTATGAGAGAGAAAGAAAAAGAAAGAAAGAACGAACGAACGAAAGAAAGAAAAAGAGAGACCTGAGTTCAAATGTCATCATTTTCGATTTGTTAGGCAGGTGTCTTCATGATTTTTCGGTCGATCCCATCTTTGATAAGTGCCTTAAGATTATACCACAGGTGAAAAAGTAACGAGAATTCCTTCCACTATTTTTCTGATGAATGCATGTCATTTCACAGATAATAAAGGGAAGGAATCTGCAGAGTGTCATGATTGTCTATATCTTGAAGTGACATGACAATAAAAACTTATTAATATATATATATATATATATATATATATATATATATATATATATATATATATACATATATATAAATATATATATATATTGCGATTGTGTCTGTGTGTGTATGTATAAATATATTTGTGTGTGTGTGTGTTTGTGTGTGTGTGTGTCTATGTGTGTGTGTGTTTGTGTGTGTGTGCGTGTAGGTTATATAATCGTATACGAAACAGTAGTGGAGACAAAGTGGAAAAGCTTACAAAAGACGTTTCTTAACTTCTTCACATCGGAATCTGACCTGGAAAACAGTAACCAAATCACCACTCACACACACGCAAACAAACACACGCGTGCGCACAATCACACACACACACACATATACATACACATACACGCACACACACACACACACACACACACATATATATATATACACATATATATGTACATGTGTGTTGGTGCGTATATGTGCAATGTTCAGGCGACCAATGTAAACAATGATGAGTATAGCCAAATGCAAACTGACACCAAAGAGTGTAAGTACACTAATGGGTATCATTTGTATTTTCGCACTTTCAACAACACTACAAAATATTTTCCATAATTCCATTCTAAACCTGTCATTGTTTCATTGAAGTTTCAATATTTGATGATAAAATATACATTACCTATAATAGATCATCAAGCAGACAGATAAATATGGTCATTGAAGTCGGTCGTTATCTTATTGATTGTAGCATTTTCCAATGACCTATTTAATTATATACAATATTAATAATATAATCCATGGCATTCATCCCATTTACTATATTGTTAATAACAAAACGATCCTTTGCCTCATGTTATAATGAACAATTAACAAAAAGATGAAATGGATGTTAGACTGAAAATTTAACGATAGTTTTGCTATGAAGGATTAATCCATGAAAGAGCATCATTTCGTACCTCCATTTTATGAAGAAGAATGTTGATTACTAATGGATAGCCCTCACTCGGCCTATGTTCTCTCTGTTTTCGTCTATCGGTCTGAACATTCGAAAAATCTTATTAAATATAAAAATAAAATTTCTCGAATGTTTAGACTTGTCTAAGAAACCAAATACAGTCTTAAAAAATAAACGAAACCTCTACTTAAATATGACTATTCACTTTGAATAACGTTAAACTGATAAAAGTCTGTTGGAGTAATAAATAAAACAGACACACCCGCACACATGCACACACATGTATATAATATATATATTATTTTAAATAAAAAAACAGTAATACTCTGTATAAGATATGGACTCTGCTAGCATTGCGTTAACAACATATTTTTTATTAAAATTTAAATTATGTAACGGTCAGTCAGTTATGTGCCATTCGTGATACACCCTTAGGCGAACCTGTATCTTCCGATGCATGACTGACGAAGCAGATTTTTCCCCCGCAGTAGGTTACCATTTCTTTCTGCAGTAGACCAGTTGTCATCGAAGGCTATGAACCATTACATTCATTTACGTGCTAATACCCTTGGGAAAGATATGAATCTTCTTCTTCTCCCCTCAGCTCTGGGTAAGTAGCAGGACAGATCAGGTTCTATAGCTTGGATGGCAACTAGTCTACCGCAGAAAGAAATGGCAACCTACTGCGGGAAAAAAAATCTGCCTCGTCAGTCATGTATCGAAAGGTGCATGATCACCTAAGCGTGTATCAGGTATGGCATATAACTTACTCAACGGTCAGTCGCTACTCAGCATCTGAACATTGCGTTGCGGTGTGCATCAATCTATGAGTCGTGTTACCGGTGAGGAATAATATGCATATTTATTAATATATACAGCATTTTATTACTTATGCATTATAATAACATTTGATGTAATCGTATTAAAAAATGATTCCTTTAATTTTTTTTATAAATTATTTTGTTTATATTTCGCATACGAAACTGAGTAAATATCTGCTTTTTCAGGAAAAGAAAATTATCAGAATAGGGGAACATACTTTCCTTAAAACAAGGGACAATGAAAATTCGTAGTATTCTGTATATATAAGTAGTAAATGACTGAGTGGCAAAGTACGCCGGATCAAATGATGGTTTCCCCAACAAAGGAGGACGAAAATTTCCTTTTATTAAATTTTTCGACGCAGGCCGATTGATGCAATACATATTGTTTAACATAAAAAATTTAACATCTATTCCAGATATGAGTATCCAAAATAAAACAAAGTAACATATATATATATATTTAAAGACATTTATATTATGTTTAACGTTCTTTTTATAGATACATGTATTTAAGCAAATGCTCTGTTTTATAATAAACAGTATTAAATAACATTTACCGGCCTGAATGTCCGAGAAATTTTCATAGAAAATTTTCGCTCTCCGACAGGAATCGAACCTGTATCCTATACGGAACCATCATTTCGCGTGATGTGCCTTAACCCTTTCGGCCACAGAGCAGCGTCTGGTTAGCAAGGTCGATTTTACTATCTTTAAACTTAAATCTTCCATGAATCTCTTCTATTCATATCTGCTCTAGCATATCAAATGTAAACAAATGACGTCATATATTTTTGAATTGGACATAGCCCGACAATTTATGTCTTTAAATAGATTGTCGGGCTATGTCCAATTCAAATATATATATATATATATATATATATATATATATATATATATATATATATATATATATATATATATATATATATATATATATATATATATATATATATATAAAGAGAAAAACAGACAGACACAGACAGAGAAATATATATACTTTTAAAGTAGCTTCTGTGGAGAGTATTTCTTGTGTATTTCGTCTGTACACCTGCCAAACTCGACGAAACTACAGCATCTTTAGTTGCCTATTTCCCGTCACACTGGGTCTTATCTATCGCAAATAACAGTAAGACTGTGTTTCTTGCTTAAGAGAAAAGATAATACAGAAATATTGAAGAAATTGTAGACGTTGATAAAATCTACGCATGCGCAATTGTAACTTAGCTCCACAAAACCAGACGGACGAAATAAAAATAACCTAAATGCGTCCAAGATAAGAGACGTTTATTTTCACTTGATTAATGGCAGAAAAGAAATAATGAAAAAACATTATAAACAATTGTTTTTCTAAATATAGTTTTCTAAGCATTGCAAAAACAATACAAGACGGATATTTAATCATTTTTTGTAAAGCCTAAATTATCGATTAAGTCATCTTTGACATTAGTAAAGTGAAATTTCATTTTATCTGGTGAAAACACTGATTAAATGACGCATTAGAAAATGGTCGGGAAAGCATGGAATCATTCAGAAAATGTCTAGGGTGATTAATCTGTATCATCGATTTTGTTTCTTTTGGAGAATCGACATTAAATTCTTACCAGTTTTTAGCATCTGTTCTTGAAGAATGGATATCAATCTACCTTTCATTTCACACACATTATTTTGAACTGGGAGACCAGAAGGATTTACATAGGCAAATCAATAAGTCTGAAACTTAACAGCGTAAAAGCATGTATTTTCCAAGGATATTTATTTTACATAATATTCTTCCTTCACAATCAACTTAATTCATAGGGAATATTAATAACTTAGATTCAGTTTTATACAGGATTGTCTGTAAAAATGTCACAAGAAATCCACAGGTGAAACATCCAGGAATATAAATAAAAGAATATGTGTAAAGAAAATGGATCTGTTACAAAACTGTTGTAACCTAGAAAGGGTTACTGAATGAGGAAAAACCAAAACAGAGGTTTAAAATGAAATTGTAATCTTATAACATCAACAAAATACAATGCTCGCCAGCGGCGTGAAGTAACTAAACCACTGCTAGTGGTGGACTACATAGACCGCATATTACGCTATTTACCTGCCACCCCACGAGGTAGGATGCGGCACAAGGCCAAATTTAATGTGTGGATATCCGAGCCCACGGGCTCGGGCAAAGATTGCCCGTAGACCCCGCATACGCATACGGGTATCTGTCTACCTCCCCGGACGAGATTCAATAGTGTCCCATGTATCTATGAGGACTGGGCCATTAGTACAGTATATAACAAACACAATACAAAACACTAACTGCATTACTTTACAGTAATCGTCCTGGGTACGACGTTAAACTGCATCCAACAGTAATGCCTCTGATCAGGAGGTTCCGAGGAAGCGTGGAACCACCTCTTAATTGCTGGTGTTCCCAGGTCCACCCTGAGCCGGGGTGGTAGCACCTGTTGGGGTCCCAGCTATGGGAAAATAGTGAACTTCCAGGTCTTTTCCAGCACATTGAAACAATGATGTTGCCAGATATACGTTTTTGATATATTTAGTAAATACTGGATCTGGCATTAAATAACCCATAGTGGTTGATATGCCATAAAACCCCAAACAACCAACCAACTAACTTTACAGTAAAGTTGCTTGCATTTATTAAAACGGTTTGTGTGACAGTAATAAGGATACCCAACAGCGGGATTTCAATACCTCTTCAGGACGTAGGTGGTCATGGACCTCCACTCTCCTCCTGTCCCTTGAAGCTCTTAATAAGTTTTGTCTTTTTGTTATTTCTCTCAGACCGTTCCGCTATCCACTTGCTCAAGGTCATTAAGCACGTCGCGTGTTGCTTTCTCCTGTCCCCTTTTCCCTCTATCCGTCATGTGAGTATCATATTTTCCAAGCCCTCCTTTCTCGTTACGTGTCCCAGAAATTTCAACTAACTCTTCCTAGTATTAAGTATAAATTTCCACTTTGTTTACATTGTCTCCCAAACCTCGTCGTTTCTCACATGTTCGGTCCATAATATCTTTAGTATCCTTCTGTAGAATCGCATTTCTATTGCTCTGAGTCTCTTCTTCATCTTTGAGGAGGTTGTCCATCATTCGCTGCCATAAAGGAAGAGTATTATCACGTAACAGTTCAGTAGTCTTTTTGTTGTTTCAGACAAAACTTTCCTGCCTCGTAATACTCTGCTTATCTTTTGGAATGCGTCTTTGGTCATCCCAATGCATCTTCGGATCTCAGTGTCGCACATTCCGTCCTCTGTCAGAACACTTTCCAGATACTTACGTTTCTGTACCTGCTTGATTTTAGCGTCCCCGGACCTGTACATTGTATTTTGGGGTCACTACAAAACACTTTATTTACACTTTACTACAAGCGATGATTATGCTACTCTCACGGGTGTTTGTCCGCACGCCACGGCACAAAAGAAATGTGACAAAATCGTTGAGTTTAATGTTAGTTTATCGACTGTACTTTAGGGAAAAATTCCCAATCCACCGCGACACATGCCTATTTTGGATACGGTTCAGGCACCGGGCAATAAAGCCATCCCTCTCCCAAAGTAGAGTTAATGCTGCGGAAAGATGACCTCCTTGATCTTGAGCTAATATTATTGGCAGAAAAGCGAACTCCTCTACTGACCAGCCACAGCTTTTGCTACTATCACGGTATTTGTCCGCCCGCCACGACGCAAAGAAAATGTGTGAACGAAGGTCGTGTTTAATTAGTAGTTAATCGGCAGTATCATAGAAAATTTCTCAAGCCAACATCGACACTTCCTTTTCTGGGGGCGTACACTAACGAATGATGAGTGCTGCCCTGGAACTATATTAAGATATTTAATATTTTAGGCAGCAACTCCTCTGCCGACCGGCCACGGCTTTTGCTAAAATCACTGACCACGAGTTTTTGTGACTTTCCCTTAATTAAACACTTAGGCGATTCCGTCCGACTTGCTTGAGGATCCGCAACACTATTATAATCTTTTTTTTTAATAAAGGGGTTTCAATAGTTAGTTTTAAATAATAGCATTTTAATCATTACTATTACAATAATTGTTGTTTTAAATAAAGGTGTTTCATTATTCACTTTTTTAAAAATAAAGACAGCTGTGGCAGCCATCCGATCCAAGTCAGGAGAGAAAAAGCTGATAAAAGTCACAAGAAGGCAAAGTGGCAGCTCCAACAGACCAGAGACAGAACACACATGCAACCACTGCAATAGAGATTGTCACCCTCGCATCGGCCTCTACAGTCACAGACGTCGATGCTCCAGTCAAGCAGACAAATAGGATGATACCCATGGTCAACCTTGACCGACGGAGGCCAACTAACTATTTTAAATAAAGACGTCCCAATAACTATTTTAAATAAAGGAAATTTCAAAATTTGCTTTTTATGAATAAAGTTGTCTCAATAATTATTGATTTAAATAAAGGTGTTTCAACATTTGCTATTTTGAACAAAGTCATCTCAATATTTTCTGTTTGGAATAAAGACATTTCAATATGTTTTTTATTAAATAGATGCGTTTCAATAATTTCTTTTTGAAAAACAACAGGTGTTTTCAGTTATGGTATAAACTTAGTAGTTATCTATTTATCTTCTTCCAATCAATGGCTGAGTTTTTCAATGAATGTGCCTTAACAATCTAAATCTGTCATGACAAGTTTCGACATTCCGGAGTCTTTCGCGACGCACATAGGTTTACCACAATGCCAGAAAACATAGAAGAATGCATACATAACTGGACACATATTTAACCAAATGTTTATATTTACTGATCGAGACATATCAATCCTAATAGGCAGATAACTATTTGTGAGAATGCAGGCAGATATTGAGAGGTTTGTATAAATGCATTAATAAACAACGAATGGAACATACCTTTAATTGTCCCGGACGAATAATTTGTAGATTAGAAGGCAAAAAAGAATTATTAATAATATATATGTAAATGTATTTTTCATCGAACATATGACATCAATTATAATTCTAATTAGGAACGTAGATTGTGGTGTTTTCGATGAACTACATATAAGATCATTACACATTATACAAATGGAGAGCAGAATAGTAATGTAAGCCGTTGCAGACAAATTTTGCAAATACAGTTTTTATCATAACCGCAAAGTGAACCGCATGAAATATCTAGGTATATAGATGCTATATTTTTTATTATCGGAAATATCTAAGTATATAGGTACAATATTTTGAATTATTATAAATACATAAGTATATAGGTACTATATTTTAAATTAGCATATACATAGAAACACAAATGCTGTATGATCGACTCTCCCTACACAGTCAAAAATATATTTAATCTTTTATTCAAATCTGACTTTAAATTTGCGTCCAACTCAAAGGTCACACCTTATTATATTTTTAACACTTTAAAGGTTATACGTTGCGGATGCACGTGTTTGAGTAGATATATCTGCTGTTTTTAACAGGGTAAATTTACGTCTACCAGCCAGCATATTTGAAAGTCGTAATAATTCATATTGCCTTCCGGCCGGGTTCGAACCTCAGTGCCCGACTAATGGGAGAAACCACCGCTTAGTCAGATTTGCTTTAGGCCGCTCAACCTATATTATGCTATGAATGTGTCTAATATGAGTTTCGTATAATCACATCCACTCTTCAGGTGACTTGATGGTAATTTGTATTCCTTTTCTTACACGAATATCCGGTTCCTTCTAACATCTCCGCAAAAACAGTGAGATTTCATTTACCATTTATTTATTTTCCTTTAATAGTAGTAGAGAGGTTCACCTATCGTCTGGTTCACACCCGCTCCAGTCTTTTGGTCAGAAGTAGAGGTTTATCATTTGTTTTCCGTTTAGGGTTGGGTCTCCCGTTCTTTCTTTCTAAAATATTTTCATTCTCTGTCACTTCCAGCAGCACCTTGCATTATAGTATTATTATCGTCTTTCTCAGGGTTTATAGATTTAAATAACATATTATACTAACTTAAGAGCCGCCCTACCGGGCCGCATTTAAACTAGCTTCTACGGAGGGCTCTTGCTTGGGCTTTCGGCTTATTCAGAATCCCTAAGTTTTTGTATAATCTCCGCAATTCATCTGAGTTTTCATTTGCACGTGAATTACTTTTACTCACTGCAGCGTTGGCTTTTTTGATTGCAATCTGGTTCTATGAGGGCGGAGATTTCTTTTGGCGAGTCATACTGCTGCCGTATGCGATAGGCAACAATAAACTACAGAAAATTGATCGCTGCATTTAAGTATTGCATTAATATTTAAGCTTACCTTTTAAGAGTTCAAACGCAATTAATCTGCTGTCACTTAATTTAAAGATTATTTGATGTACGTAGGTTCTTACTCTCGGTTCAAGAACTTATCTATATGTCGATCATTACCAAATTAATTTCCAAGTTATAAAAATTATCACATAAAAAAATTCGTCCCAAAAAATCACGTAAAAATCGTCGGAAACAATTGCAGTAGTGACAGCTTGGGAATCCAAAATTTCACTAACATGAGCTATTGAAAGTTAGAAAGTTGCGTCCTATTAACTGACAAAGTGTGACACAGTGACACCCAGATATTCGCATTTATATATATATTTAGATTATGATTATATTGTGCTGTATTTACGAGAGACGCCTGCTCAATATTAGGGACCTCGTGGAGATATAAACACTGGAGACAGAGACATCAACACAAAATTTGAAAGTTTGCAAATGTTGCAAGCGCGACATTTTATCAAATCGAAAGACAGAACATGCAGTTAAAAACTAATTTCGAGCACTTTGTATCCATTGCTCCTTTATCCAGTATTGAGACGAAGGAATAAGGGAAATTATGTCTGACACGATACACATGCAATGTTGTATGTTCTTCCTTTTCAAAGGAATCTAGACACGAGCCGAAAACGTGATTGTTGAAGATTACAGGCATTGTTTGACTGGAATCACCAGATTGAATAACCAGCGAAGTTCAAGGAATGTGAGGTAGATCTGGATGTCAAACGATGTAGCAGTAGACCACAAAAATTCGAAATTGAAATTGAGTTATCAGGGATTTGATATTGACTGAAAATAAAAGCTGGTGTTAATAGTTGTAAGATTTTTGTAAAGTATGTGATAGAGACTAAAATATTTGTCAGAGCGAAAGACTGGGCAATACTTGCTTTTCAAAACTTGTGAGACATGAAACCTTTTTGTTTCTGAAACATAATTACTTGATATGAAAAGTCCTCTTCGAAGTTCTGAATCCTTTTAAATTGTGGCCAGGTCGAGGGTTGACGGCTACATTAACAACAAATCCTAACACCTTCGCAAATAATGATAATAATCTAGATTTAGTGCAATATAAAAACGTACTATTCTATGAATTACTGAAGCCTGTTTATTGCATCTCGTTAAAGTTATTATTTTTGACGATTAAGAATTTCAATTGAAGAAAATATATATTTACAGGACAAAGGAAGCCGGAAAGTCCAAACTTCAGCATCACAACTTTCCTCACGTGTTGTTTGTCGATCGATAATACCATAACAGAATTAGGATTAGAAATTCTATCAAAGTGTCATATTCATAAGGCTTGTCACTATCGGATTATCGTATGTTTTGATAAATCCAGAATTCCTTATCTGGTCAGCAGTTTAATGACTTCGAAGTTCAAAATTTTACTGTGTCAAAATGAGTGTATTTTTTTTAAGTTGGTGTAATGTCTAAGAAAGTCAACGAAACTATTTTGACAATTCATAAATATATATATAGCAGTTATCTTTAATTTTGTTTTTTAAAATTTAGATGTACAGTTGGTGAAAGGGATAGCGGCTTTGGGTGAGCAGAGTTCGAATTCGGATCGAGTTCGTTATATTTACTTTTGCGAATATTGCCTTGGTGAAGCACATATTAAACAATGAAAGAAGCATGGATTTCACAATGACACAATAATCATGACTGCGGGCGATGAGACTAATTGATTGAATAAAGAAATGAATATTAATTTAGCACACTGTGGATAGGTATGTGTCCTCTTTGCATACATATGCTTGTTTTTATGTGTCAAACCTTGCGTAATATATATATATATATATATATATATATATATATATATATATATATATATATATATATATATATGGATACCAACCATTCTTTTAAAAGTCTTTCGTTAAATATGACAAATAAGGAACATTTAATTTTTTTTCTATATAGTTTTTACAGCCTTCTTACATTTTTCCTTTCAGTTGGAGTAAAAATATGTCCATAGTTTTCATTTTCACAAGCGCTTTCGGACACTTTTTTAGCCTATTTGCAAAAGGGTATTTTTTAGGAATTATTAATTTCTCTTGAAGTTTTTACTGTCTGACTGAAATGTATTGTATTTTCTTTTGTAATTTTAGATGCTAGAAGGAGCGTTTATTCTAATCGTTCGTGTGCTGTGAGTGGCTGGAATTCTAGTGAGCGTATTTCTATTTTTTTTAAAATACTTCCATTCCCATTGTTAAATAAGGTGAGGTTGATAGTGGGAGAGGGATGTTTAATATACAGGGCTTCTCTTATAGCGGGATGTTTCCGGTAATATAATTTATATAGAATTTTAGTGTTCTAGACCAGAATTTAAAGGCTTCTTGAGGGTAAATATATATCACTTTGATCTGAAAAATGAGACGTGAGGCGTCTACTGAAGGAGGTGATAGTAAGTCCGATAGAGGTAATTGATTTATAGCAAGAAACATAGTCATGTACTGGGGAGTATAATTGTGTATATAAGTGTCTGCGTGCATGCGTGTGTGTGTGCGTGTGTATGTGTGTGTGTGTGTGTATGTGCTTATTACTTTAAACGTTATTTTGAGTGGATACCCATATTTCAGGAGACGCCCCGTTTATGTTAAATAGTATTTTAATTCGTCCTGGACATTCGAAAAATCTTATTAAAGAGAAATGCATTTGATCCGATGTGCCTTTGGCCACTCGTATACGAAGAGCTTCATAATCAAACAAGTTTCTATCTGCCTTCAAAAGTTTCGAAACTGAGTAAAGCGTGTTTTAAGGCATATACTACTTTGATTATGGAGCTCCTCGTAGGCGAGTGATCAAAAGCAAGTCTGCCTACTCCCCCAGACCACTCTCCGCTATCCACCTGCCCAATCCCCCCATGTATGTTATCCACTGCATTTTCCTGTCTCTTTTTCCCCTCTATTCGTCCTGTGAGTACCAGATTCTCCAGGCCCGTCTTTCTCTTTACGTGTCCCAGAAATTTCATCTTCCTCTTCCTTATGTTAAGCATAAGTTTCCTCTTTGTTTGTATCTTCTGCAACACCTCATCGTTGCTCACATGCTCGGTCCATGATATCCTCAGCATTCTTCTGTAGAACCATATCTCCACCGCCTCGAGTCTCTTCTTCATGCAACATTCGCTGTCGTATAGGAGAACAGGTGTCACGTAGCAGCTCAGTAATCTTTTCTTTGTCACCATAGAAATACTCCTGTTTCGCATTACTCTTCCCAGCTTCTGGAATACATCCTTGTCCATCCCAATCCGTCATCGGATCTCAGCGTCGCACATACCTTCCTCCGTCAGAACACTTTCCAGATACTTAAACTTCCGCGCATGTTTGACTTTAGTGTCCCCGACCTGAAAATCGCATTTTGGGCTCATTCTTTTATTGATGACCATGCATTCTGTCTTCTTGTAGTTTATGATTAGTCCTTTGTTCTCGCTTTCCTTCGCTACCTTCTGTAGGGGTTTTTATAGTTTCTTTTCCGTATCTCCTATCAGTACCGTATCATCTGTGTATCTTATGTTGGTAAGGTTGTGGCCGCCAATGATGAATCCTGGTAGAATCTCCAGTTCACTCAGAATGGCCTCATCTAATGCCGAGTTCCAATTCCAGTTGGGTTCGTTGTATTCAATTAGTCGCAACTACCCTTGTTAACGGTATACATCCACCTCATCTCATCCCAGCTATGGGCTAATTATTAAAATGTTATTATTAAAAACTCTCATTATCTCAAAAACACTCTCATAATCTAAAATGTTTTGTGGTTTTAATAATAACCTGCAAGTGCTTGTTAAGCCGTTGAAAAGCAATCAATCGCTCAATAAAATACACATCTAATACGTTTCATAATATGGCGGTAAGAAATCTAATCGAATAGAAATGAATGACAGCGTCAAAATATTTGCGTGGAGACTATCTCGTTTTAAGACACTGAATATAATAATTATCTTTGAGTCTGAAAATAGCTAAGCCATTAAGGTTAACATATGTTTATTTTTTTTTATTTTAAAGTGATTTTCACCGTGTACAAGACTCGAGGTAGAAGGTTACAAGTTAGGCGGATATGTGGGGAAGATAATGTTTAAACCTATATTTGAACAGGTTAACATTGTAACGATTGGGAAAATACCCACTTGGCAGTCGTGTGAGGAAGCTGTTCGAGTGAAATTTACATCTCCCCAATGAAATACGAAGGGGAGAAGGTGGTTCACTAAAATATGTGTAGCATGGCGGTTCCTAGCTGCGAGGTGTAGAACTGGTGGAAGTAAGGAATCTAGTTCGTCTGAACCATTTGAAACAGCGGTAGAGCAATGAGGGTCTTCCGACGTTTCGTCTATGAGACAGAGTTTGTAGAGCGGAAAATAATTTGTTACCCACAAGGAAGCTTTGTAATCTATCGAGACTATGAAAATAATACTGGTCAGCTCCTGACCATATATGGCAGCATTACTCCATTTTAGCCACCAAAAGATAGAGGACAGCAAGAGGAGTCAAGTACTTACTGGAGCTGTACTGGGAATTGACCATTCTCCAAGCATCTTTAGAGGTGGATCAAATCCACTTGAGGCCTGGTTTGGGCTTAAGGCCCAATAGGCGCTCAGGGTACAGCGGCCTCTCCGAGTAAACATCCATTCATCGCAATTAGTGATAGTCCAGTGTCCGATCGGCGATAATTGAATGTAAGTAGTTTGGTTATCGGGGCATTGAATGTAACCAGCTAGATTTTGTCCAACTGAGATGTTAGATGTAAATCAGAGGAGGTATCAATCTCTGGCCCTTTAGAATTTTAGAGGTGCACCCATATACCGTTGTATCAGCAGCATAGATATTAATAAATGATCGCAGTATACTCTTAGACAGATCATCTTTGTAAAGAAAAATGAGGGTTAGTAACGCCTGTTTTGAATGCTTTCGTCCTAGAGGACTGTCCGTTAAAAACTGCTTTATGAATAACTTTATTATTTAAAATACACTTCCAGTAAACTCTTCCAGTGATTACGTTGCTAGAGAACTTGTGCAGCAATCCTTAGTGACACAACTTGTCAAAGGCCTTTGAAATATCTAATGCGATCGTCCTTGAGATGCATTTATTGTCTGTTACCTTGTTTTATTTTAGACATGAACATGTCTGAATAATATTAACTCTACCGAACGGTTTAATAGAAATATTTCCAGTATTTTAAGCAATTAAAATATTTTCATCGTTGTAAAGATATTAGGGCGTTAGAAGATAACAATAATAAAGCAAACAAGAAATAATTGCGATATAATTGCTACATGATAAGCGTTTTAAAATGCGTTCCAAATAATAATAATAATAATAATAATAATAATAATAATAATTAAACAACTAAGTAGCAAAAACGGCAACATTTGAAAAACCTGAAAATAAAATCGTCAGTTGAGAAACAGCGAACAGTTTCAAAGGTTGTTTGCAAATTCTTTGTAAATAATTCGGTTAATCCAGAGACTGCCATAGAAAATAAAAATAAGATAATCCGAGATCTAATGATCAAGTTTGGTCAATGTATACAAGGGACTTGAAGGTCATTAAGAAGAAAAGGAGGCATATCATCAAAACGAAGACGGGACGGTGCCAGTGGTAGACCTTGTTGCGAAGAATAAGTATAGCGAAATATACGAAAATTATACGAGTAATTCCTCTGGGAATCCGAAAAAATGTGGAGCATAAAAATGACTGATTTGTCTGGTGTATTTGAACACGTTCAAAACAACCTAATCCAGGTTGGATTCATTGGAAATTTAAGGAAGAAATGAAACTGCCAAGATTATAGGTAGACAGAAGTGGGTGTGGAAACTGAGAATGTTCTTGAGATTACGAGAGACATGTTGTCAATCAGCTTCCAGGGATAACATAGATATATCTGGTCTGAAGATGCAAATGCATAAAAAATTTCATTACTAGTATTATTAATAATAATAATGAAAAAAATAAAAATAAAAAGAATAATAATTATAATAATAACAATTGGCGGGAAGAACGCTCGAGGAAATCAAAATAGAAGAAAAACGTTCTACGGATAATCGTTTAAAATTAGAATATATGGTGGCTTATATAGATAAACACATAAATATACAGGTGCACAATCAAATATCAAACTTAGGATAAAGATAACGTAAGATAAAAAAGAAAATGGCTTCCAAATGCTGAAATATCCTGAAGAATGGACTAAATTACAAAATATTTTGTCTACGAAAGTCTGGACTCGAAGTGTTCAATATATCATCAATCAGAAAAGTGGCAAATTTTATTTGTATTAATCCCATATATATATATATATATATATATATATATATATATATATATATATATATATATATATATATATATATATAATATCAGATAGATAGATAGATAGATAGATAGATAGATAGATAGATAATATTAAATCCATAAGTGAAGAAAAGAATTAAATAAAAGCTTAATCGAAGTACCTTGTCTGTCGTCTTTAATGAAACATGAATAAATGAGGGATTGCTGCCTAAATATACAATATATATATATATATAGAGAGAGAGAGAAATATAGTCTTAAAGTGTGCTATATTTATGGGATAAAGTGCGCAATATCAGAGATAGAGCGTGTGTAAATATAAAAGTGGACATGGAAGTCAGCACTTAGAGGCGACAGTCTGTTTCATGCTAGTGCAATCGTCAGGCAACTTCTCTGACGATTGCACTAGCATGAAACAGACTGTCGCCTCTAAGTGCTGACTTCCATGTCCACTTTTATATATATATATATATATATATATATATATATATATATATATATATATATATATACACAATATATATATATATATATATATATAACGTGAAACATATATATATGTGTGTGTGTGTGTGTGCGTGTAGCTGGCCACTCGTATCCGTGGATACCTATCTACTAGGGCGGCTAGCCAATCCCTATTGCAGACGCTTGCTCAGGCGAATTTGTGTTTATTCAAAACCCACAGAGCCCAGCTCCTGTTTATCCTGCACCTATGCTGTGAAGACCTTAGTTACAGTTTCTAGGAAAGAGTGTGTTATCTAGCCTGATCGACAATTTGAACAAGGCCACCACTCTCAAGCCATGGGCCACGATGACTTGTGACATCGTGCTAGCACAACTACTGACGGTATCTAAGGGTTCCGTCTACCCAAGTTCACTCACAAGGCTTGGACCAACCCGAGGTATAATTTTCAGGCACTTTTCAAAGGTCCCGCAGACTAGGATCGACCTCCTCCTGTCCGATAACACCAGAAAGTCTCCTTCCCGACAAATCGACTATGAGGATTCTCATTGCCAGAAAGCTAACGTTTTAACCACTCGGCCACGTGCCCATCTATCTATCTATCTATCTATCTATCTATCTATCTATATATATATATATATATATATATATATATATATATATATATATATATATATATATATGGAGAGAGAGAGAGAGAGAGAGAGAGAGAGATAGCTTGCGATGTATAAATTGTAGCGTTGTTGTTTTTTTTTCATTCTGTCGACTGCACATTATAGTAGGGCCAGTTGAATACCGTCTTTGAGAAACAGACCAGCATTTCGACAGAAATCTGGAAACGGCATGATGTATTACATTCTGCCCAGAAGTTCCAATACGAACATTTCAAAGCGCTTTGGTATGAATCTGACGCCAGTTCAGAAGATTCTGAAAATGATATATCCAGTCAACATCCCGGTGTTTGAAGTGATCACTAGTGATGGCGACGTTATGCCTCCATTCCTCCTCCCACAAGGCCCCAGACTCATAACGAAGACCTACATCAATTGCCTTGAGGAGGTAGTGCTACCCTTAGTCAAGAGGGTGGCTGGAAGCCCCTACGCCTGGCAACAGACAATTTCTGCAAGCACACCACCGCTTATATCTAGTCCCCTAACTCCCCAGACTGCAACCACTTTGAGTATATTGAGTGGCTGCATTTCATCGAGAGGCCAACAAAACTACTTGTAACACCAAAGATGAACTGAAGTCAAGGATTATGTCACTATTCACCAACTAAAAACAGGGGACCGTCCAGAAGAGATGTAGGGGATTGCAATGTCAAGTGGAAGACGTGGTTGAAGCCAATGGTGATTTTATTGAATAAATTTACTCTTTGTTATTTCAAGATAACTTTGTGTAATTTTGATAAATATATGTCTTATTAAAATGAGATAACAGTTTTATTTTCATTTTGGTGTAATTTTTCCTTCGCGCCATATATATATATATATATATATATATATATATATATATATATATGGCGCAAAGGAAAAATTGACGTGGCCTGACGATTGCATCTAGCATGAAACAGACTGTCGCCTCTAAGTGTTGACTTCTATGTTCACTTTTATATATATATATATATATACATATATATATATATATATATATATATATGTATGACAGGGTATTTTAAAATTGGAGAATATTGAAATATTGTACATATGAATACACAGTAGGGACCTGAAGCGAGAAACGAAATCCCTGATTATTGCATGGCCAAATAAGTGAATCAGAACAAGTTTCGTGAAACTAAAATAGACCAAGCGCTAAGGAAGAACAGTTGTCGTCTGTGCGGAAAAGGATAACGAGACGCGAAACGTGAAAATACGTAATCAATGAATGCGTCAAACTAACCAAAAAAGGAAATGGCACGGCAGTAGAACAACATTAATACAGAGGGAACCGTGTAAGTGGGATAGTTTCGACCATGTAGGCAAATGCTATCAGATGCAAAGCAAAGATTTTTTCGCCCGAAAACAATGATCAGAAAGTATTATTGAATTTTGACAGACATAATCGACCATTAATTCAAAGAATAAGACTGGATAATTTGGGCAGGAATAATTCATAGCGTTTTTCAATATGTGTCGTTTGAAGATGTGATCTCATTTCAGATGTGCATCAAATTTATTGTATATTTATATATATATTCTGAGACGGGACATTTCAACGTGTATTTCTTTGTGTACGGATTGTAAATTGTAAATGATTTTTATTAAAAGTGAAAATAGAGGAAAATACGATGCATTCGTCTTACTTGATCCTCATCTACTTAAGAAAAAAGCCGCAAAATATATATGCAATTTATATAGACGGTATCATAGCCAAGAGTATTTTTCTAAGGTATATGATTGGTCAAGACCTAGAAATATTGATCTGTAATGTTAAAGGTTTTTCGAAAGGTCTACACTCACTGATGATGACCGAATTGAAACGCTGATTATTAATAATCCAGTTGACATGACACAGGATATCGCAGAGGTCGCCCACACATCAGATATGAGCGTTGTAATGTTTTTGAAAACTCTTGGATATGTGAATGGCCTCGATGATTTGGTGCCTCACGATATAACGGAAGTCATTTAATGGATTGCGTTTCCAATTTCGATTCTCTGCTAAAATGCAACAAAAAGTGACACACTTTCGAAAAGAACGATCACAGGCAAAAAAATGCATCCTTTCTATCGATGTGGAGCGAGGAATATTCTGGAGAAAACTAAATAGGCCACCGTTAGCTATTCCAAAAGCAACCGAAGTTGTTGTTGCTGTGTATCTTGTTGGATTTGAAAGGAGCGTGTGCCGCCTTTCTCATGTCTCTTTGCAAACCCGGTAAAAAGAAATTGGTACACACTGGTGGAATTGCTTTATTATACCCGCTCTAATCACCTAAACTTAAATTCACCTAAATTCTCACCTATTTCGATGCCTATGAATTTCCTTTTAATGCTTCATCCACCGCAAGGAAAGTTGTCTCCCTGTGCCGGGCCAGGAAATTCTTCTCCCCTGAATCGATCGTCCAAATTTACAAATCAACCATCCGCCCTTGCATGGAGTATTGCTGCCATATATGGTCTGGAGCCCCTTCTGTTTACCTCAAGGTTCTTGATAACATCCAGAGACGGGTATGCAATGTAATTGGCCCTGATCTCGCTTCTCGTCTGTAGTCTCTCTTTCACAGACGCACCGTCGCCTCTCTCTGTCTCTTTTATAAATACTTCCATGGTAATTGCTTCGATGAGCTGCTATCGCTGGTTCCCAGGTTCCATGAATTCAAGCGTCTTACGAGGCTGGCATCCTGTTCCCACCCTTTCACTGTTGAAACTTTTAAATGTAGACGTCCCTTCTACTCCAATAGCTTCATATCTCGCACCTCACGCCTATGGAACTCCCTTCCTCATCCCTGTTTTCCTGATGACTATGATCTCCAACTATTCAAGTGTAACGTCAATCGACATCTCCAGTTGCCTTGATCTATCATCTATCCTTCTTCACATCCTTTCCTCTAACACTCCTATTTGCTCTCGCTCCAAATCCTCTGTAACCCCTTGCGTGCTAGTGGCTTCCAGCCTTGCCTGGGGTGAAAAGCTTAAAAAAAAAGAAAAAAAAAGTAGTTCAATTGTTGCGAATATTGTATAAAAAAAACCTAGACCAGTTCAACCCTCAGAAAGATGCCGAGATCTTGGAGTAAGAAATAATGAAACTATTACAAATTTGGCGAAAGTTAGCGGAACGAAATAATACGCGGTTTAATAAATCTATGTACAAATATATAAATATTGAATTTAAAATTCCCTTATAAATCGTAAAAAAGATTGCTCTGACTGACTAGTTCATTAAATTAAAATAAATTGTGTGAGTGATTGCACTGGAGAACCACTGGGGGAATGGACAGAACATTGAGGAACAGAAGAGAGATAAATAAGAAATATGAAGATTAAAGTCATTTTTATAATATTACAAGCACTGGAATCTGTATAAAATTCTCTGGAATTGAGATTGGATGGGAGAAGGCTGCTGCTCTGATTCATCTGTGTCTGCGATCGCTGAAGAGAAAGAGAAAGATACTAGAAAATTGAGGAGACTCGATGTCACTTAATCTTCAGCGTGGACATTTCATGCAAATCCTGGAAGGATCCATAATAAAGAAACGGATATCGGAACTAAAATTACAGGATATTCGCAAGAGAATAATGACGAATGAAAAGGACACAGGGAGGAAGTTCAAGGTTCATAAAGAATCAGATAAAAACCAAGAATAACTACAACAAATCAGGAGCAAGACGCGGAGGCAGTCACCCAAGTGAGAATGAAAATTACGAAGTAGAATTAATAAAGGAATCAATAGGGTAAAAGAAGAGAGCCCTAACACCCCTTTTGTGCGCGAGTAAATGCAGCAACGGGACAGGTCAATGAACTGTTGCAAGATATTAGCAGATATAACCGGGGCTCAGCGATCTCATCTAGGCAGTAAGGGGCTTGGGGACCGAAATGTTTATAAAAGCAGAAACAACCTTGATCAATAGGAATATCAGTCTGGCCTGGAAAATGAGATTAGAAAGACAGAACTGTAAAGTACAAAAAGACGAGATACGAAACGGACAATGAGACACATACTAAGTATAACAAAGAGGAATATCCGCAGTTGTGATAGAAAAATGTAATGAAATAGTCCTATTAAGGAAATAAGGATAAAATACTACAAATAAAGGATGACCTGATCCCCACCACAACAACAAAAAAACATCGAAAGTCATAACAAAATATAAACGAGGAAAACAGATATTTTAAACCTAGAATAAATAGAAAAGGTATAAATACATATCTTCCTGACTCTTGTGCTATGGGTTTATGTTATGGTAATTTACCCACGTACGCATGGACTCTCCCAGCTATAAATAGGAGCAAGTACTGCCTTTTTGGGGGGTGAAGTTTCCAGCAGTCAGCTCTGACAGTCGGACCGAACATTCTTCCTGTAGCACTCTCGTTTGTATATGTTTGTATTACTGTTTCTGTTAATATATTTGTTTAACTCAATTCTTCGCTTGTGTCAAGAACAAATCAAGAAAATCTCGGGTGCACCATCTCTCAAGTAAATAGCAAAAACAGATCTAGCAAGCAGAGCCCATATCCTGGGAAGAGCTTTGTACATTTATGTCTTTTTTTGTTAATAACTGTCTTTTGTTTTAATTAAGTGGAAGAACTTTGTTCATTTAATTATTTCTGTTACGACTTGTCTTTTGTTTAATTAAGTGAAAACCACAAAAAATCACACCCCTCGCTTACCCTAGGTCATTATTTATGGCCCGACATGTGAACGAAAAAAAGGTAAATTCTAAAAGAATATTTGTATAATAATAATAATAATAATAATAACAACAACAACAACTGCAAAGTACAAGGACCTTGAAATTGAAATATCAAAAATGTGGTGCGTGAGGACTTCAGTATTTCCAGTTTTAGATTGAGCACTCTGTCTAATTGAAAAATGTTCCAACAGACTCATTAAAGAGATCTCTGTTAGCCCAAGCCTTAAAGAAATGCAAAAGATTATACTCACAAATACAGCTCACAACTTTCAAATGGCCTTATCTGTGTGTGATCTTAGGTTTATTTTCTTTTATTTGTTATTGTTTTTGAAAAAAAAATGCTCACTGGAAAATGTCATGATGCCATTTTTGACCTTAGGTCACTGGTTGGCACCCGGAAGAAAATTAGTATACACTAGAAATCATCGGAAATAATAATAATAATAATAATAATAATAATAATAATAATAATAATAACAACAACAAAAACAACAACAACACAAGTGCCCCACCTCTCAAGGAAATATCCCAAAATAGTTCAAATAAACACAGCGAATATCCTGCAAATGGAATTTGTCTAGTTAAGTTTTCCTTAATAGCTGTCTTTGTTTAATTAAGTGTAAACAACAAACATATCATATCCTTAGTTTACCGTAGGTCATAGGTTATGACCCGACATATGATTATAAAACAAATGCAGGTCAAATTTAAAAACATAAAATAATTATTATACAAATGTTGCAACAGCAACAATAACTTCTTTAATGTTAACAATTGATGATCACTGTACTCACCATATCAAATATCTGCGTGAGCGTCAGCCCCATTTTAACTACAACAGCCTTGGAGGCGTTCTTTACCGGGCGGACTGATCGCTCATATCCTCGCAGGAGATATGTCATAAGCCGTTGTTCTTCTGTCATTTCGAGAGCCTTGAATGGAATGTCATTGTAATAATCCTCCGTTAAACTGGCTGGCAGCTTATCATTGAGCCCCTCGGGACGATATTTTAAAGCTGAAAAATAAAAGCAAATATCGATAAGGACTGTGAATTTTGTTAGATGAATGTTTTTTTCATGGTCTTATTGCGCTTGATTTGTAATAATCATCGCATCTTCTCGTTTTGTTTTAGAAAACCGTAGCCAACCGTTATTTCTGCGTGATCTGGGATATCGTTGAATTAAACTCTGCGGTAATGAGAACTTCCTTCCTCATCAATTCCTCGACTGTTGTTTGCGTTGTAAGGTTATACGATCTGTACTTAATGAAATGTTTATAACAGAGAAAGAGCAGTGTCTTTAATAGAAGAAAAAACCTCAAGATGTTCCACAGCACAAATCTGCTGAAGAAGACCGGAAGGCAAACAGTGGAAAAACGCTAATAAACAAAGAGGAGAAAATCAGTCGAAAAAAGAAAACGCTTACAATTAAGTCGTAATAAACGTTAATATTGGAATTCCCTTCCAGTTTGTAGCGTTCTTGACAATTACGATCTACAAAAATTAAATGCAACCTGAACCGTCATGTTCTGTCTCCTTGAAACCAGTTATTTTGTTCAACTTATCCACATCAACGTTTTCTCAGTGTCTTTCACTCTTAGTATGCCCTTGCTTTATAGTGGCTTTATTGCCTTCCTTGGGGTGCAGTGATTTTAAAACGTAATCAGTAACCCCTACTGGGACAAATAGTGTACATATGGAGGAAGAATGGGTTTAATATATACAAGAAAAGAGAAAGATGATTTTTCTCACAAAATTTATTGAACATATACAATATGAACATCCTAAAAGAACCAAAAATCCTACGAGGATTTATTATCATGAAATTATAAATTACGCGATGAAACTGTTTTGATGAGAGATTAAGAAAGAAAGCTGAAAATATTCGTAGACAACGAAATTTAAAAGAAAATAAACTAAAAAAGGACACGATCTTAATTGTTTTCAGCAAAAGAGACAATCCGATATATAATCTGCATATTGGGGACGTCAGAATCAATCAGGTGCAGAATTAAGAGCGTATGGGTCATCTAATGAGGATCGAACTCACTACTCTGTCTTTATTGTTCTAACGATACACGCTTGCTAATAATTGCACCACATCGAGGTGCTCAAAATGATTCACTAAACGTAGCCTAGATGTGGTAATATTCAGAACGCATGGAGTACCAATGGAAGAAGTAAAAGACTAATGGAAAAATGACGATGCAAAATGTAAAAAACAAGTCAGAAATCGCTAAGGAATAGCAAGATGTGTGCCTCCTAATTTAAAGAAAGTATTAAGAAATCGGAAACACGCGATAGAAAAAAATAGGGCTGAAGTGTTATGCAGGACTTATTAACCTATATGACAGTGAATAGTTGGAATCACTTCACAGATGAAGGGGAGACCTAAAGCGACAATGATATACTGAAGTCGATCACTGCCGATAAGACAATGAACAATCTCTTCACAGATGAAGAGTAGACATAAATGGACAATGATATGTTGGGGCCGATGACGTCCAGTATGACAATGGGCAATCACTTGACAGATGAAGAGGATACCTAAATGGACAGTGATATGTTGAAGGTGATAAATATCAATATGGCAATAGAAAGTCTCTTCACATATGAAGGGGAGACCTAAATAGACAGTGATAAGTTGGAGTGAATGTCTGTCAGTATGACAATAGACAATCTGTTCAGAGATAAAGCGGCACCAAAGTGTACACTGAAATGTCGGAATCGATGATTGCCAATATGGCAATGAACAATCACTTCACAAATGAAGAGGAAACCTAAATAGACAGTGATAAGTTGGAGTGAATGTCTGTCAGTATGACAATAGACAATCTGTTCAGAGATAAAGCGGCACCAAAGTGTACACTGAAATGTCGGAATCGATGATTGCCAATATGGCAATGAACAATCACTTCACAAATGAAGAGGAAACCTAAATAGACAGTGATAAGTTGGAGTGAATGTCTGTCAGTATGACAATAGACAATCTGTTCAGAGATAAAGCGGCACCAAAGTGTACACTGAAATGTCGGAATCGATGATTGCCAATATGGCAATGAACAATCACTTCACAAATGAAGAGGAAACCTAAATAGACAGTGATAAGTTGGAGTGAATGTCTGTCAGTATGACAATAGACAATCTGTTCAGAGATAAAGCGGCACCAAAGTGTACACTGAAATGTCGGAATCGATGATTGCCAATATGGCAATGAACAATCACTTCACAAATGAAGAGGAAACCTAAATAGACAGTGATATGGTGGAACCGATGAGAGCCAACATGACAATAGAACATCTCCTGACAGATGAAGAGACGTAAATAGACAGTGATATGTTGGAACCGATGACTGCCAATATGACACTAGAAAAATAACTCATAGATGAAGAAGGAACCTAAATACAGAGTGATATGTTTGGACCGATGTCTGTCAATAAGACAATAGAAGAAATCCTCATAGATGAAGAAGAGGCCTAAATAGAGAGTGATATGTTGGGACAGATGACTGCTAATATGACAATAGAAAAACTCATCATAAACGAAGAAGAGACCTAAATACAGAATGATATGTTTGGACAGATGACTGTCAATAAGACAATAGAAGAATTCCTCATAGATGGAGAACAGACCTAAATACAGAGTGATATGTTTGGACCGATGACTGCCAATAAGACAATAGAAGAATTCCTCATAGATGAAGAAGAGACCTAAATAGAGAGTGATATGTTGGGACAGATGACTGCCAATATGACAATAGAAAATCTCCTCATAGATGAAGAAGAGACCTAAATAGAGAATGATATGTTTGGACCGATGACTGCCAATAAGACAATACAAGAATTCCTCATAGATGAAGAAGAGACCTAAAGAGAGAGTGATATGTTGGAACCGATGACTGCCAATATGACAATGGAAGATGAAGAGAAGACTTAAATTAACAGTGATATTTTGGATCCGGTGACTGTCAATATGAAAATGAACTGGGAATGTGTACAACGAGGAATTTTAAACGAAAATTCTTAAGAAAGAATCATTTGACCTTTCGTGGACACATAATGAGAAAAGATACCCTAGAGAATGTATACAATATACATATTTAAGACAAGAGAGATACAAGTAACAGCGACTAACATATTTAGATAGTTTGTGAGGATATGGTTGACTGGGACTAAGTCGGGTGCTATAGCATAAATGTTGTTATAACAGAAAAATACTGACGTTTGTGAAAGGTCTCATTGTTCACGTGTTTAATGAATATGGCGCCTATAAGAAGTGTAATTCATATTTCTAATCGTATGTCGTGTTCAAATGCTTGAAATTTTTGTCAAGGATCGATTTAATAATATAATCCGACAGAAAATGGGAGCTCTAGATTTCAAGTAATAGGGAACATTTTATTTATTATCAAGTTGGAGTTAATTTTCACATTCCCTGACTAATAAATTCAGAAGGAAGTCAGTGGAGCTTCAAATTAGAGAATGAAAGGCAATATGAAGAAATAAATAAACAAACACCACAAGTTATGGTACCACTTATTTGCTAATTAATTTCGACAGTTAAAATTTTGTTTGGTTTCGATGAATGACACACCGCTACTCGAGCCTACCCGTGTTCTGAGTATCAGTGTGCCGTAAAAGGCAAAACAAATTAGTTTTATATTTTACAAGAAGTCAATTCGTAATTGAACAGTAATCCCTAAATTTTACGCTACATCTAAATGTAACAAGACATAATAAACTATTTTTCGAACGGTTAACGACAAACTGCAGATGGGTAGTTTAACTGCGACATGTAAATGTGTGTTCCATACTTAAACTGTCAGAAAGAAAAATATAAATATGATTATTTTCCTATACTCATTGTTTTATTGTGTACATTTACTATAATATAATCTCTCTAACTCTCTCTCTCTCTCTCTCTCTCTCTCTCTCTCTGTATATGTATATATATATATATATATATATATATATATATATATATATATATATATATATATGTGGTTACATGGCCGTGTGGTTCGAATCTCACAAGGGCCGATGTGTCAGGAAGGTGGCTTCTTGAGGTTATCGGTCTAGAGGGGAC
>OZ038475.1:99927379-99957379 GCA_964036315.1 Acanthosepion esculentum
CGGATACGCCTGCGCACGAACACACACTCTGTGTTCACCTTACAGACATTCAGATTACTTGATAATAATTTTTATGGAAGAATGTTGTCAAAAACTACATAAATGCATAAAAAACAGAACAAAGTATGAAGTATGAACAGTTTCTTCCCAATTTTAATTTTGATTTACAACTTTTCGAAAATTAGACAATTACGGTAATAAGTCAATTGTCCATTGATTTTACCAAAATGATTTATATATATATATATATATATATATATATTTATATATATATATATATATATATATATATATGAGTAAAAAGTTTTAAACATTAATTATTGATCAATCTGTCTAAATTCCCCTCTGTGAACAAATGATCAGACATGTACATGTTTAGAAGCTATTCTCGAATGGATTGAGAACTTTTCTACATCCGCAGAATATCTATCTATCTATCTATCTAAAGATCAATCGAATGATTTCTTTAAAAATAATCAAATTAAGGAACTGTCTTGCAGTCCCTATGTCCATCGAAGCCCAGTGAAAAAATCCTTTCTTCATTTTGCAGAATATCTTTCTCTCTCTCTCTCTCTCTCTCTCTCTCTCTCTCTGTATATATATATATATATATATATATATATATATATATATTATTTGTAACTTAGATAAATCGATCAGTGAACTTATTCGACACAAACATTCTGTTAGCTTTATTATTTATCTGAATGAACATAATTTTCTAGCTAAAAAGTAGAATTTATATATATATATATAGAGAGAGAGAGAGAGAGAGAAAAAAAGAGATAGAGATAGAGATAGATATATATATAGCGATAGAGTGAAAGAAAGAGAGATAGAAAGACATATATATATACACATATATATATATATCTTTCTATCTCTCTTTCTCTCTCTATCGCTATGTATATATATATATATCTTTCTCTCTGTCTCTCTCTCTCTCTCTCTCTATATATATATATATCTATATATATATATATATATATATATATATATATATTCTACTTTTTAGCTAGAAAATTATGTTCATTCAGACAAATATTATTAAAGATAACAGAATGTTTGTGTCGAATAATTTTACTGATCGATTACAAATGAGACGTAAATTCTGTCAGAGAATATCCGATTTTTATTTCAGAAGAAATATGGCCCAAGCTTTCGACTTATTATTTAAGAGCCCGCATCCTCAAATATATATAGAAAACACCCACAAACGTCACACACTTTGTCTATGTCCCAACACTCAATATTTTTAGATTTGTCTCTACCTATTCTGATAATGATTGACACTTATTGGGAGATGTTAGTCTGTTCAATTTTGAATTGAGCGGTTGTGCTCGCCTTAACGACTGAAATGACTCACTTCATGTCTTCAGTCTTTGTATCTGGTCTTTGTGCACACCCATGCAATTTTCCAGATTTGTTTCTGACAAAAATTCTTTGTCAGAAAACTGACATAAATTTCCTGTATGTCGTGTGGATAGCTGTCAACGTTATCTGCTTGAAATTGCTGTCATGAGATATTAGATTGCTAGCAAGTCCTACTTTCAATAAGAACAACACATGCATTCAAAGACTGGGGTCTTGCCCTGCATAGTTATAGCCTGATTTAATTTGTTTAATAATTATTCTTGGTCGGACTTATAATTTAGCATATCCTCATTTGTGTGTGTGTGTGTGTGTGTGTGTGTGCGCGCGCGCACGCGCGTCCGCGTGTGTGTGTGTGTTTACAGAGAGAGAGATAGCAGAAAATGACGTAAATATGTATATACAAAAACAACGTGGGATGCTTAATAATAAAATTGCTAAAAGCATTAATAAAAAGATAAATAAAATTGGTTAGCCTACAGGGTGCGATGGATAAATTGTCCCCATTTCATATTTTCAATTTAGCGCACGTGCGTTGTTTATTTTTTATTATTTTGTCGACTGCACACTATAGTATGGTCAGTTGGTCACCGTCTGTGAGAAAAAGTGCACCATGACGCAATTCACTCCGCCAGAAATATTGAAATGGCATGCTGTACTGCTTGGCATTCGCACCGAAATCTCTAATACAAATATTTTAGAGTGTGTGGGCATCAATCTGAGGGAAGTGCAGAGAATTTGGAAAGAGTTTGATGAGTTTAAGGATGATTACGAAGGTTTTTTGGGGGATCACTAGTGCCTCCATTCATCTTTCCACATGGCCTTAGATTCAACATGGACGCCTACAAAAAGCGCCTTGGGGCGGTAGTGCTGCCCTGGCTCAAAAAGGTGGCCGCTGAAAGACTTTATGTTTGGCAACAGGACTCTGAACCCTGCCATATAAGCAGGAAAACCCTGTCATGACTGTCATACCAGTCAGACAATTTCTACGACCATATCATCCGTTACATCTGGCCACCTAACTCCCTTGATTATTATGTGTGAGACGCAGTTGAGCGAGAAACAACATTAAAGATGAACTGAAGACAAGGGTTATGGCAGCTTTCACCACATCAAACAAGGAGACCATCTTGAATATTTGTAGGAGATTCTCAAGTCGTCTGGAGGCCTTGGTTGAACCCATGGGCAATTTTATTGAACAAACTTACTTTTAAGTATTTCAAGATATTTTTGTGTCATTTTGGGAAATAGGTCCACTAAAATGAGATATCAGTGTTATTTTCATTTTTGCGTAATTTATAAGAAAATTCATTTATCGCATTCAAACGTATATAAAAAAAAACTACTTTTAGCACTTTTAATTACATCTACGAAAATATGACTTTATTCCGATGAAGTACTAAAGAATGAAACGAAAAAGAACCGAATCTCTTTTGACCAACTTTTTTCACACAACCTTCATGTTTAGTTGTTCCCAGCGTATTATTGATCATAATTTTTTAAAGGTCAACCAATATAAGTCTTCTAACGATGGGTCTATATTTGAGACGTATCACATGTAAATAGATAGATTGCTGGATCTATGATTTCACTTTTACCAGTTTTCCCAACTCATTGCATGTTCGTGGAAGATATTTGTATTTTTATTTGTATACATCCAATTATTTCGATCACAAGCACTAGTTTCCCACTCAGGATCTTCTATATGGCAGGCTGCAAAAGTGCTATTTTAAACAGTTTTTGCTTTATGCTATGGTCGATCGACGGAAGTAAAACAATTCACTGTAGAGCAATTGCTGCCTTAAAGGTGAATGACACGGTCATTTACCGTGAAGTAAGTAATGATGAATATGCGCTTCGATGATGATTGCGATTGACGTGTGGGATATCCAATGGATACGAGGAACTGATCGTAAATAAAGTTTTGTGGGCTCTCTCCAGAGCGTCTAAGTCTTCTGTTATCATCGATATATATATATATATATATATATATATATATATATATATATATATATATATATATATATATTGCGCATACACAGTTCTGAAAGTCATGGTGAAAAAAATAAATAGAAATATGGATAAAACTGTAGGTGCTACAAAGTCAGATTGCTTGTCATCATTTCGTAACTTGATGTGTTCTGTATGTCATCCATTAACAGCTATTTTCATGTCATCATGAAACGGCAGGATGAAATCTACGAAATATCGTTGACAGCTTTAGCATTTAAAGATCTTCCACATACTTACTGTATATAGGAGGCGGCCTGACTCGTCTAGAATCAGGTCGGGGTTTCTGTTGAATCCGATATGATGTAAAACCCGAAATCGGAGATGAGAACAGTGCATCACTGAAGACCACACTTGATGCATCTAAAATGTATTATTTAACTAATAACTTTATATATATATATATATATATATATATATATATATATATATATATATATATATATATATATATATATATATATTCGATATCAACTATCCAGTGGATACGAGGAACTGATCGTAAACAATATTTTGTGGGCTCTCTCCAGAGCGACTAAATCTGCGGTCATCGATATATATATATATATATATTGCGCACACACATATGTGTGTGTGTGAGTGTGTTTGTGTGCGGGAGGGTACCTCTGTGTGTGTGTGTGTGTGTGTGTGTGCGCGCGCGCGTGTGCGTGTGTGTGTGTGTGCGTGTGTGTACAAGGTCTCGTCATTCTCTTGTTGAAATTGATAGATTAAATCGTAGGTTCGATCTTACGCCTGTTTAAATCTCTTCCGGCTTCCTGATCTTCTTTTAAGTACGATCTTAAAAATTTATAATAACCCACAATAAAATTGTAATAATGACAACCAACAATAATAAATAAAAACATTAACAAATAACACCGTAAATAACCCAAAACTGCATCTGAATCTACAATTATTTCTACCCAATTGCCATCTTAGCCTTAATGAACATCAGCTTTCTAGAGAATATATACAGAGACAGACCTAGAGATTGATGGGTAATTGAAAACGCATAATTGAACATATATTTTTACATATATATATATTTTTTAACAATTATATATATATATATATATATATGTATATATATATATATATATATATATGATATGATATGATATGATATTACATTAGTATTTTAAAAATTCTATTAAAATTAATTCTGTTGATCGTTTACTTTTAATTTAGATGTCTTCATCTTGTTTTTAAATCTTGTACCCTCTAGAATTTTCAGTTGTTTATGGTAGTTGATATTCTGGGTATTGCCAACTAAACACATTTTTCAATCAGCCAGAGTAGGTCTTATCATTCCTCCGTGACGCCTAATATATAGTATCTAATTGCAGTAGTTTGAATAAATCATTATTTGATAATTATTCCTTATCTAAAAAAAAAATCAGTAAAATATTTTCAATGTTTAATTAAAGATATTTATCCAAACTTATTTTTTTATTTATTAAAGACTTGAGGGCTAACCCACATCATACGTATCGATTTCTTTAGGATCTAAATTATGGTGCCACCAAAAAATTGCATTTATTTTAAATAATCCCATAAAGTAATGTCTAATCTATAATGTGTGACTGCTTTTTTTAAACATTTCTCTGTCGATTATTGGGATTTTTCTTTACATGTCGCAGTTTGTTTTTGCTGGTTGAAGTCTTGACAAGAGTCCGGAGGACATTTTTTTCCTCAAAAGGTAGCATTTAATATTTCGAAAGATGAATTTTAAGGTAAACCAACCGCTATATATAAAAGGTTGGCACAACAGAATCTTACTCATCAGATATAGATATGGAGGTAGGTAAACTAAGCCAATTGTACGCACATGTCTCTCTACGTAGTTATTTTAGTGTTGATGCTGAAAAGATTTTGATCGGACAAAGAAACCTATCAAAGCCTGTTTTTACGTTTCTTCCGATTTTGGAAAGTGACCAAGAAATTTTCAGTCCATCTTTGAGAGGCGCAAACAAGCGACACCGGTGGATGACCAGGTGTGATCACAACTTATATACAGCATTGTACATTGTACAGATTTTTATCATTCTATAAAATCCAATCCCCAAGCACATCTCGAGATAGTAATTGCATTACAACTCACTAATAAGGGTTTCCTTGTCATTACGGAAATTAATTACATAAAAAAAACGCTGCCTAAATGTTGTTCAAAATATATTTCTGATAGGATTTTAGTTAATATTTTCAAACGTGAAAGAAAATCTTCATTTTTTTTTAAAGAATGAAACGAAAAAGGCCCGGATCTGTTTGAGGAACTTTTTTCACACAACCTTCATGTTTAGTTGTTTCCAGCGTATTATTAATGATAATTAGTTAAAGGTTAATCATATGTTGGGTCTATATTGGAGAGATATCACAGGTAAATAGATAGATTGCTGGATCTAAGTTTACCAGTTTCCCCAACTCATTGCATGTCCTTGGAAGATATTTGTATGTTCATAAATTGTATACATCCACTTATTTCGATCACAAGCAGTACCAATATTGTATGACAAAGCTTTCTCCTTGTTTCCGAATATGCTCATGTTACGTGAATTGAATTTGCCTTGATATAACGGATTAGATCAAGGTAAATTTAATTTTATATAAACATTGTTTTAAGTTTGATATATATATATATATATATATATATATATATATATATATAATGTATACATTATACATTATATACATACATACATATATATATATATATATATATATATATATATATATATATATATATATATATATGTATATATATATATGCATCTATATATATATGTATATATGTATGTATGTATGTATGTATGTATGTATGTATATCCTGTGAAATACAATGCATATATTTTCTAATTATATTTCATTCCCCTCTTTGTATACATTAATCTTTAGCTAAACCTAGTCTTTTGACTGCGAATTCAGTCATCATGTGAGTTTTACTGGAAGACAGTAACTGGATATACATACATACATACATATATATATATATATATATATATATATATATATATATATATATATATATATATATGTATATAGATAGATAGATAGATAGATAGATAGATAGATAGATAGATAGATAGATAGATAGATAGATAGATAGATAGATAATGTAAATCTGTTTAAACTCGGTGGATGAAAAAACGTGGAAGCGCACTTTTCAAATAAATTGACTTCCGAAGAAAAATGACAAATAAATTGACATCCGAATATATATATATATATATATATATATATATATATATATATATATATATATATATATAGAGAGAGAGAGAGAGAGAGAGAGAGAGAGATAGATAGATAGATAGATAGATAGATAGATAGATAGATAATGTAAATCTGTTTAAACTCGGTGGGTGAAAAAACGTGGAGCGCACTTTTCAAATAAATTGACATCCGAAGAAAAATGGAAAAAGAGAAAGTACCAGAAACCTCCGAACAGGGCGAAAGAAATCGTCCAATACGTTAAATCTCTGGTACAAAGAAACAAAAAACCAGCGAGTAAGTTAAACATTAAGTAGAGCAAAATTAAAATAAATAAATCCTAATGAGCCAGGTACTACGTTTCAACACATGGGATCATCAGGGTGATGCCATGTGGTGACCCCCCCCCTTATCTTAATAAAAATAGATTTAAAATTATTCCTATCTATCCCTCCCCTCTCTAATTTCGACCGTGTCTGTCATACTCCCCCTCCTCTCTCTATATCACTTTACATCAATACTACCATTCAAAAGTGTGTAAAAACTATATATAAATTTAAAACATTTTTTCACACTTGGAAGTGTGGTCTGATGAACTGGGTAAAAAACAAATACCTGGGGAAATAAATTATAACTAATGGACCCATAAGGTTGCCTGTTTTCTATTTAAATTATATATATATATATATATATATATATATATATATATATATATATATATATATATATATATATATATATATATATATATATATATATATATATAAATTTTGGATAATATGAATGCATATATATATATGTATACATATATATATATATATATATATATATATATATATATATATATATATATGCATGCATATTATCCAACTTTATTACAAATATTTTGAAAGGACCCTGTAATCTAACGGTTCATTCTCCTACTAATGTAAACGCAGATTTCTTTTTGCGATCACAAATAACATGAAACCCCGGATCACAAACTCACATAAACCTACCTAAATGTGTTAGCTCTGTCACCGACATTGACAGCTTTCCAATAAGTATCATGCATGTATAATATATATAAAAATGCATATATATATGCATATATATATATATATATATATATATATATATATATATATATATATATATATATATATATGAAATTTGCTCTCACCCATTAATTCCGGGTACCAATATTATACGACAAAGCTTTTTTCTTATTTCCGAATATGCTTATCTTAGTTGATTAGTTAATTACTTTTTCAGATACCTGTTCAAGCATATTTGTATTTCTTGAACATCACAGAGGTAAATTGTGGTTTATAGTGTAAATATACTGAAGAGGTTTTATTTCCAGTTTCTAGGATAAAGCACTTAATCAGTAGTTGAACAAGTTTACTAAACAGGAGCACACTCTCTCACAAACGGTTTCATTCTATCAGATATTTGTTACATAAAAATATTTTCTTTTTTTAAAACTTTATTAATTAATAAATCAGGAATATTTCAAAATAATTCATGCAAGTAAGAAAAACAAACCTATGCTCCTAGTTTCAAAGAAATTTTCCATCTCTTGAAATTTTGTTAATGTGTATTCATCCTGGATCCATACATCCCTCGTTGCCTGTGGCATGTTCATGACAATAATTTTCCGCTGGTCTAGTGTCTGATTACCGTCAGGAATTAAAAATATACATATAATAGAAATAACGTTTAAACCGACTGCGATAATTGAATTAAAATGCATTGCCACGAATAACTATTTTCTCATTCTAACATCGACGACTCATCGAATCTCTGACAATACAAATTGAAATCGTAAAAAAACACTATTCTTTAGATCATGCTTGGAGATATCTTCTCTTTCCAACATAAAAAATGTTCGTGCAATGAATGAATTTAATTTCATTGTTTCCCGCTAAATCTAGAAAGATCAGTATTTCAATTTAAATCATATAATGAATGGAGAGATTTGCGGTGCGGTTAACAGACCATTCTCTCCTGTTTTGGCTTGTTTCTGAAATAATTGAGAAGAAACAGAGACTGCGTAAAACAGTCCAGGTATCCGGCAAAAAATGACTTCTACAATTCTCGAATGTATTCCTGATTCATGAAAGTCATATACAAGCCGGATATTTAATGACCAACGACTGCATTATTTTGCTTTGAATTTATATTATGTCTGAGACGAAATTATGCTTGGTCAAAAGCTGATGTTACGTCGAAGAAAAAATATTAAATAAATAAAGCGATAAGAACGATTATTTTCAAAGCCAGGAGACAATTTATTAAAAAAAAAAATCAAAGTTTTATTAAAACAAAATCATACGTGATGATACATCATACATCGATGAATAATTTTACATCGCATTTTTATTGCGCTATTGAGTTTTTTACTCTCTCTCTTTCAATATATATACATACATATATACATATATATATATATATATATATATATATATATATATATATATATATATATACATACATATATATATATATATATATGTATATGTGTGTGTGTGTGTGTGTGTGTGTGTGTGTGTGTGTGTGTGTATGATGGATAGATATTTGAATGGATTTTTATCCGACATAATTTCTTATTTCTATAGTACCCGTATTTCAGCTGCAACTGTTTAAAAAAAGAAAAGAAAACACCTAGAGCAAATCGGTGTAGCCACTGAAAATAAGACATGGTTATATATGTATATATATATATATATATATATATATATATATATATATATATATATATATATGTAACACTAATAAACTTATAAATGTAAGCAGCTATACTCGTCCGGTAAAACATTAGGTGTTTTAGCTTGTGAATGAGCAAACTAGTACCCAAGAGAAAAAAAAGAGTAAAAAAAGTAAGAACTAAGAACATGTACTTCCGGCGAAAATAATCGTCTAGAATCTAAGTTCAGAGTCCAAAGAAAAAAATCTCCGATATGAGTAAAGTAAAATGACTAAACAAAGTGCTCAATACGCTAAGTAGTGCAAAATAAATAAGTAAACCTAAAGGGCCAGAATAACCTACTTAGTTTTCACCTACGCGGATCGTCAGGGCGGACTGACGGTCCTCGTAGGTTAGTCTGGCTCTTTAGGTTTACTTACTTATATATATATATATATATATATATATATATATATATATATATATATATATATATATATATATATATATATATATTGTTAACTATAGATTCATGACCGAAATTATTCATAGCTCTAACCTACCTTGATTTTCAATTTTATAACCATTTTCATATTCCTCAAGAACACATGGCACAGTGGATAAAGGCGTTAGTTAGATCCACTGACGGGACTTTCAGAGGGGAATTAACAGGAGATAACTGATAATTGACATCCATTAAACATGGCACGTCGAACTAGAACAGTCTTCCCCAGCGAGCGAAATAAAGGGTTCAGTTCGACATTCCAACCACCTGAAGAAGACCGGAGCGTAAAACGTTGTAATAAATATGGCGACAAAGATGAGGGAAATTGTCCGAATAATGTACATAATACCTCATCTCACTAATATAGACAGATACAGCAGCAGCAATGCTAGCTTTTGAATTTGTGAGTCTATAAACCGCATGGTGTGAGAAAAATATATTTCCTTCTTGATTTTATCAATCTTAATAATAATGGTAATAGCAATATTAGCTGTTTCTTTATAAGGATACATTTGGCATTCATTGACCGAGCAGCATGCACTACTGTTGGTTGAAATTTATAAAATATTTCACTGAAAATAGTTTTACAGGAAAATAGGTTTATCAAATTCAGGAGCTGTTATCGCTATTTTCCAGTATTTATGGGTGTTTCCTTCCTAAATATTTATTTGTAGTAGTGTGGAATTTCAACATCTTGACTATGTATTCAACAAATTATGTTGCTATTTTAGCTGTTGACAGACCTCAAGGGATGTGGATTCTATTATCTGGTACGTTTCTTTCTTTGTGATTTTGTAGCGCCAGTCCAGAAGATTCGTAATGTGTAGTCTTCAGCGAAACCCACAGGCTTCACTGGCTCAAAGTATTTTTAATCATTGCTCTTGAAATGCTGATTTATACAGCAAACAAATTAAATATTTCTGAACCTGTTTTGGCACCATGCATGAAATCCAGATGAGAGTTTCGACCTGGCAATGCTATTTAATAACATGACAAATTTTCAGGTTAACGTTTTGGATTTGTAGCAATTTTAAGCGCTTAGAAAACAAGCACGCAGGAATTATTTTGAGTAATCACCGGTCAGAGCCTGAGTTCATTTCAGTCACGATAGATGTTTTCATTCTCAGTGAAGATCTATGCTTTGAAGGTCTATAGGTACATGGATTCAGTGAAACCTGAATATGTTTTGTTATTGATTATCTATCCTTTGCAGATTATTTAAAGCCAGAAAATGTTTTCAGAATGCTAGAATATTTTGGAGATAATCATTATTTACCGATAAAAGTCTTACTAATTAAACAAGAGCTGTGGAGTTGGTGAGAAGTGGTTGATTCATATCTTTTCTATAAGTATCTGCGCGTAAGAAAATATAACAAAGACGACTGGAATTGGAACTCGGTTATCCGATTTCCAATTTCGAGCCGTTTTCTATTACACCACTCGCAAAACCAAGTTTACCGCACCTGGTACTCTTAAGCGGTCACCTATCTAGGTACTGATCAGGCTCTACGTTGTTTATCTTCGGTGATCGGACGAGAACCGGTATTTCAATTAAACCTCAAATGGAACTTTAATATACATGCTTTGGTAAACATGCTGGAAAAATGGTCGGCAAATTCAATCACTCCAAGAAGCATCTGACTCCTTCTACCATGCTTCACTTTACAAGACATGGATAAGGTACGGAATTAAGTCTTCCTGCCATATATGGGTTGGAGCCGCTAAATCGTTATTCGCCAGACTTGATAATATTCAAAGTCTTATAACTTATTTTCCAACATTCAGCCCCTATTCGAGCCTATCGCTACTCTACCGCTATTTGCATCGCAAGTGCTCAACTGAGCTCTATTGTTTAGTTCCACCAGCTCAGACATTTACAGCCTTAAACGCCATGCTATCTCCAGGGAGACAACTTTAGTACAACAGTTGCCACATTGTTTAAAAGACATCTGTTTGGAATGTTTCCCTTAACTCTGCGTTAATCACTTGGGATGTTTTGTTACTTCCATTTCTTTTAAGTACTAATAATTCCTAGTTGGCAACTTGTTTCTTTTGATCACTTCTACTACTCTCCAAACTCATTGAAGGTGTTTAGCACGTCTGCAACGAAGTTGTAGCACAATTGTTGTGGGAGGCAGACTTCGGTATATCCTGTCACCCCACCTGATTAACGAAAGTAAGAAGACAATTCCTTACCTTTCCTAAATATCAAGCTAGACCGGGACAGTTTAATATATATATATATATATATATATATATATAATTGCCATCCAGACAGACTGTTGTTTCGCTGTATCATAGCTCTTCAGTGTGGCTAGACGTCCGGTTGCCTCTAGCTAGGATCGAAACCCGACTGAATTGGTGTCAGACAGAAATTCTACCACTGAACCGTCGGATGAAGGTGAATTCAGCATATTTATTTTTAGATAAACACACACACTCACTCACACTCAAACACACACATACACACATACATATATATATAAATACTTATTGTATAAACAATTCGTATTTTTAAATCTTATTCAATTAAATCAGATTAACTTAAATAATTATGACGCGCCACACAAGCATGCACGCAATCACAGACTTTTATATATATATATATATATATATATATATATATATATATATATATATATATGTGTGTGTGTGTGTGTGTGTGTGTGTGTGTGTGTGTGTGTGTGGCACGTCCGTCTGGCTCATAATTATTTAAGTTAATCTGATTTAATTGAATAAGATTTAAAAATACGAATTGTTTATACAATAAGTATTTTTATTTTAACTTTCTTCAACAGAAAATTTTTTAATTAAAATATTTTTAAGCGAAAGATAGACAAAAAGATACCCTCTTTCCTGTTTTGTCCACTTGTTTCTAGATTAATTATTTATATTTCAGCTTTCTTTAAACAAACAATATTTTAAATATTTCCAAAATAATTTTGGCATATTTGAAAAAATAACATTAAAAGTTTATCCTATTAAATGCTGTAAACGATCATTAAAACATGAACAAGTTAAACATTAAGTTGTAGACCAGACCAATGATGACAGGAACGAATTGAAATATTTAACTGAATCATAATAAAATTAACTTTCATTTCAATGGAATGTTGAAATCAACTTCAAGGTCACGGGTAGTCAAGTATATATTATTACACTTCCAGTTCTGTAAATTATGAGTTTATCGGGTGCAATATATTTCTATATTGTGGCTATCTTTGATGAATATAATCTTTTCTATATTATTGTATTGGCGTATTTCACCTAATATTTACAGCGTATATTTACGCAATAAATATATATTTCATTTCAATGAATAATTATATCTTCTGCTGTTCAAGTTTTGATTTAATGTATATTTTTAAGGAGGTTGTCCGTTATGTTGTTTTTTTTTCTTAGCAGTACGACAATATTTTACATAATTGTAACATTATAAGCATTTTCATATTGTGGTGTGGAAATTTCAGAAATCTGAGGTGACTAACGCCGGTTAACCTTGAAATATTAATCTTCCTGAAGTCAAGGGCAAAAATTACAATTTTAAGCTTTTCAAATCAAGAGCAACTCTTGAATTGTTTTTATTCTTATAATCTTCCTTTAATTCATATTACACCTCACATATCATTACTATTTTAAGTGTAACGTTCTACCTTGTGTGCATTTCGAGCACTGTATTGGGTGAATTTTTGTATGGAATAGAACTTACTCCAAACATATGTTTTGTCGCTTGTTATCATAATTTGATAAACATTTTTATTTGTCATCAATCTGTAATTGGAATATGTCAGCATTTAATAATTCTGGTAAGATTTGTCTCTTTTAATCAATTCTGGTATGATTTGTGTCTAACTTTTCATTTAGCTTACTCAGTATACGAAAGCCCTAACTTTTGTTTGGGTTCGATCACCAACATTTATCTTACCTACCATGCAAGTCTAGGTTCATAGTAAGATTATCGAACAATCTGAGTGATTTCCCGACGGAACTCTTTCTCGCTTTTATTTCTGTAGCCAATTCTGAAACCATTTTGGAAATCCTGCAGTCATTCTGATAAATATTCTCATCTCCCTCGTTTATTCTTTATCATATTAACGTTCGCTGATAATCTTCAAATGATATGAAATTACACAGGAAAAGGGAAATATTAATCATTGTTCCTTGTTTTCCACTGGGTAAGTTTTAAATCTATTAGGGAATTTAAGGAAGTCTTTGATGATATTTGAAGCTCCAGTTTTCCGGTTGGAAAATTGCCTTCATATCAGCTTTGAAGTGTGAATCAGTACGCAAAGAAATTCAACTGGACAAATTATCCACCTGTAACAAGAATATTCAATTGTCCAATTTCGAGATTAAGACAAACGAATGGGAGATTTAAGCTGCACTTTAGGCACAATTACCGATTAACCGCCTCATTGTACAAGTCACCTTTAGGAAGAACGTAAACGACTATCGTACCGGGATTGTTTGCATACTCGTCTTGGAAGACCCTGCTCGTGAACACGATTGCCAGCGGGAATTGTTTTTTTTTATTAAGGTACTATACACTTTTGAATTGTACTATACTCTTTCGTTATTGTACTATCACTGGCCGCCTACGTATTTCTTTCCCAGGTGTTTGATTCAAGGCCAGTGTTATTTACAATGATAGTCCTTAGTGCAAATCTGTTTTGGAAATTCTCCATTACCTTATATCATTATGGGTTACCATATCACAATACTTACATAACTTGCTTGGTAGAATAATTTGCTCGTGTAATGGGATAGATCTTTCTTTTACTTTTCACACAATTCAAAGCCGAAACGCCACTCAAGTTAGAGGGTTATATAGCTGTGAGTTGACCCAAACCATGAAGAGGTTAAGTTTGTAGTGGTCGGTAAAACATCGTCTCTGGAGACTGTTCGGCAAAGTGACAAAGAAACTGCTTGAATGAAACTTGCTCCTTACGAAACGAATAGAAAGTGTATGAGGATCATTTGACGCCGTGTACGGAGCATGGTTGTTCCGATCTGTAAAGGACTGACCTGAGTACTTCCCGACTGTGGTCTTTTTTGAGAATAAGCTAAGAGGATGACTACTTGATCAGTTGATTCCTTCATTTTTACCAGCACCACTGATTGTTGCAGGATTACCTCGAAAGAAATGATCTAAAATAAATGTTCTGATATATAATTGGTTCTCATCGTTAAAGTCACCGACAGTCTGACTAACTCGCATGGCTTTAGAAGTTGTAGTTATCGTGAAAACGGGAAGACCATAATCGGCATGGGCTGAAAGGATAAAACATAGAATAAGAATTAAGTGAAAGCTTTAAGGAGTAATAGAATCTGACGCTGTCGGCCAGACATTTAACACTTGATGTCATTTCCCATTTGGTGTCCTACATAAGAGGCGTTTGGGCGGATTATGCTATTATAGTTCAACTATAAAAGTTATAAATTAGTTTACTGTATATATTGAAGCAGTTTATATCATTTATTCAGACATTATCTTTGAAAGTTCGGGTTTACAAATGACACACTGAGTCAACACAATGTTTATTGATCTTTTGGGAAACCCCGTAAAATTCAGCTTAAAGTAAATATTTTAAATATAATTATCATACTTTTGATATATACATACATACATACATACATACATACATATATATATATATATATATATATATATATATATATATATATATATATATATATATAATATAATATAATAATAAAAATGTAATTGTCATATATTGCGAATAGGAATAATAGTCATCTTTGCCCACGTGCAAAACTCAATTCTAACAGTTTATAAATAAGCGTTTTATACAACTTCAGAAATGTTAAAATTGAAACGAAATATGAAAGCCTCCCATTTGCTGTCATACCATAGATATTTACGTGTTCGCTTAATGTAAACAGAAATCGATATTATATAAACGAATGCGCTAGGTTTATCGAACCATTTAATAAAAGGGGGCGCTCTTAAAGAAATTGATATTCGAATATTATAATGGAGCTAATGGTTTAAAATGAAATACTAAAAAGTGCCTGTAGGACTTACGCTAAGAAATCTGACTAGCCTTTCAAAATCGATTTAAATTTTTTTTTTTTTGCATTTGAATCAATCCTTGTGGGCCAAAGTTATTGGCTGATCTGTTGCGTTAAGTATTTTCGGCGGTTTTCATTCTCTGAAGTCATCAATAACAACCATAGCTTTTAGTCTAAAGCCGGTCCTGCCAGTCAGTACTTGTGAGCAGCCGATGGCAATAACTGTCCATTGATAACGACCTACACGTTTCTCAGTTTTGTCGATTGAATATTTTTTTTTATTGCTTCCTATCGATCAACAAGATGTTCGATAGTTTTCGACTTATACACGGTATATACTTATTTTGGCCCATACGCACACCAAGGCACGAACAAATATATGCATATTCATAGGAGTCACATACAATGGTTAGAATGCTAGACAAGAGAATCGTTCCAACTGAAGTGGTTTCGATCTTCAAGAGATTTCTTATATTACTGGAATTAAGCAAGAAGCAGCTATATTTAAAAGTGTCGTAGGCAAGATTCTCGCTAGTGTAGAGGGTTCAATCCTCACTAGGTGACTCACATTACTTAATCTGTGCAGGAGTAAATTAGGATTAGTAAATGTCATCAAACTGGTCGTGCTTGATCCTTCACAAACGTAGTGATGTCAATCCTCACGGGGAACTGGTAAATAATTATATACCTTTATTTTATTAAGAAGTCAATATTGTTTAGCAGTACGCTTTTATCGGTAGTATCTATGAATCTTGATGATTGGAAAATTAGTTTTTGCGTTTTAGTTGGTGCCGTGTATCAGATGACACAGCTTTTCAAACAGCTTAAGCCTTAAAAAAGGCCATGCAAAAACTATCGGGCCAGTGAAAGCTCTGATATGATAAAATCATGATAACGTCCAAATTTCTCTGTAGGAATTGTTCCATTTTATAAACATGTGTGTAAGGTAACTTTGCAAGTCTTTGTAGTTGAACATTAGCTTAGCTTGTTCTTGTAGCTTTCTTTTAGATTAGATTCAGCCCAGTAAATATCAATATAGATTGCTTTTGATAGGACGTTATATTTCATTTGTAAAAGGTAGTAAAAGAGTGGAGTTTGAAAACTAGCAGATGAACCCATTTAGAGTAAACTTTCTATCGCCGTTTCTCCTAAGCGACCCCTTGGGATACTCATTATGTTGTTCTATAAAATAAAAGGGAAATTTGTAAGAAACAAAGTAAACGTTGCAGAAGTGTTTTGTCCCTATATGAAAGCGAATCCAGGATACTTTCCGCCAAGATAATGATAAGTCTTCAGGCAACAAATATGTCGCTCTACAGAAACATGTTGAGAATACAATCGAAGAACATCGAGGAAGACTTAATGAATTTGGGAAATTAAATTTGTACTTACAAGTAGAGAATGAGAGAGTTGTCATTTCTAGAGGGCATAAAAAGAAACCAGGAACAGACAGTAGAATTTTCTAGCGCAAATAATGAGGAAAGAGGGCTTGGAAAATTTGATAATGACAGGACAGATTTAAGTAAGAGAGACAGAGGAAAACAAGGCATAACCTTTCGGGCGAGCTTGAGTGAATAGATGGTGGAGCAGGGTTTGCTTTTTATTACTCTATTAACCATTTATCTCAGTAAACACAGTAAATAGCTTACTAACTATTTTCCCCCTGTCCCTCTTGTCTTCAGTATGTCCTGTGAACGTTATATTCTCCAAGCATACTTTCAACATTAAGAATCCCAGATATTCCAACTGTCTCTTTCTGCTTGTAAGTATACATTTCTTTGTTGTTCATATTTATCCTTAAGACTTCGTCGTTACTCAAATTTTCGGTTCAGATTATACTCAGCATTTTTCCGTAGGACCACATTTCCATTGCTTTGACTCTTCTTGTGTTTTACGAATAAGTTGCTTAAAATTCGTTGCCATATAGAAGGATTGATATTACGTAGCGGTCGCCTATTATCCGCTTCTCACTCCTGCCGGGTATTATGAATAGGAATATAGGTTTATCTCTTGTTCCCTGTTTAGAATCCGGTTTTTGGATTCCTTCTAAAATATTATACTCTTTCACTCCCATTAGACTCTTACGTCTTAGGAGCATTTTGACTTTGTTTGGAGCGAATTGATATTAAAAGAATACGCTCATCTTTATTTCTGACAACATTTCTTAATAATTTATTTGGTTTTTCGAAGACATCTTTTGCTGTTCTAATGCGCTTATGTCATATCTTCCGTCCTCTATCAAAACAATTATCAGTTATTTAAACTTACTGTGATTGTGACATCTGCAATTCACAGCTAGCATTTTGTACTGTCTGTCTTGCAAACGACCATACATTGTCTTCTTACATTTGAAAGTTAGTCCTTTCTTACTCCTTTTGTTTGTTTCCTTTTCTAGATTTTTTGCAGTATTCTTTCTGTGACTGCTATGGTGTCACCAGCGTGTTTTACGCTGTTAAAATAGTACAGTGTCATCTTCTTATTTTGTGTTGTTATGAACGTGCCTACTAATAATGAATTCTGGTAGTACTTCTAGTTTTCTTGCGATTCACTCGCTATATATAATGGTTAAATAAATCCGGATACAAGACCTATCCTTATGCGAAAAAACATTTTAAGCCACTTGCTTATCCATGAAAAATGTTCCGACGAGCTACATTCCTTAGTTCCAGTAACTCTTCCTCATGGTCAACCCGACTTGCTGCGGACATCGAGGCAAACAAACCTCATTCCATTCGTAATCCAGTAGTATGAAGTAAGTCACACTCGTTTTCCTTGTGAAACTGTCACCCAACATTACAGTTTTCACCTCTTCAAGTCTAGGGTTAACAGTTAGTTTTCTCACATATACTCATAAATACTTCTCAGTTTTACCACTCACACAACTTCCTTCAGTAACCCTCTACCTTGAGTGGCTCTTGACTTTTGTATAGAGTGAACATTAGTAAAGATAAAAAAAGTCTTTATCTATTGGATTGCCAGATAAATTCGTTCGTTTATTTTCCAATGTCATTTGAATAATTCACACAATTTTTTTTTACCCTAGTGACTTATGACCTTTTACAATGTTATTCTTCCACTATTTTGTTTATCGTTTTTGAAAGTTGTTTGAAGCTGACATCTTTTCAAACATCTGATGAGAAATATGAGGATTTTCGATGCTTGCTTCTCTACGCTTGTCAAAAGCTTTTCGAGACATTAACGAAGAAGATCCCAGTACAGAATGAACTACGCAGATATTTTTTACGCTCTCTCTCTTTTCTACGTTCCGACTCTCTCACTTTTTTCTACGTTCCGGGTGACCTGCTCAGTTCATTGAGGACCGATTGAACGCGCTCATCCAAATGGGTCCACGCCAATTCACTAATGAACTGGCACAGCAAATTAGATGATCTCATAATACCGTCAACCTCACTCGATGCGTAAGATCGAAAAACTCGGTATGTTGTTGCTACACCTTTTTTAACGAAAGACACACACTCCAACGCTCTTCCATTACCGCCATTTTTCTCACTCGACATTAGGCTACTCGTAGACACAGCGATTTATTTACCCCATCGTTGCCGACGACAAAAAATGGCGTCTTTACCTCAATATGCAGCAGCGAAAAAAAATGATTGAGATCCGACGAGCAAACAACACCTCGAATCAAGTCAAGCAAAGCCACAGCTGTATCCAAGCAATACGCTATGCAATCCCGCTGAAATAGACCTAACCGGCGATACGGCGTGATTCTTCATCACGACAACGTGATCTTCGTCACTAATTTCACCAAAAATGCTATTCAAGTGTTTTGCTTCGGAAGTTCTGCTACACCTAGCATATCCTACTAATTTAGCACCGTCAGGTTACCAGCTTTTTCGGTCGGTTTCTAGCAATCTGCGAGGCGTTTCATTCAACAACGACGTTACTCGTTGAATTCTTCGAGCCAAGACATGGTGATTTCTACCGTTAATGCATCGTAAAGCTAGAAGGTTGACAAGAAGTCTTGAATAACAAAGGAGACTGTATAATTGACATTTTTTAATTGTTGATGAATAATACGATTAAGTTAATAAATGAAAAAAACAACGTACTGATTTATCTGACAACGAATATTTTTATGAACTTTCTCAATTCATTATGATAGCATATGCGCTGCATTTTTTAGCATTAAAAATTTAAGAAATATTCCTGAATTTGATGCACAGCATTATAATTTTAAATGACTGTTTTCTAAAGTATATTTGTCTGTACGAATGTATATGCATGTATACAGACTTGCTTGTCTCCTATTTCACAAGATGCAAATATAAAGCTATTCATAGCATTTCTGTTTCGTAGTTACTTATCTATTCTGTAAAAATCCGGAGAAAGTTACCTGAATGCATTTAGAAAAAATCCTCTAGTGGTATTTTATTTTATTTATCGATATAGATTTATTAGAAACAGATTTCATGTTTCTTTCTTTCTTTCTGCCAGGGGAAAGACGTAGATTTCAATGCAAAAAAAGGGGAGATTCATTTCTGATAAAATAATGAAGTTTCGTTTTCATTGAATGCTACGTGTCAGAAAAAATGGCTACGATAGCAACTTGGGTAAAACGCATTTTAGCCAATGATCCAAAAATCATTTTCTATCTCTACCCAATGAAATTTTCCATCTCCTTCTAATGAGATTCAGTTCAAGAATAGAATTAATATGAAATGGTGTGATTAAAACTTAGATATTTCGGATTGGCGTATTGAGCTGAAATTCCAGTTGAGTTCACTCAAGCACAAATACATGAATTGAATCGTCTCCCCACTCAACGATGGATTAATGAACTTTTTTAAAAATCTTTGAATCGCAACAAGTCTAGTAGAAAGACAACTCAGAATCCAAAACCGGTTGGCTGTGGAGGCTAGCAACTTATCATAGTAAAGATCTAGTTGCTGCAGAAATCACAATAGCAACATCTAGAGTAGTGGAGCTGTAGATCTATATTCAACAATGTTACAGCACGTGGGTAAGTCAAAAATATCCGCACTTCCACCGTAATATATTTTGAGGGTTGTCACACTGCTTTCTGCTCATGCGTGCTTATTGTTCGTACTACTATGGTCAGGGGATCGAAGTTTGAGCTTGATCAGTGCAAACATGGCTGCTCCGCTCGCAGTGTGCACCAAGGAGGAGCAAAGAGCAGTGATCAGAATCTCCACAGAAATAGCTACCTCATTGATGAAAATTCACCGGTTCGACATTACCGTCTCGCAAGCTTGCTGAATCTTCTACTCAGTGGTGTAGATTGACGGTTGTCCTGCTCTTTCTTCGTGCTTCACGCTTGTCCGGCCAATTTTAATCTTTTCTATCCATTCATACACACTTCTACGCGGTAGTTTACCCTCGCCGTATTATGTTAAAAGCCACTAATGAGTTCCAACCCCTGACACACATTCCGACCAGAGAAATCGGGCCGCTCTTCCTCCTTGGGCCACACTGCTAGCGGAGCGGCCATTTTCACACTGTATCAGCAGCAAGAAAACTGGCGCGAATCTCGTGACGACAATAGTACCAATTATAAGCACGCATGAGCAGAAGGCAGTATGACAAACCTAAAGTTATGTTATAGCGAAATTGCGGATCATTTGTTACTTACCCGCGTATATCCCGCATAATGCAAAGACATTAGTTAGATGAAGATACCATTGCCGCAATTGTCTTAACATTAAGTGGGAGATATTACGGGGAGGTAAATATCTGCCCTACCAAGCACAATATATATAAGGATGTGTGATATTTTTTCAATCAACTTTTATAAATTAGCGGTAGCTTGAATTATGTATATGCATCACCTACTTACATCTTCAGAATGAAACGACCTTCATCATTAACGCAATGTGATATTAACATTTTATATATATTACTAAGGAATGGAGCTTACAGCACCAACTGACAGTTGAAAGTATATCTTAATAAATACTTTATTTGTTTTATTCAGTTTTTGAATTAAAAATTTAAATATGCCATATATAATTAATGTGGCTATCGACATTTTTTTTCAGAATTCATCAAGAGTGTATAAATATTTATTTTTATCTCTCCTGTCAACATTTAGTCGGAAGTTAGCTGAATAGTTAGTGTGTTTACGTTAAAAGATGACACAAAAATAAATGTCATGTTGGCTTCTAAAATAACTTTCTTAAGAAGTGAACATGAATTATGTAATTTTAAAATTTTTGATGTTTATTGATTTCTACAATTTTAGCATGGCAACGTTAGTTACGATATCATTCCCTGTAGCATTCGCAGTCACCATTGTTATCGTCTGACATTTCACGTTACCAAAAATTAGTAGAACGAGGCGGAAAAAATTGCGGAATTATTTTAGTCCAAATGACCAATTAGAATGTCTTAAAGCCATACGAAATTATTTACAAAAAAGAAGTCTTCTTAATTCAGTTTTGTATAATTCTTGCAATTAATATAAATAACAGATAATTCAAATGTTATCTCCCATATTTAGTTATACGTTGCTCTGTCTAGAGAAGGAAATTCAAGTCGACTTAGCATAATGGCAAACGGAACATTGGAAATGAGATGACTTGTTAAAAAATGTTGTTTATCAAATAGTTTGATAAATGAAAATAAAATTCTATTGTTTTTATGTGTGACGCGTCTCTTCAATACATGTGCGATCATGGCTTTCCAAAATGTCCTATCCCTTTTGGACCCGGTCCCGTTCAAGGGTCTCAGAAATTTCCGCTGTCTTCTTTTAGTCCTGCGTGTAAGTATTCTTTTTGTTGCGATTTTCGTTAAGTTTTCCTCATTGGTTTCTTGCTCCGCCTAAGCAATTCCCAGTATGATTCTGTAGAACCACATTTCTGTTGTTCCAGTTTCCCTCTTCATGTGGGGAGATTTTCAAACATTCACTGCCATACAAAAAGAAGGATGTTACATAGCAATTCAGAAGTATTTTCCTTGTTTCTATCGAAATATCTTCTTTTCTGTGTACTTTGTTTAGATTTTAGAATGCAACTTCCACTATTCCAGTGCATCTTCGGATTTCGGTGCCGCATTATCTATGCTATGTTCGAATACTTCATTTATAATCCGCATCTTGGGATTTTTTCTCTTGCTGATGACCATGCTTTCTGTCTTGTTACATTTGATAGTTATTCCTTATTCTCAGTTTCTTTTACTACTCTGTCTGCCACAAACTCAGTTTCATCTGCGTATCTTATAAAAATTACGCCCACAGATAATAAATCCTGATATGGGATCCAGCTTCCTTAGTATAGCCCTGATGTAGAAGTTAAATAAATCTGAGAAGACACATCCTTGTTTTACGACCATATCTATTTTTGTGTATTTACTGAATTAATTTCTATCCGAATTAATGTGGTTTGTTCCTAGATGATTCTAACAACCTTTCCGAATAAATCAATTTTCGGAGCAGTTCAAATAGCAGCGACTTAAATAAATCAGCCTAATTTCTTTTTTTATTTACCAATGAGATTATTAGTAAAAACTTCATCGGAATATACAACTTGATAAGAAATAAAAATAAGATTTTCTTGTATAGTACTTAGAATAGTAGGAAAAATAGCCAAATGGGCTAAAGCGGTGGTTCGGTGGCATAGTAAATGTGAGTTCAATCCCTGGGTCGGGTATTATTTATTTGTGAAAAAAGGAGGGTTAGCAATAACTGAGCAGTACTAGAATTAAAAATTAGACATGGGAAGTGGAGCGGGAACAATTTGCCCCCGTAGATTAAATAAAAACGTTCACTTCAGAATTCCTTGAGTCTTATACGGATCGACATACATGTAATGAAGTCCAGATGCTACAGCGGTCGAAACATTGCAATAACAACGACAAAGATGGGAACAATTCCAACAGAGTAAATAATGATAACTTCTCATATCAAAAATTCAAACAAAAAATAACAATTTACATAAAAGTTATGTCTGGGTATAGAGCTATTGATCCTGAAGGCTACCCCCACATAGCATAGCCAGTTTTGCCAAGAGGTTGTTAGAGGCGCTGTCAAATAGTTATAAAAAGTTGACACTTCCTTATCATTCTCTCACTTCACTTTTTTTGCCACTTAGCATGCTGGAGTGAGAACGCCAACCGGAAATCTCTCCTGGCCATGGAGATATCTTTCCCATTAGTGAATGAACTTTTTCACAAGGACACACAGATACAAACATCACACGTGCGCTTGCGCGTGTATAACCTACATGAGTCCTAACTTGAAAACTCTTCCTTCTTCTGCGTGTATAATCGTGTATTTTCTCACGCTTTACTTAGTTATATAAAAAGCAAAATATAAACAGTCCTGGGTATGATAATTAAGTACACAATTAGCAAGGTCTCTGATCAGGAGATTGGAGATTTTGAGGAGCTTGGAACCACCTCTTAACTGCTGTTGTCCCTAGGTCCCCAATGACCCTGGATAGTAGAACCTGTTAGGGTCCGACTTATGGTCAATTAGAGATCCCACAAACAAAATTCAAAACACTAAAAAAGTATAAAAATACATTTTTATATTAAAATTACCGGCAGTAAATTTTTATTATATAGTTACCAACAATGCATTTTTAAGGTTGACCCTGCCCCGTAGTTGTAGCACCTGTTAGAGTCCCAGCTTTGACCAAATAGCGAACTTTCAAACAAAAATCAAAACACTAAAACAGTATAAAAACATTTTTATAATAAAAGAAACCGGTAGTACATTTTTATTAAAATATTTCTAACAATACATTTATATAGTAAAATTACCAGCAATACAGTTTTATAGTAAAATTACCAACAATAAGTTTTATAGCAAAATGACCAACAATATATATTATAGTAAAATTACCAACAATACATTTTATAATAAAAAAGACCAACAATACATTTTCATAAAAAAATAACAATCAATAGGTTTTATAATAAAACATTGCATACAATGAAAATAAAAATATGAGTAATCTCAGTTCTTTTAAAGAGAAAGAGGTTTCATTCCCCGTTTGATTTTGTAAGATTATTTAGTACAAAAAAAAGCAGCTAACTAATTATAATTACGATTTGATCATGAAATAATGACATTCTGTTGAATTAATAATACTCGTAGTTTGAATGTCCGTGTTATATTTCGTTTGATATGTCGCTAAACAAATACAACGAAACCAAAATATAAAATATCTCCCTTGTTGAAATCGTCTTACACCCGTCATTTACATGTGCAAAATATTGGCGACAGCGTTTTGAATCAAACTAGAGGTATTGCTGCAACATTTTATCCATTTATATACACTAAAATATATTACATCTAACGAGAATAGAGTTTTTTTGCGTTTGTTTCTTTTTTCCGATATCCAATATCCTTCGTTCCAATAATAACCAATCAAAATTTTTAAACTGTCAATAAAGTCAGTCATAACAGTTACTTTGTCGTCTTATTATTTTATACACCTTGTATTTCAGGACGTAAGCGATCATGCCTCTCCACAATTTCCTATACCTTGCAGCTATAAGCAACGTCTTAAAAGTTACCATCGCACTTTATTCACCGCTCTGCTATACATTCACATAAACTCATTATGTATATTTTAACATAGAAAATGTAAGAATAACATAATATATATTCAGCATGCGGTACGATTTTCTGTTTTAATGTTATCAGAGAAGAAATTAAGCACGATGCCTGCCTTTCGATTTCCGATATCTAAGAGAATTATATAAATAAACTCTGCTATATATATTCAGGTGTTCTCAGGCTACAGAGATTAGAGATTCAGCTAACTGAATTAAAAAATGGTGATATGAATTTATGTGTATTTAACCTTGTTAATTTTATTTCAGTATCTCATATATTTATAGTAAGGATCGGAGTCATTTCTCTTAGGCTCTTCCAATGCATCTATACTATGATGTAAAGGATTACTGCCTCCAATACACTAGTGTTGAACAAAGCCAACATTTGTCGCAAGGCAAATTTCATGGAAGATCCAAGAATGAATAAATATAACTTGTAGGCTCCCAGGCCCTTGATGGAAAAGGCTATATATTGATGTATTAGTTTGTTCTGAAAATTAGGATCGATTTTATTAGCACAACTTAGTTATTCACATATATAAAACAAAGCATGCATCCATATTCGTGCGTGTTGTGTGTGTGTATGTGAGCACCCGGGCATATGTGGGTCTGTGGGTGCGTTTGTGTGTGCGCGGGTGTTAAATATTTCGCATCGCGTCTATATCTTCCACTTATACTCGGGTAGATGAACGAGCTTTTGATCCTATAAAAGTTGATAGAATTTATGAGCCACCTGTAATTAAAAACTGATGTTTTACAGATATTGTGTTCTAGTTGTAATATATATATATATATATATATATATATATATATATATATATATATATATATATATATATATATATATATATATATGTATGTGTGTGTGGTTAAAGACAACATAGTCTTGCATATTTTCTTTTGAATTTTCTCATATTCTCTAATGAGACTTTTTATTTGAAAATGATTTCGAAATATATATTGTCCATACGATGACCTAGCGCTTTCGAACATCATTGTTCATCTTCAGGGGCAACATTTTTAGTCAATTTTTTTTTAAACAAACATTTGCCAATTATCTTGTAGCGTAATCATGTTGGTACTTTTTTACAAACTAAATAAACCTTAAATTCCTTTTAAATTCAAAAGACGCGATGATTATCACGTGCAGGGCGAAGATTTTTATGATGTGACAGCGTGAAAAAGAGTTCCACTACACAAGCCAAAAGATCGAAGAATACGTTATAAAATTTAAATATATTTTAAACATTGTAATATGTTACCAGAAATATTGTAATCTATACGAGTAATAAGAGGTCTTTTGCTTTTAATATGTAATGCCTCTAAGATTTTAAGGCGTCTAATGTTTTAAGGCGTCTAATATATACACACACGTTGAAATTACAGTTTGTATGACGTTTGCCTGATAACGTAACTGTCCGGGTTTCAATTCTCGGTAGTGGATACGCACTGCTGATGAGTCCCAAATATAGAACGAAACGGCCGTCCAGTGCTTTCTGCATTCTGTTGAGGTTTCTTCTAGACTCGGGGAATTACTTAATTATAATTATCTCAAATCCACCTAATAATTTCCAATACACACACACACACACACACACACACACACACATATATATATATATATATATATATATATATATATGTGTGTGTGTGTGTGTGTGTGTATATGTATATATGCACGAGCCGCTCATGAAAAGCGGTTAATACATTGATTTATGGCGCCGAGACACTGTGATAATAAAAATAATGATAGTAATATTTGTTTGATTTTTAAATAATGCAAACAACACCACATTCCAGATTTTGCTCATTTTATTATCTTCCGAAGATTTACGCGTTTTTAATTTTCGCAAACACAGATTGATAGAAACTATAACATATGCCGTTGTATATACTTTGTTACATATACGAGTGTCGATCAATTGATTCATACATTGACAGAGTCTCATGTAAATTTTATTTTCATAATATTCAGTTTTTTAGGCTTATGGATCTAGCTATAGATCCCCCCTCTCTCTCTCCCCTCTCCCTCCACTCTCTCTCTTTCAATCTATTTATCTATCTGTCTATCGAGAGGGAGAGAGAGTGAGGGAGGGAGAGAGAGATTTAAATATCTTTAGGCAGTAATCTTTCACTGAAACATGCTATATTAAATTGTAATGTCGATTGAGACCTTTGGCGTGTCATATATATATATATATATATATATATATATATATATATAGATAGATAGATAGATAGATAGATAGATAGATACATAGATAGATAGATAGATTTTGACTCGGAAATATATCTTGTGAATGACAACTTTTCTAACCCTTCTTTCCTCCTTAGGCGACACTCTCATTCTCATCCTAATTATAAGTGTCCTTTTTTGTTTCCATTTTCCTTAAAACTTCTCAGCATCCATTTATAGAAACACATATTCTGCTGACACAAGTCTCCTCTTCAGCTGCGTTGAATAAGAGGAGTGATATTTCATAGGAGCTCAGCACATTTGGTTCTGTCTCTATCGAAATGATTCTGTTTTTCAATATTGGCATCCTCTTGATGTCCAGTGCCAACCGCTTTCTATTCTACATACCTTCATAATATACGCATATTACTCTCCCATTGTACAGCTCCTACAGCAATCTTATACGTTAAGCTTGAGTGGCTCTTGAGCCTTGTATTCGGCGAACAATAGAATAGAAAAAGGAAATCAATATTATAGAGCCTCTAAATAAACCGATGGCTATGCTGTGATGAGGTTAACTGCAGAGAATCATGAGAAATAATTCTTTGTTAAAACAAACACAAAATATTCCGTTTCATTTCCTCTTCAAAAAAGACTTAGAAGTGTGCCTGATAAATTATTAGGATTTCGAAATCCGATAGACAGATAGTTAGACAGACAAAAGAATAGTTCTTTGAAAATTCGAAATAGGGGAAGAAACAACCTATTTAAACCAAAAATAATCAATTTGCATTCTTCATGACAAGTTGACACAAGACTGACAATTTTTAACAAAATCCGACACATAACTTGCATTTTTTTAAATCAAAAGCTGATTATAATTAAATGGACAGTTAAAAATCATATTAAATTGTAATATGGTCACTGTCTGTTCGTCACTAAAAAATATAATCCCCCCAATCCCATTTACCGTCCTCCTATATCACAGTTAATGCTGGAGAATCTCCTGAGAAGTGAAGAAGAAACTGATATGGCTTTCTACAGAAGGATGCTGAGTGTACCGTGGGTGGAACATGTGAATAACAAGAAGATATTAATTAACATAGAAAGAATAAAGACATTTATACTTAGAATCAGTAAAATACCTGCTCCTATTTATTGCTGGTAGAGTCCATGCGTGCGTGGATAAATTAACATTACAGAAGGTTTAGAGATTTTGATACTCACGTGATATATTAAAAACAAAAGAGGGTGAGAAAACAAACAGCGAATAATTTATCTAAGGAGTTTATGTAAAGGGATAGCAGGACGATGCCCAGGACTGATGGTGAAAGGAAAAGATTTACTAAGCGCTAAAAAGGATAGAATATTGTGGAGAGCCATGATAGTCCAGGTTATGAAGGGAAATGTAACATAACTGAAGAAGAAAACGAAGTCGAAGAAGGCTGAATGCATTCGTAAAAAAGGAGATCATATTTAAAAAACAAGTATTGGCTGAGTAAAATTATAGTTCGTTAAGTTTCGTACGTGCTGTTGCATTTAATAGGTAGTCTGATATTTAAATTTTTTCATCCATTTCACTAGAAGTCGATCAAGCTCCAAAGATGAAAGAGGACAATGAGTTTGACAGAATATGAGAGAAAGAAAATAATTATGAATTAAAGACAACAATAAAGAACAGGAATTATGAATACAGAAGATAACAATAGATATTGTATTTTAAATTTTGAAAATCACCGTTTAATAGAAAGCAAGAACCCAAAAGAGAGTTCCAGAAGCGAGACGTACGACAGATAAAAATGTTAGCATATAACTTATAGTGACAGCTGACAATTTTAGCTGTACAATTATGAGAGTATTCCGCCAATCTAGTACTGTTTTCGAATTCATAAAGTCTTCGTACCAAAGAGAAAAGCTTAGCAGAACAATTAACATGAAATATGTATAAAAACTGCACAGGTAAGCCACTTTACGTCGGTAAAAAAGTGACTTGTGATGCCAGGCCTGGAACGATGGCATTGCAGATTTTTCTTTGTATTTTATTAAGAATCTCTAAATATATAACAGAAGCATCAGACCCTATGTAGCAGCAATATACAAACCATGGACGTATGTTAGACTTACGTAATATATTTTCCGGCGAGAAAAATCTTCTAGCACGACACAGAGAACCAACTTTGCTAGCAACTGACGTAGCAATTGATTCAATATAATCTTTCCACTTCATGACAGCGGAAAACGTTAGCTCGTGAATATAAATTCAGTGAAGTTCTTCCAATGTACATACGTATGTCTTGCTAGAGATTTGCCTTACTTTTGCCTTACTTTTTTTCTTTTGTAGGTGCGATGCGTGACTGATTCATAAACTAGGTAAAAGTAATCGAAATAATATCGAATGTTTTATCGAAGCCGGTAAGAAATCAAAAGCCAGTCGGCTTCTCCGTTCTGTTTATTGATTCCTGGGCATTCACATCTTCCCAACATAAA
>OZ038475.1:99962379-99974879 GCA_964036315.1 Acanthosepion esculentum
AGCACATGAGATTTGATTATAGTGGTGAAGGTTTTGGGCAGAACCATTCACACTTTTTGAAGGGCCGAATACAGAGACCTGGTGCACGTGCCACAAGGTCTCCGAACAACCCTCCGCAGGTTTTGAATTCAGAATTGTCCTTATGCTAGACCAGTTGCCATCTAAGTCTATAGAACCCAGTCTGTCCTGCTATTTACTCATAGAAGTAGAAGTGGATTCATACCTTTCTCAAGGTTTTTCAGAATAGGATATTCATGGGAAAAGTTACAGACTTTCTGGCCTCTTGATACCTGTTGTACGAAAACATTTCCATGGGATATTTTTGGTGAAAGGATATTTGTCGAATGAAAGTGTAGTTTATTTTGATTATCTTTAAAGATAGTAGTGCTCGACTATCTTCTTCTGCTACTTAACTTCCTGCGCTGCATTTGTGTAATATTCAAAAATAAAGACTTAACTACATTCTCCAGCACCGTCATAATGAAAGTATGGATCTAGTTAGGACTTCAGAAAGAAAGTGTTGTTTTGTGGTGTCTGTAGTCGGAAAGGCAAACGAATAGTCAGTGGCCCGTTTAACTGATAGAACAGGGAAAACCAAGTCTCCTGTATTTTAAATATTGTGACACATCAATTTATAAGCGGGTGAGGGCGCACCAGTAGTCGAGATGCTTTAAGATGCTTATACATAGCTTCTTAATGTTTGCTTCATCAGTGCTACGCAGGGTATTCCAATCAGGGTTGAAGAGTCCAATTTGTTCTACTATTTAACTCTTACCTTGGGAGTGATGCAGTAGATTCATACTTTTGCCCGTAAGTGATGGTAACTAACGCAGCTGGAATTCTAAATCGAAAGAGAAAATCTGAGAGCCGCGTTCGAATTCCAGACAAGTTCCTTATATTCACTTACGCGCAAATATCACTGGAATAGGTATGACTCCACCTCTTCACTCCACAGGTATGGGTTAAATGGTAGAATAAACTGGAGTCTTCAACGTCTCTCTCCACCCAGCTATAGCTTTCATAGTTTATTTTGTCGTATTTTGTTCGTTTAATGGCATATCAACTCATTATGGGTCATTTAATTCCGACATTAAATTTTTTTGGTTGCATTAGTAATTTCTTTTACAAAAATGGGTGGCAATATTTTATAAAATGTATTCCTCGTACTATCTATTTTATGTACTGCTAGTATTTTTTTTATAAAAATACATTGCTAGTAATATTTTTTTTATTTTTTAAAGTGGATTGCTTGTAATATTTTTTTTTGTTGTAAAAATGTATTTGCTATGAAAATGCATTGCTGGCACTTCTACTACAAAAATGTATGTTTATTCTTTCATAGTGATTTGAATCCAGTCTGTGGGTTAACTATTTTGCCCGCGTCATGGTAGACCTGGGAACAACTGCAAGTAAGAGGTGGTTCCAGACTCTTCAAAACCTTCCGATCAGCGGCCATGTTCCCGGATGTAGTTTGTTTTCATAACCAGCACGGACTTAAATAGTAGAAGAGCCAGTTTTGGTGCAGGACAAGTTTGAATTAAAAAAACTGTCTGTCGCCCATTAGCATCTAAGTAAAAGATCGTAGGTTTCATAATGACTCTATAGTCCCGATTGCTTTTGTTTAATACTAATTTACAATCAACAATCTATATTCACACAATCGCATATAAACGATCTCGTCATAACTTAAATACCTCCATGAGATCGCTAAAAAAAGAGGATAGCATGATGGAAAAGACGCCAAACTTGATGAAAACAAAATTTTATCGTCTAAATATTTATGTTATTATTAAGAGGAAATATCAAAGTATTTTGGGGGTATCTTTTTTACATTTTTCAATCGTTCCTCGCACGTCCGAAATTTTCGTTAAAAATCTTGTTTTTTTTTAGTCTGCAAAATTGACAGATGGCGACCATTTTTTTCCATTTTATAAAAAAAATGAAAATCTCAGTTTGAAATTATTTTAAATATCAATTATCATTTTTTCAAAACTTATTTTAAGAAAATTAGATTACAATGTTTATTTAAAATATTTTGAACCAAGCTTAACTTAGCTTTTGCGCCGAAAAGATGTAATTTGAAAATAAAACAAAGCAGGTCATAAACTTTCGCGTCACCTGACAGGTGATGAATGATATATTGACGGATTCCGTGTGGATAATTTGTTCTACGGAAGGAGAAAAGTGAAATTATTTACATTTAAGTGAAAAAATTATTTACCTCATAAGGAAAACTTTCAACGCTAAATTTTTTTTGTTTTTTTGTACTTAGCTTTCACCTTTATATTTATGATGCTTTATGGAAAATATATTATAAAGGAATTAAAATAAACTGTTAAGAGTTAGATTAAATTTCATAAGAAAGGTATCTAATTAATTTATATGTAACTTTCTTATGAAATTTTATCAGAAGTGTACATAAAATACAATAATTTTATGTACATTTACTACATTTTACTGTGTTATTTGTATTTCCATTCATTTTATTATTAATTTTGATATTTCATTTATGGAAAAAATGTCATAACTGAGATTAATATAAAAATAAGCTCATATCAGTTTCATAAGATGATACTGATACTTTTCTCAGTTGAATTTGAAAAATCAAATAAACTTTTCCACACGTGATTCGTAAAATTAAAGTCCTTAACAGCGGAGAACAACGCTGAACTCAAATAATGCAACTTAATTGTATTCTGGTTGGTCTTCCGTACTTTATAATTAGAGACCGATTATAAACACAAAATTACATTTCTTAATTATTGCGGGTCTTCTGATTAGTCAAAACGATATAATTTACAACGCGCTAAAAAAGATCTATCTCATAAGGACACTTACGAAAGTGTAAGATGCTTTTAACTAATTTTATAATATTTTAACAACTTAAATGTAAAAATCTATTATAATTAAAAAATAACAAATAATTGTATTAAAAATTCATTTTTCATCTAATTTTTTTTTTTGCTTTCAGAAAATATTGTCCATATTCATAAAAACAACTAAAAGCAAATAAAAGCATTTGAAATTAAATAATATATTTGTTGTATTGAGTTTTATATGTTACAATTCAGAGCTGATTTACAGGTGGGAGGGGTCCAATTAAAAACAAAAAAAAACATAATTTGCATTTCTCAAAGCCTTGTGTTTTTAACTATTGTAATTACTAAGTGGATTGGATCGAATTTCTAGAGTTTTCATAAAATTAGTTATGGGGGGAAATAAATATAAAAAAAAAATTCTGCCATGACTTTCATAAAAAAAAACATATTTATAATAATTTCCATTATCTGTGGATACTTTCTGAAAGTTTCATTAACATCCAACAATTATTTTTATTTTTATAAGATTTTCCAAATTAATGTGTGCCATACAAAAGAAAGTGCTAAAAATTGTATATGTTATTTTGCTAGTTCCGGTGATACAAAGAGAAACAAGTATTTTAAAAAGAAAATTTATATTGTTCTAAAAAGAAGGAACATTTTTTAAAAAATAATTAAAATAAACTTTGATCTTTCCTCTTAATAATAACATAAACATTTAGATGATAAAATTTTGTTTTCGTCAAGTTTGGCGTCGTTTTCATCATGCTATGCTCTTTTTTAGCGATCTTGTGGAGGTACCTATTATAACTAGTTTGCTAATCTTTACTTTATGTCTGTTGTCCGATGAAATTCTGTTGGTTTAAGTATAGACTCTCATACAACTGAAGCAAGCTAGCAAACATCTAATCCTATCCTAAGCAGGGAAGGTATTTTTCTCTCCCGAGCACAACTTCCAATTTACACTGTTCTTTTTGTGGTATTGATTTGAAACATGAATACGTTACTAAAAATAGACAGTCGTGAAATAAATTGCTCAATTATTCTAAAATTGACTGTGAATACAGTGAAAACTCCTTTTATTTCATCCGTCCCGAGTAAGACGATAAACTACATCCGCGTCCTGGGTATGACGATAAACTACATCCGCGTCCTGGGTATGACGATAAACTACATCTGCATCCTGGGTATGAGGATAAACTACATCCGTGTCCTGGGTAAGACGATAAAGGACATCAGGTGGGAAGGTCTTTGATAAGAAGGTTTTGAGGAGCGTGGAACCACCTCTTAATTTCTGTTGTTCCCAGGTCGACCCTGACCCGAGGAGGTAGCACCTGTCAAGGTCCCAGCTATGGGCAAATAGTTACCCCCTCAAAAGGGAGTCAAAACACTATGAAAGTATAAAAATAGGTTTTAATACTACCAATACATTTTTGGAAAAAAATTACCAGCAATACATTTTTGAAAAAATTATTACCAACAATACATTTGTTTTTAAAAATATTACCAGCAATACATTTTTGAAAAGAAAATATTACCAACGATGCATTTTTGAAGAAAAAAATATTACCAACAATATATTTTTGAAAAAGAATATTACCAGCAATAAAAATCTTGTCGGCATTGAGGTTGATATGCCATAAAACAAAACAAATCAAACCAAACCTTTTGTTTCATAATTGGTGATTACGGCTCTCCACAAATTCTTCTCCAAATTCTGTAGCTCATAATAAATTTTGTCTTTTTGTTATTTTTTCCAAACACTTTTCTGACATCAATTTATTCAAGTTCATAAATATGTTATGCGTTGTTTTCCTCTGTCCCTCTTGCCTTCAATCTATAGCTCTGAGCATCAGATTTTTCAAGCCCTCCGCCCTTATTATATGCTTTAGAAATTTCAACTATCTCTTCTGGAACGTCATTCCCCTAATGTAAGAAATAGCATAAAAGTCCTTGGGGGCTAAACACTTTTCCTGAAGGTATTCGATAACTCCATTATGTCGCTACTAGTTACATTTTAAGTCTTTGAGCAGTCAGATATCAGTATACCTGGAAATAAACAATGCAGAAGAAACAAAAAAGAATTGAAATTAATGCATGCAAGATTTCAGTTCTAGCATCAATCCTTCATAGCCAGCCTATCAATTATTCAGCCTACCTTCGTATGCATAGACATTATACAGGCACATGCACTGGTAGATAATATTAATGGATGACGGACACAAAATCACCACTTCTTTTTTAATATACATGTGGATTTTATTCTGGCTTTGACATTTAAAAGAGGTGAGTTGTTTAATTCATTTTCCCAATGAGTTCATTTATGTTTATTTTAAAGGTTAGTGAGGCAGAAATATGATTAAGTAATGTTAGGTTTTATACTTTTAGGGCTGTCAACTTTAAAAAGAGAATCATTTTCTCCGGTTTGAAATTAGTTTAACTGTGTTATAACTCTGAATTGTTGAAATGTCTACTTAATTCTCACTGATACGTGGTATTCTGCTATTCATAGAACAATGTATTCTTTTCATCTGCGACGTTTTGGGGTATGTCTTCGAGATATTTGTCATATATGCACTAATATAGCCTGACATCGGTATCGATCTTTGCCGTAAAGGTTCGGTATTCGATTATTTTAAGTGACCTAGCAAGTAAGCAGTCTTTCTCTTTCGCTCTTACCATAGTGTTAATGATTTTATTGACGTACTCTAAAAACTGACCTGATTTGTTGAAACCTACTTCTAATTTGGTTTACCCTCTCATTATGTTTGTTGCTTTAATTAATAAAGTTTTTATGGAACTAATTTTTTGTCTTTTATTGGTGGAATATTTCTTCAGTTTTTAATATTTCGATACATACATATAAACAGACAAAATCATCAGACTCTTCAGTTTTTTAAGTCTAGAGAAAAGCACCAAAAATTAATTTCCGATAGGCACGTGATATATTTAAGTAATTAAAATCTGACTTCATAGATTATGGAGGAAAAAGAGCAATCTAATCTATTGAAAACTATTACACGTACAGTGTTTTTTATAAAATATATCAGTTGTTTAGAAGTTCTACACTTACAGCGAAAATCAAGTTATTGCCTTTTAAGTAGATAAATGAAGAAACTCTTCACTTAAACTAGCGAAAGTAAATATAAGATTTAATGACTTCTGAACTTAGAAAGCTTATCTGAGTCGTGATTTAAAATATTTACACTGAACATATCCGAGCCAAATGTGATTAAATCAGTCTTACAATGATGCATAAGTGCAGTATGCTTTTGTCGTTTTTCCGGAGATGTTCCCCTGTACATGCTCTGGAGTGGTCCACACATATGCGCATAAGCTATACCTCTAACTATGTATAGTAAGCGGTATATCTTATGCAGATATGTGGGGAAGATATCGGTTAACCCTAGAGTTGAAAGCAGGCTCGTAGCGGTCGGTTCCACAAGGTAGCGGTTCGGGGAAAGTAGCTGATTGAGTGGAAGTTAGATTTCAGCAGGGGGATATGACGAGAATGGATGTGGTCCACTACAATGTGTACAGTGTGGCGGGTCTTAGCCGTGAAGGTTAGGACTAATGGAACTAAGGAGAGTAGAAAAAAGCGATAGGGCAGTGAGAGGCTTCCGATGTCTCGACTTTGAGAAAGTCGTGGCAAAGTGAAAAATAATTCGTCGCATACAAGTTGCTTTTGGATTCTCTCGAGAGTGGAAAGTGATGACTAAGCACCTCCTGGCAATATATGGCAACAATACTCTATTTTTGGCCTGATTAGTCTCCTAGAAACGTAGAGGATATCAGGCAGGGTGACGTACCTGCTGGAGGAGTACTTGGAACGGACCGTTTACTCAGGACGAATAATTAAAACATAATTATTTTTAAAATAAATTTATTTGAAAACTATTTTTTTTAAATCGTCTTTAGAACATAAGACTTTGATTGATATTAATTATAAATAATTAATTTAAATATTATGAACAACCAAAAAATAAAAGGAACAAATCTTAACACACAATTTTAAATCAATACCACGAGAACGCGAATTTCATAACGGTCAACGTTCAATGAGTATTCGGCACCTGACGATTGCATATCAGCACGAAACTCCGAGTCGTTCTATGGACGTGGGATATTATGTATATTCACTAATATATATTTAATAGCTTTATTTTATAACATTGAGCACTGTTTTATATATATATATATATATATATATATATATATATATATATATATATATATATATATATATATATGGGGGGGTTCCAAGGATGTGTGCGTATACGTATGTTTTATCTTCGCTTCTGGAAATCATCGTGCCGTTAGGCATCATTTTGCCTTAGTCGACTAGAGATACCTGGCTCGCTGAAAGGTGGATACCTATGCAAACAGGTGTACTCAATACAAATAAAATTTATAATAATAATAATAACTGCAAGAAACTTGTATGAGTTCCACGCAGACTCGATTAGACACATATGACCTGGAACAATTTTATTCGACTTTACAATGCGCACCGCCAGAACAATCAAAGCTAATCGACCAGATATTGTGATATTAAACCACAAAAACAGAATGTGCTTTCATATTGAGAAGCCAGTCACTGCAGATTGTAATGTATCTTTGAAGATCTTCGAAGAACTATCAAAATACAAGTATCTTCAATTGGAAATCTGGCACAGGAGGAAATTAATAATTCCAGTTGTAGTTTGAGTCCTCAGACTGATTGGAAAAGGTTCCGATATACTCATTGAAGGCATTCCTGGTAGCCCATATATTAAAGAAATTTTTAAAAATCGTACTTGCAAGTACAACTCACACATTACAAATAGCTCTATCGATGTAAAATGTGTGTGATTTTATTTATTTTTATTTTTTTTTTACAAAAATGATCAGTGGAAAATATCATGATGCCATTACTGATATTAGGTCACTGGTTAGGATCCGGAAGGAAATGTCTATACAACAGGAAACAAAGGAAATAATAATAATAATAATAATAATAATAATAATAATAATAATAATAATAATAATAATAATAATAATAATGACGACTGAAAAGAACAACTTTGACAACGTTGAAATTATGTACACGTTCACATATGTAAACCTGTCTACGTGGGCGTTTACTATTAGTAATTACAAATCAAACTCGTTCACTTGAGTATTTTTTGCGCGACATGTCCTTGCACCATTCTCAGTCAAACATATTTAATAAGCATATAAACAAAGGTTAGTGAGCCGGGCTACAATATTAATTTGATAAATAATTATCTGTTTGACTACTCAAAATATTAAAGTCGGAGAAGTGAGGGAGGAGCCTTCTTATTTTCTCCTTGTATTTCCTACTATTCATCTCTTCCAGTAAGCCTATACTCTAGTTGGTTCTTGAGTCTTATATTGGATGAACATTATTAAAAGAAAATTCGGCGAAGTTAAAATTGGTCTGATAGTCTGTGCCAAAACAGACATCTTTATTGAATTTACTTTGCTTATCTGTCCCACAACGCCAACAAGTATTTCCTAATAGAACATCATTTTATTATGTTTCACACATCCAACGCTAAATTATGTTTTGACTGACGTCAACGGACGACGAAAAATATTGACAGAAATCTGAAGAGAAAGTTGCATTACAGAAATCAAGTAAAGTATTAAGACAGGGAAATTTACTGGTAAACAAAAGGAAAGAGTATAGAAATTGTTATTTTATAAATAATTTCTTATACAGCGGTGAATGGTGGAAAATGTCTTCAATTATAACGAAGTGATTTGAAGGGAGAGAGATACACAGTCATAATATAGTTGCATGAAGCCAGAGAGAAGCTCATTCATAACGGAGTGTCATGAAGAGTGAATGATGCTCACTCATAACGAAGTGTCATGAAGAGTGATTGATGCTCTCTCATAACGAAGTGTCATGAAGAGTGATTGATGCTCACTCATAACGGAGTGTCATGAAGAGTGAATGATGCTCACTCATAACGGAGTGTCATGAAGAGTGAATGATGCTCACTCATACCGAAGTGACATGAAGAGTGAATGATGCTCACTCATAACGAAGTGACATGTAGAGTGAATGATGCTCACTCATAACGAAGTATCATTAAGAGTGAATGATGCACACACATAACGAAGTGTCATGAAGAGTGAATGATGCTCACTCATAATGAAGTGTCATGAAGAGTGAATGATGCACACTCATAACGAAGTGTCATGAAAAGTGAATGATGCTCACTCATAACGAAGTGTCATGAAGAGTGAATGATGCACACTCATAACGAAGTGTCATGAAGAGTGAATGATGCTCACTCATAACGAAGTGTCATGAAGAGTGAATGATGATCATTCATAACGAAGTGTCATTAAGTATGAATGATTCTCACTCATAACGGAGTGTCATGAAGAGTGAATGATGCTCACTCATAACGGAGTGTCATGAAGAGTGAATGATGCTCACTCGTAACGGAGTGTCATGAAGAGTGAATGATGCTCACTCGTAACGGAGTGTCATGAAGAGTGAATGATACTAACTCATAAGGAAGTGTCATTAAGAATGAATGATTCTCACTCATAACGTAGTGTCATGAAGAGTGAATAATGCTCACTCATAACGAAGTGTCATGAAGAGTGATTGATGCTCACTCATAACGGAGTGTCATGAAGAGTGAATGATGCTCACTCATAACGAATTATCATGAGGAGTGAATGATTCTCACTCATAACGAAGTGTCATTAAGTATGAATGATGCGTACTCATAACGAAGTGTCATTAAGAATGAATTATTCTCACTCCTAACGAAGTGTCATTAAGAATGAATGATTCTCACTCATAACGAAATGTCATGAAGAGTAAATGATTCTCACTCATAACGGAGTGTCATGAAGAGTGATTGATGCTCACTCATAACTGAGTGTCATGAAGAGGGATTCATGCTTACTCATAACGAAGTGACATGAAGAGTAAATGATGCTCACACATAACGAAGTGTCATGAAGACTGAATGATGCTCACTCATAACGAAGTATCATGAAGAGTGAATGATTCTCACTCATAACGGAGTGTCATGAAAGTGATTGATGCTCACTCATAGCTGAGTGTCATTAAGAATGAATGATGCTCACTCATAACGAAGTGTCATGAAGAGTGAATGATTCTCACTCATAACGGAGTGTCATGAAGAGTGATTGATGCTTACTGATAACGAAGTGTCATGAAGAGTGAATGATTCTCACTCATAACCGAGTGTCATGAAGAGTGAATGATGCTCCCTCATAACTGAGTATCATGAAGAGTGATTGATGCTTACTCATAACGAAGTGACATGAAGAGTGAATGATGCTCATTCATAACGAAGTGTCATGAAGAGTTAATGATTCTCACTCATAAGTGAGTGTCATGAAGTGTGATTGATGCTCACTCGTAACGAAGTGTCATTAAGAATGAATGATTCTCACTCATAACGAAGTGTCATTAAGAATGAATGATTCTCACTCATAACGGAGTGTATTGAATAGTGAATGATACTCACTCATAACGAAGTGTCATGAAGTGTGAATGATGCTCACTCATAACTGAGTGTCATGAAGAGTGATTGATGCTTATAACGGAGTGTCATGAAGAGTGAATGATTCTCACTCATAAGTGAGTGTCATGAAGTGTGATTGATGCTCACTCGTAACGAAATGTCATTAAGAATGAATGATTCTCACTCATAACCAAGTGTCATTAAGAATGAATGATTCTCACTCAGAACGGAGTGTATTGAATAGTGAATGATACTCACTCATAACGAAGTGTCATGAAGAGTGAATGATGCTCACTCATAACGGAGTGTCATGAAGAGTGATTGATGCTTATAACGGAGTGTCCTGAAGAGTGAATGATTCTCACTCATAACGAAGTGTCATGAAGAGTGAATGATGCTCACTCATAACGGAGTGTTATGAAGAGTGAATGATGCTCACTCATAACGGAGTGTCATGAAGAGTGATTGATGCTCACTCATAACGGAGTGTCATGAAGAGTGAATGATGCTCACTCATAACGAAGTGACATGAAGAGTGAATGATACTCACTCATAACGAAGTGTCATGAAGAGTGAATGATGCTCACTCATAATGAAGTGACATCAAGAGTGAATGATGCTCACTCATAACGAAGTGTCATGAAGAGTGAATGATTGTCATTTCTAATGAATGACTTGAAAATGTAAGATACTCTTTTATAATGATGAGAAATGAAGAGAGAGAAATGTTAACTTATAATGAAATTATTTGAAGTATGAGATGTTCTTCCGATGAATACTGAGATACAAATGACAGGAAAATAAGAATTAAATGGAAACCGTATTAAAATCAGAAAGAGACAGCTGAATGCAAACAAATATATGATGAGGAAAGAAGGCTTTGAGAATTTTTTTTACTTTTAATGAACCTCAACTTCAAATGTTTATTAAGAAATATAGCAGCTATATTAATTTCCTGAGCTACGTGATATATATTGACTCTAGACACGATTCTGCCATCATTGTCAGCAATAGTGAAAACAAGGAAAGAGTACTAAAATTTTACGAGTTCTCCAATAAGGCAATGAGACATGAAGCAGCAGCAATGTGGTTCTGCAGATGGTTGCTGTGCATACCATGAACCAAACATGTGTGCAACGATGATTTTTTAGAGAAAATGGAAACAATACGGACACATACTTAATATCAAGAAGAGACAGTCGCAATTTCGGGGACACCTAATGAGAAAGGACGGCTTGGAAAATCTGATACGCACAAGACAGATTGAAGTCAAGAGGGACAGTGGAAAACAAAGCATAATATACTTAGTGGGCTGAGTAAATATTTGGCGGTACAGGTTTTAGGAAAAATAACAAAAAATAATATTTATTGAGAGTTACAAAGGAACAAAAATTGTGGAGAGTCATGATCAGCAACATTCTAAGGCACATGCCTCAGAATGTTGGCTATGATGACTTTCATAAAAAAGAAAAGACGCCAACTTCCTTTAAAAGAATTGCATTGCGACATTCAAAAACATCATTCTCCTCCCACTGAAATTCATTCAGCTGGTGATATTTTCATGTTATTGTTTTTGTCTTGTTAGAGTCTGAGTCAGGTGTAGTCTTATTTTCGTCTGAGATCACAATTTCCAGAACGCTAAGATTTTTGTTTTTGTTTTCTCTGTTTTCTTCTCTATTTTAAGACTCTGGAGGCGACATGTTGTCGACGGGGCCCATCCTTCATCTTTGCGAGTCTAGAGCAGTTGAAAATCTGAAGGCGCCAAATCTGTACAATAGCGTGTGTATCGTAGGACAATCCAGTCAAAATTTGCATCCATACTATTTAGAACGGCATGGGGTCTGCTAATATCATATTACAAGTGAAAAAAGCTATAGGCGGGAAAGTCCAACCACTATTATGACACCATTAACATCAACCTCTGGCGTCGACGGCCAACAAAATAAGGGCGTCACTTTCAGGTCAACGCTTGTGTTTATCCACACACACATACACACATACTTACACATCCACCCACACACACACACGCACACACAAGCACGCACTCGCGCGCACACAGCCACACACATACACACACACAAATATAAGTATGTATTATGTTAATTAATGACGGTTTCTTATAGGATGCACGTTCGATTCCTGTCGGAGAACGCATGTT
>OZ038475.1:99979879-100002379 GCA_964036315.1 Acanthosepion esculentum
TTCCATAGGCGAGATGTGCGAGACATGAAGCTATTGGACTTAACAACTCTTGGAGACAACATTCAACTAAATCACAGTTCTATGGTGAACTGATATTTGTACAATCTTACGTGAAGGCAGAATGCACTTTACAGGACAAGGCTGGCAAGCAAAACAAGGACCCATAGCGCAAGACGGGTTGGTCGCCTACCAACTACCTACATTGACCAAGTATGGAGAGCATGATAACCTAATTGTAGACTTTCTGACCTTGATGCAGGTCTGTGATTTTTGGTGTTGTAGACTCAGGAATATCGAGTGCTAAATCGGCCGAATAAACATATAACAAGAAATAATAACGGATTAAAAATTCATTAGATCCTTACAAATTACACCGTTGACATTTCGAATTCGAAAATAATAAGTATTAGCAGATATGTGCTACGAAAGACATTATGGAGATTAATATTCTAAGTATTTTTTTATGTTTGGTGGGATAAACATTATCCGTACTGCCTATTGTCCCAAACGGCCAGCTTTGAGTATTGTTAATTTCTTTAAATGGTTATCTGTTGAATATCTAGTTCTGTGTAGAACTATGTAGCCTATGTAGTAGTAGCCATATATATATTGACTCTCTTACGTCGGATTCGACGGGAGAGTCGTGAAATCTCATTACTCATTACCCGCTATCCATTACTCCACAGAGAGAGAGAGAGAGAGAGAGAGAGAGAGAGAGAGAGAGAAAGAAAGACAGAGAGAGAGAGAAAGAGAGACAGAGAGAGAAAGAAACAGAGAGAGAGAGAAAGAGAGAGACAGAGATCAAGTATTTATAAAATAAATTTTATTAAAATGAACCGACAAGTTCTCACTGTTTATTGTATTTTTTTGTTTCCGACCACAGTATTCAACACATGAAAACTGAAAAATGCATAAAAAATTTAACAGCGATTTGTCCGTACTTGTTAATCAAACTTGTCTAGGTAGATAGATAGATAGATTGGTAGATAGATAGATTAGTTAATAAATCTATGACAAAGTCGATAAAGCTTTGGTCCGACGCGTTTCGTCATTTAGGAATTTATTGAAATAAAGTAATGTTTATGTTGCATGCGGACAAAGAGAGTGAACACTGAGGATGATTTTAAAGTATATATTTTGGGTATACAGTCTAGTCGATTTCATTTAGTTTCTTTTTGCTTATGCTTTTATCTCTCTTGTTATTAACTATTGTGATAATAGAAGGCGAATGTTGTAAGAAACTGGGAGTAAATTTTCTGTGGATAAACTACTGATTAAAGCACTTTATTTATATTGAATTACTTTCTCTTTAATTAGAATAGCAATTTTTTTTCAAAAAATATGGTCAGACTCATTAAGGTATCCAAATAATGTAATGAGTGTATTTATTTGTACTCATATAATTTTATATATTTTATTTACATTCCTCTCTTTTCTGATATATATATATATATATATATATATATATATATATATATATATATATATATATATATATATATATATATATATATATATATATATATATATAAATAAAAGTGGTTAGTGAAGTCAACACTCAGAGGCTGTTTCATGCTGGACGCAATATATACATATATATATTAATAAGCTTATAACAGCCAACAATGCAGCAGCAGGATCCTTGAAAATAAATAAAATTATTGGCGATTACCAACCCGGCTACCTATATGGTAATGTCAAAATACACAAAACAGGTAACCCATTACGACCTATCATTTCTCAAATTCCAACATGCATATACCAATTATCAAAATTTCTCAACGACATTATTACCCCATATCTCCCTACTAACTATAGCATTAAATCTACCCACGAATTCCTCCAAATTCTTAAAAACACAAAATTACAAACAAACCAAGGCATTCTTGCGTCACTTGACGTAGAAAATTTATTTACAAATGTTCCCGTCTCTGAAACTATCGATATTATCATTAATTCTGTGTATAAAAATAATTCAATTCCACCTCCATCAATCCAATCCAATATTTTAAGGAAACTACTGCTTGCATGCACTACTAAAGTACCTTTTTATAGCCATAATGGTACTATCTACACACAAACTGACGGAGTAAGTATGGGAAGCCCTCTCGGGCCGTGCTTCTCTAATTATTATATGGCCTATATCGAAAACAAGATTTTTACTAAAGTTGTTAAACCTAAAATATACGTTCGTTATGTTGACGATATTTTTATTTTGGCTGATAATAAGAAAGAAATAGAAAATCTGAAAACTACATTTCAACAAAACTCTGTCCTAAATTTTACTTATGAAATTAGTGAAAAAAAATAAACTTCCTTTCTTAGATGTTCTCGTCGATTTTAGTAATAATACTTTTAAAACTTCTGTTTATAAAAAACCAACTAGCAAAGACTCTTGTCATCTTAATTTCTCTAGCGAATGCCCTCTTAGGTATAAAATAGGTGTTATTAAGAATTTCCTCACGCGAGCGCACGAGAACTCATCTTCACGCACGCTTTTCTTTAATGAATTAAAAAATATAAAGCAAACGCTGATCAATAACGGATTTCCTAATCAATTGTTGGATTTCCACATTAGGCGTTTCTTGTCCAAAGTAACTAATAGCAACGGCGAGAATCGAAACATAAACAATAATATTAATATTTTTTATAAAAATCAAATGAACGATAACTACAAACAGGATGAATGCCGAATGAATAACATTATAAAAAAAATACATAGCACCAGTTGATAATAGCAAAAAAATTAGATTAATTATTTATTATAAAAAATTTAAAACTTGTAACCTTATAGTTAAAAATAATAATTCACCTCCTACAACAAAATTAAATAGAGCAAATATTATTTACGAATTCAAATGTCCATTAAGGAATTGTATTCCTCAAGAATCAACTTTCGTAAATAATTATATAGGCCACACTACAAATCGTTTAACACGCAGATTAACCCTACACCTTTCTGACAATAGCTCAATTAGATCTCATTTAAATATTCATGGAGACCTACCGGACACTATTCGAAATATACTTGTCGAAAACACTAATATAATAGCATCATCCACTTGCAAAAAAAGGCTAAAAATAATGGAAGCCTTACTTATAAAATTAAACAAACCAACCCTTAATAATATTAACTTTGAACATGGACATAATATCTTGACCGTGTTTTGAAACAAAAAAATGAATCACTTTATAAAACACACACAAACTATTTCTAATTCTAACAGTTGAAATATAATCCTTGATAATGGCTAAAAGTATAGCCGAAAGCGCTCGGAAAAGAACATTCGGACAATTTTTGTATAATTTATCCTCTGAAAAGAAAACCTCTATTAGATTGCACGAGAAATTATATAAAAAACTAAATAAAAGCACCTTGTCAGTCGTTTTTAATGAAATGTGCTTGAAAGAAGGATTGCTGCCTAAATACACAAATTTTAAATTGCATGACATGGCAGCCAACAAGGAAAGCGACACTATAACTTTCAGGAAGAATCTTGTTTTGCGACAAATAACTAAAGCTAAGAATGAAACTCAACATATAAATAATGAAATCCAAAAACATACTACAGTACTAAAAAACGCTTTAACTGAAACTGAATATAATGAAGCACAATACCACATCAATATCAGTATTAACAATGATGAACTTGACCAGCGACAATTAATTACAAAAAAACTGTGCAACTTATACCAAGGAAATATTCTACTTCCCAACAACCAAGATAAATACATAAACTTATCAGCTCACATATTAACGGATGATCAAAAAGAATTTTTAAATCTGGGACCAAATTGCCACCTCCAACCTAAATTCGACCTTCTCAAAAAGAAGACTGAAATTGAAATATTACACCAATCATTATATCAACTGGAAAAAGACAAATTGATAATACTCCATCCAAACCTCAAAGATCTTCTCAAGGTAGAAGGTTTAAAAGATTATATTCCACGTAATAGAAACAAGAACATTCCAACAAAACTCAAAATTGCTGCTACAGAATTAAAACACAATCCTAATATAGTAATCAGAAAGGCGGACAAATCCAATATTTATGTCATTTTGGATAAACTGGATTATCACAAAAAACTTCAGCACCTAATTGATGATCGTACTAAATTTACAAAATTGAATAAGAACACTACTGAAACCCTGAAGAAATATATTAATAAGCTTATAACAGCCAACAATGCAGCAGCAGGATCCTTGAAAATAAATAAAATTATTGGCGATTACCAACCCGGCTACCTATATGGTAATGTCAAAATACACAAAACAGGTAACCCATTACGACCTATCATTTCTCAAATTCCAACATGCATATACCAATTATCAAAATTTCTCAACGACATTATTACCCCATATCTCCCTACTAACTATAGCATTAAATCTACCCACGAATTCCTCCAAATTCTTAAAAACACAAAATTACAAACAAACCAAGGCATTCTTGCGTCACTTGACGTAGAAAATTTATTTACAAATGTTCCCGTCTCTGAAACTATCGATATTATCATTAATTCTGTGTATAAAAATAATTCAATTCCACCTCCATCAATCCAATCCAATATTTTAAGGAAACTACTGCTTGCATGCACTACTAAAGTACCTTTTTATAGCCATAATGGTACTATCTACACACAAACTGACGGAGTAAGTATGGGAAGCCCTCTCGGGCCGTGCTTCTCTAATTATTATATGGCCTATATCGAAAACAAGATTTTTACTAAAGTTGTTAAACCTAAAATATACGTTCGTTATGTTGACGATATTTTTATTTTGGCTGATAATAAGAAAGAAATAGAAAATCTGAAAACTACATTTCAACAAAACTCTGTCCTAAATTTTACTTATGAAATTAGTGAAAAAAATAAACTTCCTTTCTTAGATGTTCTCGTCGATTTTAGTAATAATACTTTTAAAACTTCTGTTTATAAAAAACCAACTAGCAAAGACTCTTGTCATCTTAATTTCTCTAGCGAATGCCCTCTTAGGTATAAAATAGGTGTTATTAAGAATTTCCTCACGCGAGCGCACGAGAACTCATCTTCACGCACGCTTTTCTTTAATGAATTAAAAAATATAAAGCAAACGCTGATCAATAACGGATTTCCTAATCAATTGTTGGATTTCCACATTAGGCGTTTCTTGTCCAAAGTAACTAATAGCAACGGCGAGAATCGAAACATAAACAATAATATTAATATTTTTTATAAAAATCAAATGAACGATAACTACAAACAGGATGAATGCCGAATGAATAACATTATAAAAAAATACATAGCACCAGTTGATAATAGCAAAAAAATTAGATTAATTATTTATTATAAAAAATTTAAAACTTGTAACCTTATAGTTAAAAATAATAATTCACCTCCTACAACAAAATTAAATAGAGCAAATATTATTTACGAATTCAAATGTCCATTAAGGAATTGTATTCCTCAAGAATCAACTTTCGTAAATAATTATATAGGCCACACTACAAATCGTTTAACACGCAGATTAACCCTACACCTTTCTGACAATAGCTCAATTAGATCTCATTTAAATATTCATGGAGACCTACCGGACACTATTCGAAATATACTTGTCGAAAACACTAATATAATAGCATCATCCACTTGCAAAAAAAGGCTAAAAATAATGGAAGCCTTACTTATAAAATTAAACAAACCAACCCTTAATAATATTAACTTTGAACATGGACATAATATCTTGACCGTGTTTTGAAACAAAAAAATGAATCACTTTATAAAACACACACAAACTATTTCTAATTCTAACAGTTGAAATATAATCCTTGATAATGGCTAAAAGTATAGCCGAAAGCGCTCGGAAAAGAACATTCGGACAATTTTTGTATAATTTATCCTCTGAAAAGAAAACCTCTATTAGATTGCACGAGAAATTATATAAAAAACTAAATAAAAGCACCTTGTCAGTCGTTTTTAATGAAATGTGCTTGAAAGAAGGATTGCTGCCTAAATACACAAATATATATATATATATATATATATATATATATATATATATATATACCCCACTCACACACACACACACACACACACACACATATATATATATATATATATATATATATATATATATATATATATATATATATATACACATACATATACTCATACACACACACATATATGTAATTAATGGATTTTATTTTTATTTCCTTATATTATTATTCCTTTAAAATTAATTTTGTGTGGATGCACTTAGGTGAGTAGACGCTCTGAATTTACTTTCATTTATTTTAAACAGAATATATTACGTTATCCAGCCTGGCAAATTGAGAAAATATGCCTCCGGCAGGATTTGAAACTGCTCTCGACTTTTTATGAGAAACCACCGACTGATCAGTCGTGCCGTAAAATCGATATGCACTGACGATTTCCATATCCACGCTATATATATATATATATATATATATATATATATATATATATATATATATATATATATATATATATATATATATATATATATATATATATATATATATATATATATATATATTCGGTTGAGGACGATTCTCAAAGATGCCAATTGCCTGTTAACAACTCCCTCGAGGTTTCCTGGCTAATATACACCAATTTTATAGCGTTTTTGATGTCAGGTTGTTATAAAATTTTGTTATTTTGACATCACTTATTTTCGAAGCTCCTCTAGCGTCCACCTTTTGTGCTAAAAGCAAAGTTTCTCGAGAAACTCACCAGCCATTAAGAAATAGCTGATGGGCTACAACCTTTTGCGATTCTTTGATAACTTCTACAATGTTGGAATTGGCGTTCAGCCTTTACTTAAAAAATATCTTCATTAGCACTCAATCGTCTTTGGAATTAATAAAGCTTTGAGGCAACAGTATTTCACCAATGAAATACTTAACGAAAATATTGCTTCTTATACGGAGATCTATAAACTTGTTTCCAAATATTTACATGAGGGATAGCAGCTTCCCTGGTTCCATCGTAAAAAAATTAAGGATGCTGAACAATTAAATACTGAATACTTCAAATACATAGGCGTATGGATCAGTAATAACAAATTTAATATAGGGTATAAGGAAATTGAAAATAGGACTCCAAACAACTCAAATTTATACAAAAGCAACGCATTTACCTGAAAAATCGAGATACACATCAATAGCCTTGTAACATCGAAACTTTCATATTAATGTCAAACCCATTGAGAAATATCGTAACTGTTAGATGTATACAAGCAATCAACTGTTAAAAATACCTTTCAGTCGTTAAAGCTTGTGGGTCTTACCGAAAACCATCCTTCATAGAACATTGTGAACTGACACTACAAAACCACAAACAAAGAAGTAGGCTAAGTAGCTGAAACCACTTCACGATTTTCAGCAACAGGAATAACTACAATGCATAACATATGTAACTCAAACAGAAAATATTAGAGAAAATGTTGACTACATTTTATAAAAGGTTACGAGGCAAAGATACATCAATACTGGAAGCACTGTCAACAGCTACTGAACTTGAGAAGTCTATTATCTTGAAAAAATATATTTTAAGAAAAACGTTTTGTAAGTTTAAATCAACAGTAGAACATGCTGCTTGGTGAATATTTCCTTATAATGCAAAGTATAATATTTTCATTTTTGCTACCATGGAAGATAGCAGGTCAGTCCATTATAGAAGGCCATCCTATAAGTAATACTCTAGTTTAGGATAAGAAAAAAATATGTTTAACCCTAGAACACTAACCATGGGTATATAGTACCCAGCGCAAATTTTCCTATTTTTAATTACAATTTTCAGTACCTGATTTCCTTACCTAAATAATATGTTTTTCAGTTCCTATTAATGTTAACTCGAAGAACAAAGTTCGAAGTACCTGCATGTAAAATATTTCAAATAAAGATTTATATTTAATTTTTTTGTTGTTATTTTCGAAATCGGGTATGGTAAGTAGTGGTGTAACTTTAATTCATGGTTAGTGTTCTAGGGTTAATTACAATTTATTCATTAAAACAAGTAATATGATTTTCAACTCCTTTCCTCGTATAAACAATGTTCATTTTATCATTTTTGTGAAAGAGTTTACGCTGGATGGAAAAGAAAAGTAATCAGATAGCCTACACATTTTTAGGTTTTAAGAACTTATCTATGAACGGCATTATTTTTTCCATTACATTTATTTTTCTGTATGTGACACCAAAATCCAAAGACGCAATGGAACAACAAAAGATACTTTACAAAAGCTAAGCAACGTACTAAGAAACAGGAAAATTTCGTTAGAAACAAAGAAAAGTGTACTGAGTTGTTATGAAATATCAAGCCTCTTCTATGGCAGTGAATGCCATTTCCACACAAATGAAGAGAAAACAGAAGGCAACCAAATGGTGGTTGAGAAGCAGCGAAGAAATCGCGAAGAATATTGTTTAACGTAAAGTTCAACCTGTACAAGGTCCGGGAGGTAGGTTTTAGAGAATTTGGTCCTTACAGAATCCAAGGAAGGCAAAAGGACAGAAGAAGTCAACTCTCCACCTACATGACGAGATTGTGTGAATTGATGTTGGGCGATATGATAAAGAGAAAATCGTTTCTAAATGCTAGAAGGAGTAGGAGGTGGTGGAAAGCCACGTTCGCTGACATCCTGAAGGTACACAACAGATAGATGAAAATGATTATATAATAATTGTATATTTCATTACATCAGTCATATGATTATTTTATCTTTATTTTTCATTGAATATCATTATTAGTTTATTACAATTGTTTTACGACAGGCATCAAATTAAAATACGTCTGCTTACTATGCTCAAACTTGCTACATGATTCTATAATAATAATAATAATAATAATAATAATAATAATAATAATAATAATAATTGATTTAACCCTAAATGAAGATTCTCTCATAAATATTCAGAAACAATTGACCATCTTGTATCAGGTTGCAGAGTGTTAGCACCAACTGAATATAAACTCGGCATGATAAAGTTGGCCAATATCTGCACCGGAAAATATGTAACTGTTACGGGAAGGAAACTGCAAGAAACTGGTATGAACATCACCCAAACCGGTTACAGAGATAAGACTTGCAACAATTTATGGGATTTCACAATACCCACAGACAGAACAATGAAAGCAAATCTCCAAGACTTATTTTTATCAAAAACCACAAACACAGAATGTGCTTTCTTATTGACATGGCACTCAATGTCATGTATTTTTGAAGATCTTAAAAAAACACATTCAAAATACAAGAATCTTGAAACAGAAATTTCAAAAATGCGGTACATGAGGACATCAATAATTTCAGTTGTATTTGGAGCTCTTGGATTGATTGGAAACGGGTCCGCTAAACTCATTATAGGGATTCCTGGTAGGCAATGCCTTACAAATACCAAAACAATTTACTCACAAGTAGAGCTAACACATTACGAAGAGGTTTAACTATGTAAAATGTGTGTGACCTTTGTTTTGACCAATGGAAAATGTCATGAAGTCATTTCTGACCCTAGTTATCTGGTTGGAAACCGGAAGGAAATGTGTATACAACAGAAATAAAAGGAAATAATAATAATAATAACAATAATAATAATAATTATTATTATTTACTATTATTATTATTATTATTATTATTATTATTATTATTATTATTATTATTATTATTATCATCATTACAGACGGAGACAAATTGAGGGTAGAGTACAATTATACAACGCCCATTATCGCTATCTTGATAACCACCCTGATTCGCCTATACCAGACACAAGACCGGGATGTTTATAGACACTCGAAATCAAGAAAATCTATATGCGATGAAACTTTCATTGCAATATACTGGCAAACAGAAATCTAAGATATAATATTAGCAATATATGAACACGGGGATTAAGATTACACGAAACCAACAGTGGCAATAAGGAGTTTATAATGTTATAAATGCTTTACACAAAAGCTCGACAGAAATGGTCAGCATTGTAATTTCTCAAGAGAATCCATTTCGAACTGGTTCCCAGGTTAATAAGACTATTACCAAATTTAAGTCTTCTCAACAAATACATTAGTGTTTTAAACATCTGGGCTTTATAAGTGTTGTGGTAGGATCCACCTAATTTGCATAGTGGAGTACCGACCATATAAATATAGTTGGTACCGGGAAGAGAGGAGGACGAATCAAGAGTTTCAACCGACGGCGACTCAGTCAACACATTCTCCAGGAACGGTCTTCCCAGGAATATACAAAAGACTATATGTAAATATTGTGTACAATTTCTTGTTTCAATACATTTTGTTCTAAGTACATTTTGTGTTGCATTATTATTCCATGCATTAGTCAAGTTTCAACAATAAGGATATTCTTTTACTTTCTTTTTAAATACTCCTTAATTGGTTATTCCTTACTACTAAAGACAGATCGATGCTTAAGTCTTGTTCATTGTTTTCTGACAGAACGTTAGTGAAACATTTGAATCCCCATTTTCAATATCTAGATTCGTTCCAAATGTATAAAAGTCTCCATATTGGAGAATTAAACAACCAGAAAAATTGGGATGGTAATAAACCCCATAATTATAGATGGTCGTTGTTTTACTTAAATCCTATTTTTAAATTTTTAAATTATTGTTTTTTCAATATACAATGGTGGCAATTTGCGATCCAAGATTTATTTTAAGCAGAATATACAGTGACACACACAAGTAATTTTTAAGAAATGATTTAGAGTTGAATATACTATATATTTACCTTTTCTGTGCAGTAATTTGTCAGGGCGTAGGCGATAATGGATCTCCACAACTTCCTATCATTTCTTGTGCTATCATTTCCAGTTTCTGTTCTACCATTCCATTTAGACACGGTCATCATAAGCTTACTTGCTCTTTCCATCGGCCTTCTTGCCTTCAATGGGTCCTATGAGTGTTAAATTCTTACTACGAGTTGCAGAAATTTCAGCTGACTATAGGAGGAACAATATTAGAAAGCAGTTCAGCAAACTTTTATTTGTTTCTAATAGAATGTTTCACTTTCTCAATATTTTGTTTGGCTCTCCGAATTCTTGTCACATTTTCTGACGTCTATCAAAACAATTCTCAGATAGTTAAATTTCTATACTTGCTTTATTTTGTCGTATTCAATTCATAGCTCGTATATTGGGTTATTCCCCTTGCAAAAGTCCATATATTATACTCTCTTACAACTGCTTGTTAATCCTTTTTCCTAATTTCATTTCATTTTTTTAAGTGAAGATATTGTAGTTTTCTTCCTATGTCAGCTACCAACATCGTTTCGTCGGCATATCATATGTAGTTAAGATTATTATTTGCAAGTAATAAATCCTGGTGGGATTTCTAGGATCTGATAGCTATAATGGGGTTGAATAAGTTCGAGGAGAAGATGGAAAAATGTTAAATATATCAAGTGAGAAGTCGCAACCCTTTCTTTGCATCTTGCTATCTTTGTGTAATTGTTCAAGAGATTTTCTATGTTTATGTAGACGATTTACCATCCCGTACATAATTAGGCTAAAATTAAATAATGTTTTGACTATACATGAGAAAGAGAACCGAAATTAACGTTCAAATCAGTTCTTAAATATATTCATTAATCCATCCTCCGAGTTTATCTAATTCAAGTAGATTTGTATGTTGATATATATATATATATATATATATATATATATATATATATATATATATATATATATATATATATATATATATATATGTGTGTGTGTGTGTGTGTGTGTGTGTGTTCTCAGACCCACACACACACAAATACTCATACACACACACACACACACTCTCTCTCTCACACACACACACACAAAAAAAACATAACACACACACATATATATATATATATATATATATATATATATCAACATACAAATCTACTTGAATTAGATAAACTCGGAGGATTAATGAATATATTTTAGAACACACACACACACATATATATATATATATATATATATATATAAACACGAAGTACGTGCGTACGTGAGGGCGTGTTAGCAAACGTATCACGAAAGGAATCATTCAAGCAAGTCAACGAAGACATCACTTCCGTTGAATAAACACGTCACACAAGCATGTATATATTCAAATATTCTTATCCCTCTTTTTCTTCTCTCTTTTCTCTGTCTCTCTATTTTCCCTGTTTTTCTCTCTCTCTCTCTCTCTCCCACCCCCGTTTCTCTCTGTTTCTCTCGGTCGGAAGCGAATAACTGACCTTTTCATTATCGGAAGGAAGATGGACTCAACACGATTTGGATCAATTGCAAAATCGATTGCAAATCGATGATAATTGGTATACGCGTATTAAGTTATTTTCGCATGCATATAGTAATTAAATAGAGAGATCTGAAGTTAATTATAGCCTCACACTTTACAAATGATTACTATTGTTCTTTTCTTATTCTAAATGTTCCATTCAGACCCTGACTTGCACGGCCTAGCTTGTAATGCTTTTCATCCTCTTGATAAGAATCATATAATGTAGTCGGTCATTTCAATCATTTTAAAGGTTGTTTTTTTTCAGTCAGATGATTTCCGTCATTTCAGAGGCTTTCTCAGCCAGGTCCCTAATCTCCATTCACATTTGAAGAAACAGAAACATGTACCTACTGACGAATACAACAAATACAGTGGACACAACATGTATGGAAGGAGAATTTTTTTCGGGAACTCGGAACTACATGGGATTAGTAAAAACAGTTACCATTTTCCAGGACACATAATGAGACAAAGCTGTAAAGTTTAAAACACTCACCCACCATACTGAAAGCAAATGAATCAGGGGAAAACAGCGAGTAAACGGCTTAAGGCATTTGTGAGAATGAATAACAGAATAAGTATGAAGTATGATGTTAAAGAAGCGCAAGGTCAACAAAAGACAGAAACGTGTGGAGAGCCATGATTGATCACTTTATCAGGTGGTATAGCGCATGAAAGAATAGAAATAATGAAATCTAGGTAAAAAAATGAGTAAATTTTATATCGCTTGAGTTAATTATTCGCGTCAAATTAATTCAAATATGACATGATGCCAAGTTTATATTTAGCGACTAACATACTGGTGTCTATAGAGGCAAATACAGATCAGTCTTCTGCGGTTTGTTCCAAGAGAATTGGTAAATGAAATTCAAAATCCGGTTGTCGTTTACTTCGTAATTATAAACTTGAACCCAATTCTCTAAAACGGACAGGTCAAGAATTATTATTTTCCGTTAGCACCACTATAAGAAAACAGTTGAAAACTTATTGGATCAAGAATACCTATTTCTCCTGTAATTTTTGTGAAGGATCTGTTAAATCACTGGATGATTAAAAATATTAAATATTAAAATACTGGATGCGTTTTTCATTAAAATCTATAAAACTAACAATTGAATTACAGACTTTTCAGTTATTTTAATAGTGCTTATGTTACGTAATGTCACTACACCGAATACGTCGTTGAATGCTCCGCACAGATGATGAAGAAAGATGAAGCGATAGAAATATGTTTCTAGAGAATTATCCTGAAAATACCATGGACTGAACACGTGAGAAGCGACGAAGGTTTAGAGAAAATGGAAACAAAAATGACACTTTTACTTAACATCAGAAAGAGAAAGTTGAAATATCTAGGGCACATTATAAGGAAAGAGGGCTTAGATAATATAATACTCATATGCCATACGGAACTTAGAAAGGACAGTTGAAAACAGCACACAACCTACGTAATTCCCTTGTGTAAATTGATGGCACAAAAGAATTTAGGAGAGACAATTAAAAGAGAAAATTTACTAGGCGCTACAAAGAACGGGAAATTGTGGAGAACCATGTTCGCCAATATCCTGGCGGAACACGGCACATAGAAGAAGAAGAAGAAGAAGAAGAAGAAGAAGAAGAAGAAGAAGAAGAAGAAGAAGAAGAAGAAGAAGAAAGTTAATATTTAAACAATGGACCTATCAGTTTGACTGGAGGTCAGTAAATAGCAAGTGATGATTTAAAATATTGCCAACGATATGGGCAATATTCTTTCATGCGAGTCTAAATGACTAATTATAAATTCTAGAATTCGTAATGCTATGCAAAAAGTTGGAAGAACAAATCAAAGACACTCCTATGTCTGCCCTGTATATATCTCAAAGTGAAAAGAAACAAAAATTATGACACTTGGGTATAAATAATGCAAATCTCCATTGTACATGTACTGATCCAAGTTTTCTGAGTCTCTTAAAAACTATTGCTTTTAGGAATCTAACTTTGGTTTTATTAACATTTTCCTTTATTTTTCTATTATCTAAATAGTTAAGGTACCATTTATAGTTTTGAATATGTTATATATACAGGATATGCCAAACGTCACCAAGAGTTAATAAGTTTAATATATTTTTGTTTCTTAAATTTATTTCAGTTATTTTATAAAGAAGGCTTTGGAAATTAATCATGTAAAATCCACGATTGATAAACAAACAAAAGTGGTGAAATTTCTACCAAATCTAAGGATCAATAATTCAAACTCAATGAGCATATCGTCGCCATTACGGCGCGAGAGATTTTCCAAGTATTGAGAAAAAACGTTTCAATAATTGACCTTCGAGGAAGTGACAGATCACGTTCGACTAATAAAGGGGTAGTATTTCAGCGTGGAAGCGAGTGCATCCAAGATTATTCGAGTGCATCAATTCGAACCCTTCTCTCCAACGAATTTTTAAATATATCAACCATTTTCCTTACAACTAGATTGGGCAACAGTTCATACGAGAAGGGCCACAAAATCCAGCTTCTCAGGCAAATTTTGGTGAAAAGTAGCATTTCTCTCGCTTGCAGCAAAAACTAGCCACTATTTTCCCTGTATCTGATATGAGATTATCCCCCCACCAAAATTGTTTATCTCAAAAAGCCTCATACTCTCCAACAATTGAAGGACTACATTCAGAGATCAAAGTACTAGACCCTGAAACACTGAGGGCTGCGATGGGAAACGCCTTAGAATGGATATAATCGGTTACTACTATTGTATGCTGTCTACCATCCATTTTCTACTACAGCATGTTATCTACTATTTATTTTCTACTATGGTATGATACTTACCAACTATTGTAAGTATGAAATATGTTAGGGTTAGGATTAGGTTTACGTTAGAGTTTAGGGTCGAGGTTAGGAGATATGGTTAGGGGTTAGGGTTAGGAGTTAGGGCTAGGTTTAAGATTAAAGGCAGCGAACAGTGAATTGGTTTTGTATTAAATATGATTAACAATATTTTTAAGAAAAAAATAAACGATCAAATAGTGACTTTAATTCCTCAAGGACACATGACACAGTGGATAAAGGCGTTAGTTAGATCCGGTTACAGGGCACAAAGAGTGTGAGTTCAATACCCAGTTAAGGCGGTGGAGAACTTGGAGAGGGAATTAAGCAGCAGATAACTGATAACTGATATCCATTAGACATGGCACGTGGAACTAGAACAGTCTACCCCAGTGAGCAAAATAAAGGGTTCAGTTCGACATTCCAACGACTTGAAGAAGGCCGGAGGGTACAACGCCCGAAACTTTGTAATAACTATGGCAACAATAATATAAATAGTGTCAATAATACATCATCTCAGAAATATAAACAGATAGTGATTTTAATGTTTGTAAACCGAGTTGATCTTATTTAAAAACAGTAAACAGTTCAGCGGTTTTCCTGAGCATTTTCATTCAATAATAAGTGCATCATCATTTACGATAGGTCGCAAATGCGTCGGTAGATATCATACTATAGTAGTACCCATGTTCGTGCCAAGCTGAAAATGGACGCCACTTGCAATTCTTTCCAATAGTGTAAATTTGTTTTTGATGTGTATTATATACAGTACTATGGTATTCTGAATGAAAGTTATAAAAATATAGTTATTACATTTTGAAATCCCTTGATGACCTTTGCGACACCCTTTATAAATGATGAATATAAACATGAAAAAAAAAACTTTCTCGTCGACTTATCAGTTTGGCGTGCCCAACTATTTCCAGTCGTTCAAGGGTTAATCACGTGATCGCAGTTTCATTTTACAAAGAATTGTCGAATGATTTTGAGAAATACATTTAAACGTAAACGCCTGCATTTTGTAACATTCAGCAAACACATACAAACGTAATAAAGCAAATCTGGTAACAACAATTTTATATGTTTTATTCGGTCGAACTAGCTCGGATATTTAACCATCACTGTCCTGTATTAAGTTCATAATATAGTTTGTTAATGTAGGTCGTCGCTGGGTGACCAACAGGTTTTGTGCAATGGTTTGGTAACCAGATCAGTAGATCACTTGCAAGTTTCTGTTTCCCTCACGAGCAGCGTCCTGCAAAGCGCATTCTCCGTTCACGTAAGTTTGTACAAATACCAGCGATGGTTCTATAGAGCTGTGATTTAGTTGGATATTGTCTCATAGGGATGCTAAGTATATATCTCAGCATCCGGGTGAAGGTTCCATCAAGCTTAGACTCAAGAGTCTTAGCTAATATCCAAGCAGTAGCACCATACATTAAAACCAACACTACAGTGGCGCGAAAGAATTCCCGTTTGAGGTTGTCTGGTTGGTAAAATTTCTAGATAACATTAATTTTATTCAAGGCGGCCAGATTTTAGCTCGCATATTTTCACATCCTTTTCAGAAGTTTTAAAAACATTACTAATGTAAAAAAAATCGATCTATGTCAGACTTGTCGACGCAAAGAGATAGTTCTCTGGAATAGGCGTCCCAAAGAATTAAATTAAAAAAAAAAAAAACATTAGCAGATCGCCTTATAATTCTATATAGACAAAATATTCGCTTGTATTACGAATATATCGGGCGTTAAAATCAAAAGCTTTTAGAGAATAAAATGTTTTCGTCCGTCTGAATGTAAAGTAGACATCGACGCACTTTTGGAGATGGTTTTTGATAAGATGTCGCCTGTTATTAACCCAGTTCTTCAGAAAATGACAGAAAAGAGAGAGCGGAAATTGAACGCGAGCACCAAGGCGAAATGCTCGGGACGACGGCACTGATTCAATTCCGGACAACACTAGTGAACGGTCGGTGAGCATTATCAAAATGGCACATCATCGAGCCGACCGATTCGACGAGTCAACCGCCCAAGCAGAAGACGATGCTTTCTGGGAATGCCCACAGAAATGGTTCCGATGTTTTACGCATCGACAAAGGAGGCCTTCATTTTGATGAGAATAAAACCAAAGTCTGAATCAGATGATATCAAGAGACGTAAAGAGACAGTGAAAAGCAGAAGTGAAATTCAAGAGAAGCCGGCAAAAACAGACTCGCAGAGAAATTATCATTTCATCTCGTATAATCTCTGCTTCGATGTGCATAAGCGAAAAGGATAAAAACAGGAAAACTGGGATATTGAAAGAAGAATATTTAAAGCTCGAATTTAACATCAGTACCACAACTTAAAACAGATTTCAAGCGAACAACAACTCCTTTCTAGCAGAGAGTGTTGGACGGTCTCCTCAAAGATGAAGAAGAGACTTGAAGCAACGGAGGTATGGTTCTACAGAAGGATACTAAAGATACCATGGAACGAATATGTGAGCAACGATGAGGTTTTGGAGAAGATGCAAACAAAGAGGAAGCTTATACTTAACATCAGGAAGAGGCAGTTGAAATTTCTGGGACATGAGAAAGGAGGGCTTGCAGAATCTGATACTCACAGGCTGGACAGAGGAGAAATAGACAAGAGAAATCAACGAGTGACATAACTAGCGGGCTTAAGCAGGTGGATGACAGAACAGGGTTTGAGACAAGTAGCTGAAGGACAAAACATTGAGAACTACAAGGGATAGGGGGAAGTGGAGATAGCCAACGTCCTGAAGGGACAAGGCACATAAAAGAAGAAGAATGGTTTGAATATTTTCAAATTCCTTGCTTAGTAAGATTAATATTCCTCACGGGTATTTTGAATAGAAGTAGAGGTTTAGGAAACAGGGGACAAACCTCTCCTTCTATTCAAAATACCCGTGAGGAATATTAATCTTTTAGTTCTTAATTCTCTTTCACTCTCAGTAGCTCATTCCATCTTAGTGGCAATATAGGCTTGCTTGGGGTGAACTGATTAAAAAAAAAGATTTTATTAAACCTAAGAAAGCATGAAACTTTTTTTATTATTAAATCCAAAGCGTGGTTTATAGTGTATGTTTGTGTTTGTTCGTGTGCGTGTGTGTGTGTGTGTGTGTGTGTGTGTGTGCGCGTGTGTGTGTGTATGATTGACTGATTTTTCGTTTTCTACAGCTTGTCAACCCTTTGCTGTTTATTTAAAGCCAGTTAATATTTTTAGATTGTAAGAACTTTTTGACATAATAATGGTTAATGATACAATTCTTACTAATTATCCCATAGCATGGAGATAAGAGGTTCATTTCAATTTATTTACAGGGTGTTTACGCGTAAGTGAACATAACGAACCCAACAGGAATTGAAACCCGTTTCGCCGATTGACAATTGTGAGCCGTTATCCAGTACTCTGCACGCAAATCCGAGCTTACAGTACCTGATATTCCCAAGCGGTCATCCATCATGGAACTGGTCAAGCTCGGCGTTGCTTAACTTCGGTGATCGTACGGAAACCGGTGTTTCAACGTGACGTGGCCATAAGCTCCACCTTTTTCTCTCACTCGCTCTTTGCGCGCGCGTGTGTGTGTGTGTGTGTGTGTGTGTGTGTGTGTGTGTGTGTGTGTGTGTGTGTGTGTGTGTGTGTGTGAATAATTTTCCGAGGGAATGGTAAATATGAGAGAATTTGCAAAACATTTATTTTGACGTACATTACCGATCAGCTTTTTATAAAATAATTTTATTTCAACAAAATCTATGTTACCGAGACAAAACGTGATTACGTTATTCCTATGAATGCTTATTTTTTTTAAATTTATCTTTATCGTGTTTTTTTTTTTCAATTAGATTTTAGAAGCACATGTCTAACAAACAGAATGTAGACCACAAAAATGTTTGGCAAAAAACCCCGAAAATATAAAGAAAAAGAATATAAAAAGAACTTCATATTAAATAACGGGTCCAAGGCACATGTAAATCAACAGGTCCTTTATGGTTGCAATTTTGATCTGAGAAAGACCGTTTTAATAAAAAAAAAATGAATATAATTTTCCCAGAATAAGAAGTACTGAAATTGCTAGGATAGACGAATCTCCAGCTTTTAAAATAGGGCCAGATCATTTCCGTTTATCACGTGATCTTACTAAATTGGTGGTGAAACATTCTGCGTCACAAATACCTTGAGGCGAAAGAATATAGTACACAAACGAGAAGAAATTAGTAAAATTTATTTTAAAATCAATACAATTAATTATAATAAACTTCTGGCATTATTCCGTCCTGGGTATGACGATAAACTACGTCCGACAGCAAGGCCTCTGATCAGGAGGTTTTGAGGGGCGTGGAACCACCTCTTGATTGCTGGTGTTCCCAGAGCCACCCTGACCCGGGATGGTAGCATCTGTCATGGTAACAGCTGTGGACAAATAGTTACCCCACAAAAAAGTGGTCAAAACACTATGAAAGTGTAAAATAGGTTTTAATACCAGAAATACTTTGTAAAAAATTATTACCAGCAATAAATTTTAGAAGTAAAATAATTATTACTAGCTATACATCTTTGGAAAACATATTACAAGTTATACATTTTGAAAAAAAAATGATTAGAAATAGCTTTTTGAAGGAAAAAATATTGCTAGCAATAAATATTGTCGACATTAAATAACCCATTGAAGTTGATATGCCGTAAACCAAACCAAACCAAACCAAACCAAATCTAGCATTATTATGATTAACCTAAATCACGTTTTACATTAATAATAACATCGAATTGACAGACAGACACGCGTGCAAGAATATTTGTGTTTGTGTGTATGTTTCTGTGAATTATAATTGATATATTCATATACAGAAATGTCTTGAGAAACGTACGTACTGATATACGAGTTGTTTGAGATATGAGCCGAAGTTCGGCCGACTTTTGCCTTGAGATACGAGCTGAATTTTGAGATAGGACCGAGTTTCAGTTAAGCTCTCTGCGCCAAGCTTCGAGAGTATTTCCACTCGCAGTACACGTGTTCCCCTCGCTCTGGAAGCATCCCTGTTGTGTTGTGTCTCTTTGTCGTTATATTGAAAATTTCCTTTAGTGACATGATGTATCCGTAGAAAGTGTCAAGAGCAGTGTCTAAAAGCCGAAACGTATGATTTCGACTGAAGGCAAGCGAGATATTTAAAAAAGAAAAGAGGAAGACGTATGAGTAATTGATTTGGCGAGATAGTATGTGCGTTCTGCATCGAAGATAAAAAAAAAAATATAAAATTAAAAAAAATTAAAATATTAGTTACAGCAATGAATAAAAGGTAAATGTTTTAAACAATTTAAAAATTAAGTGATAAAATTAATTTTCTGTATCATAAACTAGGCTTGCCGTTACTTGGCTAGGTTAGCGGTTGATAGGCTAGCTTTGTTACCCCCGCTATCCTTCTCTCCTCCGCCAGTTGGTTCATAATTCTCCCGAACTTCATGGTCTAGTACAGTCTATTTCTTTACAATTTGTTTTTCTCTTTTATTGGTTGTAAACTACTTTTCTTGTTTATTCACACATTTTCCAATACAGTCATAGGGTTGATGGGTTTTACGAAACTGCGTGCGATTTTTAATGACCTGGAATGGATTATAAATATTCCCATTAATTTCAATGTTGAAAATTGATTTGAGATATGAGTCTTTTCAGTTACGAGCTGTTGGAACGAATTAAACTCGTATCTCAAGGAATTACTGTATATTTGCGCATACACACACGTACAATCGTAGACATGTACATAACACCCACATAAACGCAAATACACACCGGCACACGCACAAACACACGCGTACACACACACGCACGCACAAACACAAAGAAGAAAAATAATCCTAACCTCAATAAAAAGCATAATTTATTTTTTAAACGTAATATAAAAAGCGGAAAAGGGAAAATCATCAGTCAGTTGCTGATACCTCCTGACGAGTGGACCGAATTATTACAAAAAGGTTCGTCTACGAAACTCTGGAGTAGGGCTGTTGAACGTAACATCAATCAGCTAAGTAACACATGTTTTGATATTTGTATTAAACCAAGGAGGCACGGTGGAGTAATGCATAGCGGCTCGGATCGAGCCGAATCCATTACATTAACTCACGTGCTAATACCCTTGAGAAAGCTATGAATCCTCTTCTCCACAGTTATGGGTAAATAGCAGGACAGGACTAGAATTGCAACTGGTCTACTGCAGAAAGAAATGGAAACCTACTGTGGGAAAAATCTGCCTTGTCAGTCATGTATCGAAAGATATATGATCGCCTAAGTATGAAACATATCCAATATATTTCCATGTGTGTGTGTTTTCGCATGTCAGTTTGATGATTATAAGATACAGATAAAACACTTAGGTTAATCAAATGGTTGTTTTAAATTAAATGTGTTTAATTTCGGCTCATTTTATACTACAGGGTGTACACAAAGTCTCTTTATAATTTAAAACATATGTTACAAATGCAATTGATGAGATATCTTAATCAGATTTGTTCTATGTACTCAGTAGTTATCAAAGTTTTTAATGACATTGCATTTGTGTATTTCAGGTATCTTGTTCATGAAAGAGGTACTGTTAAATGAACTCCCTAACATTTCCAGACCGGTGAACTGGGAAGGATGGTTCAAATATCTGGCCACTTCCTTCACAATATATCACTCTCCTGATGTTCTTTCTATGTAAAAGATATCGTGTATCGAAAAAAAGATACGGGACATCACTGATCTAAAGCAAAAGATCACTGATGCCATTGATGAGTCAATGCTACAGTGAATATGGTAAGACATCGGGTACCGTCTTGATGTGCTTCGTGCAATTTATTGCGCCCATATTAAATTAGATCAATATTAAAAGAAAGTTCAATATCTACTCCTCATTTTGTAACAATTTCTAAATATTTGTCTGCTTTTGTAATATTTTTTAAATTGTAAAGAGAATTTATGGACACTACGTATATTAATTAGTTTCAAGGCATACATGTTCCATGAAGTAAATATATCTGCAAACACGCACACACACAAACACATATATATATATATATATATATATATATATATATATATATATATATATATATATATATATATATATGGATTCATCTCCAGCTCCTATCCCACTAACGCAGGTGTTCCGCAAGGCTCCATCCTAGGCCCTACTCTGTTCCTGATATTCATAAACGATCTTCCTGACGCCATAGATTCCCAAGTCGGCATCTACGCGGACGACACCACAATTTACTCCTTCCTCAAACACAAATCTAGTGATGCTGACAAAGTTAACCTGGCAGTTCGACTCGAAAAGGACCTACAATCGGTTGTGAACTGGGGCAAGAAATGGATGATTAACTTTAACGCCTCTAAAACAAAACTGCTCCCTATTAACCACCACAGGGATCCATCCCTGCATCCCATT
>OZ038475.1:100007379-100062379 GCA_964036315.1 Acanthosepion esculentum
TATCTATCTATCTATCTATCTATATATATATATATATATATATATATATATATATATATATATATATATATATATATATATGTATGTATATGTAGTGATTGTTTGTATTCTTCAATTTGATATAATTTTCTCAGTCAGAAAAGCATCCTTGTCCACACATAAAATAGCAGAATATAGAATTGCATGTAAACATATATAAAAGCTAAACAATAAAAAAGAGTTTATTCTTTATTTGTGAGACACTGAATATGCTTAACGTTTTATGCAGATATGTAATGCGTATACATCTATATGTTGTTTGCATGATTTACTTAGATCTGCGTGTATCATTCAATGAACCCACAGCCAAAAACACACAAAAATAATTTGATTGTGTTTGAAACAGATTATTTGAATAAGACATTATCATCGCACTAATTCTGGACAAACCGTAATCCTGGTTATAAAAATTGGTTAAACTAAAAATTAGATAATTATAAGATTTTATTGATGTTTTTGGAAAATGATTCAATATAAATAGAATTTTACACAAATGTAAAGGCGCACATATAAACCTATTCTCGCGCAAAGTTTCAATGAAATTGAAACGGCATTTATACCGCGAGGGCTGCTTTTCATGTCTGTCAGGCATCCACCTAGGGAGTAACAAGAAAAAAAAAGTCGAAATATGCGTTCCTTTGAAATCTTTTTTCTATCCTCGTATTTTTTAAAAAAATTATATAATTTTTAATAAATATAGCATTTTAAATGGAGAAACGATTTGGGTTTGAACGTTGATCTTCTTGCCGTCAGCAAAACGAACTTTATTGAGCGAGTAAGTTAAATAAAGTTATATCTAGGAAAAGTTATCTAGGGAATATTTAATTTGTTTTTGTTAACTGTACCTGCGTTCATTTCAAAGAAGTATGAAATAGCACATACATAAAAATCAGTAAAAAATTGTCAATTCAAGAAAAAAAAATGCTAAAATGTTTAGGAAAAGATAAATCTTTTATGGCAATAGATATTGTTCTACAATGACAATAAACATTATTAAAAAAAATAACCAGCCAACAATAACTCTATATTTGAACACAGAAGCAAAAGGACATATCTGGTCATCAATTGAAAACTTTTAACAAGGTCTTTCTAAATATGATTGACATTCAACGAATTATTTAAAACAGTTTCTTCATTTCTTCGAATCATCTTTCCTTGAATAGAAAACGCTCAATTGGAGATGAATAATGATAATAATAAAAGACATTAACATAGCTGAAAGGGAACTTTAGAAAAGTTAAGGTCTGAAACATTTTATATAAAAGACATTAATTATATGGGTGTATATGTGCCTCGTATTACAATGGCAGAGATACACGTCTGGCTTTTAGCCTTCCTGTATATGAATGAATCGCGGAAATATTTTTTCTCTTCTTGCTGATGGCACATTCAGAACAGCGGCTATCCCGGTATTTACGGCGTTCTTCGTTTCAATGATGACTTTTCTCCTTTTGTTTACCGCAGTTTTCCATTACTATCCACCGTTAAAAAGCAATGTTTTTGTCCTGTAGGCCATTATGTCCTTGAATCTAATGTTTCACTCAAGATTGTTCCGTAATTGATGAATGGCTTGTCTAAAAATAAACATCAACTCTTTTTATTTCATATTCCCGATGCAATATCGAAGCTGAACATTATCCGTTACGTCTTGAGTCTCTCGTCTTCCAGATGCAGTATTCCATCTTTCTCTTCCAGCGAAAAGCAAAGGTCTGTATTTTCTACATACGACTCATTTGCGTTTTTTTTTTTAAAAAAAGGCCATTTATTTAGGTTCTAATTATGTAGACGATTGTATATTTTCTTTTCGATACTTCACTCTCAACTGGGCAAAGTATTCCACTGAGGTTGACGTCTTCTTTGGTTTTCTTTTGTCTTCGTGTTCTTGTTGCAGTGTGTGATTGGCAAGTCGACGGATAACGTCTTCGTTCGTTTTAAGTGCCTTCGGCCTCTTAGAAATCTTCAACCACTGACAATTGGACTGCCTGTTCAACTTGAAGGATGTTGCCATATACTTGTGGAATTTATATTTTCCTTTTAATGTCCATCTTTCAATCTTAGCCTATGCTGACTTCAATCTTTTCTACCGACTGGCTTGCATCGTCTGCGCTACTTTCGATGGACTTTAATTGTTTTTTTCCATTGACATTTTCGATTGCTTTTTCTTTCCATGAAAGCTTTGTTCTTTTCTATGGCAATTCTCTTTGAATCCCTGCTTTGATTTATTTTTATAAAATACACTTTTAGTTTTATTCCGACGCTTTCAGAATATAGTTATTCCTCTCGCCATTTAATATTAATGAAAAATAGCCTACCTAGGGTAATGGTGCCATTGTTAAAGTCCACTATTTGAGAACTGAAGCTCTTCACAAAGCACGAAGCACGCATCCCACCTATTCCGACAAAGTGTTCGCCATATTTTCGTACCTATTGTCGGCACTGTTCGTGCTCCGGCTCAATCTGTAATGCCCTTGATGAAGCATAAATTCATTTCTTCATCACCTGCAGTGGGTTAAATAGTAAGCTAAACCGGACTCTACAGTCTTGGCTGACAGTTTAGGAGAAAGATAAATAGGAATTAAACGAAAACGTATAGAAGGCAATGTAAAACACTTCGCTAGCTTTCCAAGCAGCTATGCCAATTCATAGATAATAAAGAAGTAACTCAGAGGAGAACCATAAGATGTCAATATTATATATCAAAATCTGGACGGTGGCAAGATTGCTGATCAATCTGGCTCATGTAGTGTGTTACCAAAACATACCCCGCAAGTATGCGATAGCCACACCGGAAACAATCTGACACAATAGCATATTACTCCCAAATGTTTATCCCCAAGGTAAAGTGAATGTGCTATCATACAATTTTTTTTTTTTTACTATTCCTCAATTTTTTTCCACTGATCCCAAATCTTTACTACCTGGCTTCAGTATTGAACCCAATTACTCTAACCTCAAATTCAAGAACCAGTGCTTGAAACCACTTGTCTATTGACGCTAGATATGAAGATCAGAATGAGACCAATTTACTCATTTAGATTAAGTGAAGCGTTAATTTGTACTTCCCTCAATGTTAACGGGAGTGACAGATAACCGAAACATAGTGACCATAACAATAAATATGGTAATATTAATCGGCAAAAAAATAATGTATGGCATTATTTTAGCATAATACAAATTAACCTCTAAACAGTAATCCCTTCAGAGAGTTCAAACTTTTAAAAAATTACATTAATTTTCAACATAAAGATCTTGATTTTTTTTTTATTGAAATATGTGAAGGAAACATTTCAAACTCAGTGTATGTCAAGAATTTTTACCAAAATCCAACCGAATAAATAAGTCATCAACTTCAAATTTGAAGAAACCTAGGTCTTCTTCATAGTGATCAGTTGTATACTGGTAAAATCTCCAATACTATCATGTTATAACTGCTAATCAGTTGCATCTCTTTTTAAAATAAAAGATATTCTATTAAAATATATTTAAATACGTGGACAGTGTTTTAACAGAGCACGGGAAAAGTGACACCGACATCCGAAGCTGCATTTGGTTTAGCGATTTATCATTTCCATAGGCTAAACAAAGTATTAAGGAACATAAAACTTCCGTTAGAAAAAAAAAGAATACGAGTGTTGAACAGTTATGTCATCCTATACAGAATTATATTTTAGACATTTTCCTCTCGTTTGAAGAGGAGATTTGAAGCAACAAAAATGTGGGTCTACCAAAAATATGAGAGTAAATAGAAAGTTTTAAAGAAAATGGAAACAGTAAGTACAATTACACTTCGAATCTGAAAGAACTGAGAATTTTTGGACACATATTGAGGAAAGTTGGCTTGGAGATTTTTTCACTCACGTGGCATATTGACGGCAAGAGGGACAATAAAATAGGAAGTTATCGAAAACTACGATCGACCGCGTCCTGAAGGGATACTGCACATTAAACGAGAATAAACCAAAAAAGGCCTTAACAGAATCTAATCGTTAAGTCAGCTGTGCAAATAAGTGACGAGCGTTTCTCTTTCAAAAAACAACTGTCAATTCATCTCTTTGTCACTTAATCATAAAATATTGTCACCGACTACTTAGATTTCGAGTTCCATTCTAAATAAAGGGATAGTCAGCTTTTATAAAATTGGCTTACATTTTGAATTAGCTGCAAAAAAATCAAGGGAAACCACACGTACAAAAGAAAGAAAGAAAGAAAGGAAAGAAAAAAGAAGGAAAGAAAGAGAAATGGAAAAAGGGGAAAAAGAAAAGAAATGAAAAGAAAATGAAAAGAAACAAGGAAAAGAATAGAAAAAAACAAACAAGGAAAAGAAAAAGATAAAAGAACGAGTAAGCGAAAGAAAAGAAAAAGAAATGAATAGAAAAGAAAAAAAGAAAAGAAAAAAAGGAAAAGAAAAGAAAGGAAGAAAGAAAGAAAGAAAGAAAAGATAAGATATAAAAAGATAAAGGAAGATTTTAACTAACCCCCGGAACATGGTCATTTAGGTATTCAGTTATCCGAAATTTTGAACTACCCGCCAGAACATGATCATTTAGGTATTCAGTTATCCGGAGTTTTTAACTGCCCCCCCCCCACCGGAACATGATCATTTAGGTATTCAGTTATCCAGAATTTTGAACTATACGCCGGAACATGATCATTTAGGTATTCAGTTATATGGAATTTTGGATTATCCGACGGAACATGATGGTTGGTTGTTCTCGCAGGGAGATTTCTTCTCTTGATCCCTTACAGGTAATCAAGCTCTCCCTAGATCTCAAGTGGAACTCATATATCAGATCTGTTGGTAAAGATGCTGGCAAAAACGCCTGGTTCATTGTACCGCTCTTGTAAGCATCTGACTCCTGATAACTTAACAATATCGAGATCAAACCAAATATGGAGTATTGCTGCCATGTCTGGTCTGGAGCTGCCTGTCTTGATAGAATACAAGGCGTCTACGAGGTGTTGTTGGTGATGAATTAATTTCCACACTACAATCTTTTTCCCACTGATGAAACTTTGTGGATCTCTCGTTTCTCTATCACATCTTCGTGAAAATTATCTTTTGACGAGTTAGATTTCTTAGTCCCACCACTTCTCACCTTTACGCATACGACCCGCCATGCTTCGTGCACAAGGTTGAATCATCCCCAATTTCCTTCGTATTCCTATAGTAAGAAGTAAGTTCGAACAGATTCTTCCCCCACCCCCAATGTGAAATAGACTCCGGGCGGGATGTCTTCTCAATCCCTCAATCACTCACTCAATCAATCAATCTTGGCCCCTTCAAACCTAGGGTTAACCGTTATCTTTCCTGCATAGCCCCAGAATTTTCAGTTCTTGCGCGGACTAACCCTCAACGAATACCACACAATAACATTCTTCCTTGAGTGGTCTTTGGTTCATGTGAACATTAATATAAAAAAAAATTTCCATTCCTGTCCAATGTCCCCGGATAATCGAGAAATTACTGTACTGCATAGATATCATTCTTAAATCAATTATCATCGCTCTCAGCAAGGTTTACGGCCACATCATGTTGAAATACCGATTCCCATATGATCACCGAAGTTAAGCATTGTCGAGTTTAGTCAGTACCTAGATGGATTACCACTTAAGAATACCAGGTGTTGTAAGATTGGATATGCGCGTAGTGTAATGGGTAACGGCTCGGAATTGTTAATCGGAAAGCAGAGTTCCAATTCCCATTTGGAGTCACTTACATGCAAATACCCTTAGGAAAGCTATGTATCCACCCCTTTTCTCTCATCTATGGGTTAATTAGTAAGACGGGTATCACTTAATCATTAATAACTCAAACAATTCTTACAATCTAAAATATGTTCTGGCTGTAAATAATCGGCAAAGTGTTGATAAGTCGTAGAAAACGAATCAATGAATCAGTTAACCCTGGCATGATTTTAGAAATCATTACAATCTTGACTTCTTCAAGTCTAGGAATAAACGTTGTTCCTTCTTACACTTATACAGCATTTCTCTTCCTTGAATGTATCTTGGGCCTTGTTAACATTAGTATAAAAAAATCATTTTTCAAACCCTCTCCAAATGTGTCCGGATAATCGAGGAAGTACTGTACTGCATTGATTTCAAACCTAACTCGATTCTCGGCACTTTCAGCCTTGTGCCTTTCTACGTTAACCTTCGTAAATACTCGGCTTTAAATTAATCTTCGCCGTCCGATCACGGATTAAAATTATTTAAGAATATCTCAGCAACATCGAATGCAGTGACCTTCTTTCGATGACACAAGACAATCAGCGCAGCAAAACACACAATCTCGTTTTGTTTAATTTGTACACAATGAGATTCTTGATCAATGCCGAAGCCCAACGGATGGAGAAGAGATAATAAGATTTACCTTAGTTCTTTTGATTACTTCTATTGCTGTCAGTTGCTTGCTTTTCACTGAGACATGCCAAAATGTAGTAATTAATGTATAACCAATGCGCTATTCATACGGCCGTGAGGCTAATAAGGTGTAGGTGAGCTCTTGGCCAATTTCACATTATTCGCTTTCTTTCTTCCGAGAGACCGATTGATTTACTATTCAGATATATCGTTTCCTATAACATTGAAAGATATCTTATATGTTTTCACTCCACTTATGATAGACGCGTATAAGATCCACACACAACAATATTTATGCAGTGATATGAAATATTTTTGCCTTGTCTTTTTAAACTGACTGATCAACATGGTAGTAATATATAAGTGTTTCTTTTTAATCCAATTGGGAGATATATTCCGTAGATAAGTGCCACAGTGGAGTAATGGATAGCGGTTCAAAGCGCCGAGTTCTAATTCTAGTCATGTTCATTATTTTCACTTACGTGCTAATACTTTGGGAAATGTATGAATCCATCTCCACAAGCGAAGGGTAAATAGCAGTTCTATAGCTTTGGATGGCAATCGGTCTAGGAGAAAGAAAAACTGAATTCAAAACCGCTCTGAAGAGGGCTTGGCTCCAGCAGTTTATCTTGCCCGGGAAAAAAACACTGTAGTACAAGTGGTACTCCTACGACATTAATTGGTTATGTGGCTCGTGATCGGCATATTCTGTATCCAAAAAGCCACTATAATAGCGAAAGAGCTAAGAAATAGTATTAAGGAACAGGAAATTTTCATACGGAACAAAGAGTGCTGAGCAGTTGTATAACGACGGTCACCTAACATTTTATTTTTAATCATCCCAAACATGTTAATCATTCTGTCGGGACTCTGTTCCAAAAAAGTAGCCATTCTTGGAAAGACGCCGTATGCAAATTCAATACTTACCAAGAGAAATGGAATGATTTAACCCTGTTGAAATATCATGGTGTGTACTATCTGTAAAGTTCTGAGCTAGTGAAACTAAGAAATGTATATTTTCTGAACATTTGCCATGGAAATAGCTATAGAGTAGCAATAGGCTTGTATTGTTTCGTCTTTGAGAAAGGGGCTGTTGATTTGAAAATAATCACCCACAAGGCTGTGCAAAAACGTTTAAAGCCAGTGATCGAAAGATTTTAATCGCAATCAGAATTGTGAAGACGCTAACTCAAATAATCGTTTTGAACTATTTCAAATGATAATGGTGATAGTAATATTATACGTTTCCTTATTAAGAAACAGTGTATTTGCCGAGCAAGGTATTTGAAGTGATTTTTTCTTATGGTTTCTGTGTACATGCCATCGGTGATTTCTTTTCAATTCCGTGCATTTAAAAATAGTTTTACTGCGTTAAATTATGTTAAATTTATGATTTTAAATTCTTTGCTCTGTTATGAGAGTAAACCGCATGCTGTGAACATATTTCAACGCTCCCGGCGCTTGGGACTGTCCACGGAGGACAATGTGAAGCTCGAAAAATTACAACTTGTCGTTGAGCATTGAGACTTATGGTTTATTGATTACACAAAAAGCATTTATTAAGACACAGCACAAGGATATATTTGAACAGTTAAGAAAACTAGATCTATGTGGAAAGCATGTTAGAATAATTCAGAACTTATACTGGGAACAAAACGTCTCCTTACGGATAGGAAACAAATTGAGTAGCTACATAAAAATAGAACGAGGCTTTAGACATAATGTCTTCTGATCTGTTTAACATCTCCAGCCTGGAAACACGAAAGGAGCTGAAGAATTATTATTGGAGGGCATAATAGGAATTATTACAGGAGAGCGATAATAGTATTATAAGATACGTAGATGGCATTGTGTTAATGGCAGGCACAGAAAGAAAACTACAGGACCTATTAGACACGGTAATAAAGGAAAGTGAGTACAAAGGAATAGCTATCAACTGTGAGAAGACGGAAACTATATCTGTCAGCAAGAGAAAAAGCACAAGATGTGAACTACGAATTGGAGATGCCAACATCACATTTAAATATCTGGCAAGTGTTTTGACAGAGGTTGGAACACGGGGCACAGAAATGCGAACGCCATTCGGATTAGAGAAAAGTGCTCTTCAAAATCTAAGCAAAGTATTAAGAAACAGAAAAAAAATCGTTACAAACAAAGAAAAGAACGCCGAATTGCTATTTGATATAAATTCTCCTGTATGCTAGTATTTACCTGGTTTCCCCACTGAGACGCAATTTGACACAAAGTGAGGAACCCGGGCGCGTACACCCGGGCCAGGAACAGAAATTGCTCTGGTCCCAAATCCGTCGGTTGTGCTGGCATCGGTATGACTACCGATCTCTCACATCCAAGTGCAATAAGAGTGATGCAGCCGCGTCTCTATCCGTGGACAGAGCCACATCTGCGTCTCAATCTGCACGAAGACCGAGGCTCAAATGAGAGATAATAACCCTACCCGGAATAGGCCGCGAAAGGTAATTCTCTTTTTTGGCAGTGAATTCTGGACAATCTCAATAAAGATGAAGAGGAAACTGGAGTCAAGAGAAATGTGGTTATACAGGAGGATACTGAGTATTCCATGAACGGAACGAATAAGCAACGAGAAAGCCTTCAAGAAAATGGTAACATAATTAATATTTATAGTCAGAATCAGAAAGCGATGAAATTTCTTGGACACATATTGAGAAAAAAGGCATGGAAAACCTAAATCTGACAAGCATAGTTAGAGCAAGAGATAAGTCAAGGGACATCCATCTTACGAGTTTGAATAGATGGTTAAACAGGGAAGGGAAGATTGGCAAATCTCTCCTAAGGAGGAACGTTGCTAAGTGCTATGTAGGATAAGATAGGTATTTGTGGAGAGCTGTAAACGCCCACGCAGTGAAGGAATACGCTTCATAGAGAAAATGATTTTATATATGCTGTAAACTCAAACGTCAAGAAAGAGCCAACACCTTACAGTTTATATTGGCACAACAACTGACATATTTCTTTATGAAAAAATCCCGCGTTTCAAAGTTTCGACCAAACGTGGAACTACACAATTTTTACACTGTCAATCCAGCTTATTTCGATGGAAGTTATTGATGCAATTCTTTTTCTGAGACTTGCGAAGATGCAAGCCGCCATTTACGTGAATATTTTCATAGACTTTCTGACAGATATAGCCTCAGACCTTTCTGAAACTGCAGACAGTTTGTCAATGAAAAGTATTTTTTCTTGTTATGTCCAGTTATCAGAAGGAATTTTTGTAAAATTCTTGTTAAAAAGATCGTTTCTAGAATTCTCTTTGCGTTTTGTGCTGCTTTATCTTGCATTCGACATTAAGAAAAGAAAATGGCAACAAAATGTTATTTTATTATACAGTTTGTGTGAAAATCAACAGATACACGAAATAAAAACATACAAATTATACTTTTATTATAATTAAAATGCACTGAAGTATGTAGATATTTTTGTAGCTTTTCCTACCGTAAATTGCAGGATAAAGTCGAGTTTTCGAACCTAAAACTATCTTTCAAAAGCAGAGATCGACTTATACTGCGGCTATAAAATGCAAACCTTTAAGACAGTGTTGTAAAGAAGTGGGCCAGCACTCCTAATATATAGTTACCGTAACTACAGCAGGCTGCCAACAATATATCATACTAACACTTATGTTTGAAGAAATATTTTTCATATTAACATAGAAATTAATATAAAATAATAAAATATTAACACAAATTCAGTATTCTATTAACGCTACGGGGCATATCACGTCAAACAGATGTTGAATGTAAATGTTAGCTAAGTTATACCGATACAATATACGATACCTATCAGTGTGTCTGGGCACCTCGAGGCGGTGTAATGGTTAGCAAGCTTGTCTCGCTAGAACAGTTACGACTGAGTAGTGAGTTAGATCCTCACTGGGTACCCCATACGTTCGGCCTTGTGCCACATCTAAGCTTTACGTTTGGAAAATCACTACCTACCAGAGTGTTTTGTAGGTTGTTTTCTCTACAACGCATATAGAAAGATATGACGGTTAGTGTCTCAGTATACAAGTAAATGGTGTGGCCTCATGTACTTTTGGCACATGTTACGTATACTATAGCCTAACTTCATTTAGCGGTATGCTTAAGTTTTGGGCCACTGTTAACGTCGGCATCTGCGGTAGATATAGGCGTAACTCAGAATTTTGAGCTAAAAATCTTGAGGTCGACTTATACGCCATGTCGACTTATTCGCTGCAATTTACAGTAATTAAAAAAATATGTGCCCAAGAGTGGTTATGTACTTAAAAATTGGTGTGATTTTTATCAACTCACAATAAAGTGGGAATCATAAAATCATTTAAATGGTAAAAATTTCGAAACTAAGAAACAAAATTGCCTTTTCGGGAAAATCGAAAAATTTCCTAAAAAAACACCCCCCCCAAAAAACTGTTCAGCATTCACTGGCATGTAGGAGATTATATATCATCTAACAATTCCGTAATATCTTCGTTGTTGCTGAAATTATTTTGCTATATTTTAAGTCTTAATTTCTGAGACGCGATTTCATTTTTCCCCGCGTTGGGTTTTCTGATGTATGTCTGATAAGATAGTTACATTTCTGTACCTTCTTATTGAGACTGGTGATTTCGGCTGTCTGTTTTGCTGACAACCAGCTATTCTCTATTAAAAAACTGATACAACAGCTTTCTCAGATCAATTATTAAAGTGCCTTCGAGCGAATGAATCCTGTAGGTATTAGAGAGGACCATCCTCCTTTAAACCCCGTGGATTCGCGCTACCGCATAAACAAACGAACAACCTGTCAAAAGCTACAGATAACTCGAAGAAAAAATACTGACATAACCCACATTTTTTGATGCTACACACTCCTTCGAACAAAAAGTTACTTTTGGAAAAATGTTCCGCTATATCTGCAGACTTCGTCAGTGTTAGATATTGAATATATTTTTTAACTGTTCTAAATTTCAAATCTGGCAGACGCTAATGACCTCAGTGCAAAAATGACCAATTTATTGCTCTTAACCCTTCTTTCTTTTTATGTGCCATGTCCTTTCAGGACGTAGGCGACCATGGCTCTTCACCTCCCTCTATCCCTTCCAGCTCTCAGCAAGCTCATTCCCTCTGCTTCCTCTCCCAGACCACGTTCTGTCATCCACCTGCTCAAGCTCGCAAGGTATGTCACGAGCTGTTTTCTCTTGTCACTCTTTCCCTCTATTTGACTCATGAGGATCAGATTCTCCAGAACTTCCTTCCTCCTTATGTGTCTCAGAAAATTCAGCTGCCTCTTTCTGATGTTAAGTGTAAGCTTTTTCCTTGCGAATTCTGGTGTAATGTACAAAAATGTAACTATCTTATCAAAGATAGTTATATCTTTGTACATTCTTGTTGAGATTGGCCATTTCGTCTATCTGTTTTGTTGACAAGCAGCTCTCTTACTAAAGCTGATACAACACCTCTATAAGACATCATCGTTACTTACATGCTCGGTCCATGATATCCTTAGCATCCTTCTGTAGAACCATATCTCCGTCGTCTCTTGTCTCTTGCTCATCGTTGAGGAAATCTTCCAAAATTCGCTGCCGTAAAGAAGGACAGATGTCACGTAACAGCTCAGTATTCTTTTCTTTGTTACCAAAGAAATCTTCCTGTCTTGCAATACTCTGCTCAGCTTTTAGAATGTGTCCTTGGTCATCCCAATACGTCTACGGATCTCAGTGTCGTACTTACCGTCCTCTGTCAAGACGCATCCTAGATATTTATACTTCTGCGTCTGCTTGATTCTAGTGTTCCCTACCTCCAAATCTCATTTCGGTCTCTTCATGTTACTGATGACCATGCATTCTTGTTCTCTTGTAGTTTATGCTTAATCCTTTCTTTTCATTCTCCGTCGCTATCTTTACACTGTAGGAAATTTTGTCATTTCTCTTCCGTGTCTGCGATCAGTACTGTGTCATCTGCGTATCTTATGTTGTTACGGTTGTGGCCGCCAATGCTAAATCCCGGTAGGGTTTCCAATTCTCTCAGAATTGCCTCGCTATATAGGCTGAACATGTGAGGTGAGAAGACGCATCCTTGAGTTACGCCCCTTTGTATTTTTAAGTTTTCACTGAACTCGTTCCCTATGCGTATGCATGCTGTTTGTTGCCAGTTCGAATTGGAGGAGCTGATGAATATATCTTGTCTGAAACTTTACCTTGGGAATAGCTTTAGAATAGTGAGAAGTTATCAAAGTTTCGTCTGTGAGAAAGGAGTAGGTATAGTGGAAAATAACTCGTCACCTACAATGGTGGCTCAAATGCTTTTACAATGCTGGACAATGAGTACTGGGCATCTCCAACATTTTAAGAAATGTTTATTTTATACAGCAGATAATAAATAGGTATTGATCATTTTCAGCAGAAAGCCGGATCGATTATCTCCGCAAAAAAGTATTTAATAGACAGTATCCAAAATATTAGTAATTATATATATATATATATATATATATATATATATATATATATATATATATATATATACACCAAATTAGTTGTGTTTCAATCCTGGCTTGAAGCATTCGGAAGTCTATTCGAACTGAGGAGCTGTGATACAGCGATACAGTACTGTCTGTGAATGACATAATTTAGCTCTTGAAAATACATTTCAATTGAGCACTGTTGAGTGATAAGCTAATTCTATAAACAACAGCCACCTGCACTAATGCAAAGCTCTTCAGTAAAATAAATGGAGCACTTTTGGCTGATTGGCATTTGTTTATATTTGTAAAAACAATACGCTAGATTTAGTTGTGTAACTCTACCGAGTGAAGATAGCTCTGGCTGACACCAAATTAGTTGTGTTTCAATCCTGGCTTGAGTCATTCGGAAGTCTATTCGCACTGAGGAGCTGTGATACAGCGAAACAGTACTGTCTGTGAATGACATAATATATATATATATATATATATATATATATATATATATATATATATATATGCTGTAGATTAAGATTGCTGAAAGACGCAACCGTAGAATCAGCACGCGCGTAAACGTGAAAATATGAGAAAGAGAGATCCTACAAAGAAATGAAAGGAACTAGACTGTTTCAAGAAATAGGATATGCATAATGTGTTCTGAGCTGACTTTCTGAGTTGGATTTCTAGATTAAGTATTGTCTGATTTTCTCTTCCCGAGACAGACATGGCTTATCGTTTGGTTCTTGCTTGTTGGACGAGAAAACTGAAAGACCGATAAACTCTGGATATTATATCAGGAAAAGGATATGTATATAAACTGCTTTTCTGCATATGTGGGTGATTCTTCTGTCCTTTCAATGTTTGCCTTTTCAGTGTAGTAAAATTTGAATTCAGTTAAACAGAATTTTTTTTCATGGCGCCTTTAGTATCACATATCGACGTAAGCGATCAAACATTTTATAAAAGCAAGATTCATATCAATGGAAGTGTTATATATTCAGTTTAAAATTTATGCATATTAGATAAAAAAAATAGTTTATTCTAATACATAAAAATATATATCTTTCTATCTGATATATTTAAATCATTTCATTTTTATTTTAACTTCATCTTAAAGTTTAACTTTTTAATGAAACTAAAATAATAGCTAGCGAAGTATACTGCATTTATAAACGTTTTCTCGTGTTCCATATTCATCATTCTGCCGGATTTAATCCATATTATTCCAGTGCATATTATTCCAATCTCTCTCTCTCTCTCTCTCTCTCTGTCTATATATATATATATATATATATATATATATATATATATATATATATATATATATATATATATTTCTCATGTTGTCTATCTGTGTGTCTGTCGTGGGCGTTGTTACCTCGTCCAGGCCGCATTTCTCACCCGATTTCGATGCGGTTTTCACCACAAGTTTGCAAATGGCTGCCGTAAGGGCATGACGGAGCCCGATTTTTGAGTCCGGACTCAGGTTCCGAAAAAATCGATAATCGAAAAAAGAGATAATCGAAAAAATCTGCTTACAGAAAGAATGATCACATTTCAACCAAATTTGACACCCTCTTAGAGTATATCATTAAAAGTGTTGTCCAGAATTTTCATGACCTCGGGCCCCTAAACAGCGCTGATAATCGATAAAACCCAAAAACCGATACGCCCTGATTGCGCCAGAACCGCATGTCGATTTTTAGCGAAAACCCACCGGATTTATGAGGACGCCATTGGGAGACACCATGTGAATTTTCCACTCTGAGCGCTCCTCAAACAGAGTGCAAATCGACAATCGGTCAACCCTTAAAATGTTTTTCCGGTTGTGTATTTCCTAAATGTAGATTAATTTAAGGTCACGCTATGCACGGGAAGAAACAGGTCAGTGCGTGCAGTGGAGTGGAAGAAAACATTAGACCTCAAATTCTGGAATGGGTGAAGGGCCATAGAAATTCGGCTTTCTTATCCCTGCTACGAAGTCAGACTTTGAGCCACAAATGACGCATTCGACTTTGTCAACACTTTTGCTTTAATCGTCGCATCTTACCAAAATAAGAACTTTCTTTATTCGTGTCTTTACTGAAAAAAACCCGCATACGTGCTGAGTGAAAATGGTTCCGCCCTCAGCAGTTCATTTTTCAATTCTTTAAACCTTTCCCCTAGCCCAGGCCGCATCCCAGACCTGGCGAGGAGTTTTTGCGCTAAAACAGCAGGGCTTCCCAATCCATTTCAAAGCTAATGGCGGCAAACGGTTAGCGGCTTTTCGTTGTCGCACAAACCAAACAAGAAAACGCTTCATTGCAGCTCCTTGCATTATCATCGCTGGCATCACGTGCGTTAGAGCCAAGCTGCATATGCAGCAGGCAGCTTGACCCAGTTTACGGCCAAGCCTTGCGCTTGCCAAATCATGCGCGCGTGCGCGAATGTGCGCTAGCATCTTCCATTTTGCGTGAACTCATTCATTGGTCTAAGTCATGACCATTGTCCAGACTACACCAAGTCACGCTCCCTTTAAATACCTTCAGCGCGGCTGCATCCGCACTCATGTCTTGATTTGAACGCCATTAACGCATCTGTCCTCGGATTAATTGACAGCTTCCTGCTACCGCAAGTTACCTATTTGCTTAAACGTTTGCATTACCCATTTTATCTCCGCGTGCTGCTTCTACTGCACAGCCCAGTCCATCTTAGCGTTCCATACCTATTTCTACCTTTTCATAGTTCAGATTTGCTATTAGACAGTTAACTGCTGTCGCAAGTTACTTATTTACTCAATCGTTTGCCCAACCTATTTTACCTCGACGTTACAGTTTTCACTGTAAGTTGAAGTGTACTGCCTTTACTACGCGGCCCAGTACACCTCAGTACTTCACTGCCTATTTGCTTAAACGTTTGCATTACCCATTTTATCTCCGCGTGTTGCCTTTACTGCGCAGCCCAGTCCATCTTAGTGTTCCATGCCTATTTCTACCTTTTCGTAGTTCAGTTTTGCTATTAGACAGTTAACTGCTATCGCATGTTACTTCTCTTCTGCCTTTTATACGCGGCCCAGTACACTTCAGTGTTTCACTACTTTTTAACCTTCAACGCTTCAACGTTTTGGTTGCGTAACCTCTTCCTACAGCGACGATTTCGTGCTGCCAGAAAGCACGGCCCATAGCTAGGAGAAGCTTTTTCCATACCGCTCCACTGCATTTTTAGTTTTCGTATACAACGAGGTTGTACCGCTTCAACTTCGGCATCAACTTCTATTCGCATTCTTACACAGCATTTCTACAACCCTTCAAATGGCTCCTACACGACGAACATCCGCACGTCAGCAACTGAAGACCCCTAACACCGTTAATGTTACATATGCAGAACAGGCGACTGCGGAGGAGCACATAATAACTCCGGTTACAGATGATCATATAGCGTCTACTTCAACCTCTGCTTTGCACACTTCTGCGTGCCGTGGCGATGACCAACCCGGCTGCAAAAACACCCAGGCGAGGCAACCTTAGCAGGCGTTCTAAAAAAGCCTCACCGGCTAAGTGGAAACGGGAGCAGGATTCCATTGAGTGCGCCTCCTTGGGGGAGAAGCGGCTGGCGTCTACTTCAACCTCTACTTTGCACTCTTCTGAGTGCCGTGGAGATGACAGACCCGGCAGCTTTGCTAAGCGTGCCAAAATACCATGGCGAGGCAACCTTGGCAGGCGTTCTAAAAGAGCCTCTGCGGCAAAGAGAAAGCGGGAGTAGGAAACCGAGGTAGAGGCCTCTTTGAGGCTTTCCAGTCAATCTCAACGGAGGCAATATGTTTTGTCACATGAAACGCTTGGTGAGCGTTAACTACCGTTTGTACTGCAAATCAGTTTACACATATTCGTTGAAATGTAAGAGGAAACTAACTAAACGTACGGTTATTGTCAAGCACGGGCAACCCTGGCCATGCTGCTAGTATATATATATATATATATATATATATATATATATATATATATATATATATATATATATATGTATATATATATATGCTAAACACAATAATCAAGCCGAGGGCGTTGTGTTTTTTCTCGACTATTTATATATATGGGTCAGTGGTGCATTGGGGGTAGTCTATGTCATTGTGGTTAGTCTATTCTAACGGTTATTTTGGCGGGAGTGGTTTGTTAATTTGTTTATTATTTACTTTATTTATTAATTGATTTGGATTAATCAATTTTACTTTTTCTTGCTTATTTATTTTTAATTTATATATATATATATATATATATAATTTTATTTATTCAAGAATTATAACATATACATGTTATAACATTACTACTTCTGGTGTCTTCTGAAGTGATAGCGTTGAATGTAGAAACATATATATACAGGGTGTCCATAAAGTTCGTGTGCACTTTAAATTATTAATTTTTAATTTTCTTCTGCTACTCTTCTGGATGGTCTCCTTGTTTAAGTAGGTGATGCTGCCATAATCCTTGCCTTCAGTTCAAATTTGGTGTTACAAGGAGGTTTGCTGCTCTCTTGCTTAACGGCATCCCGCACATAATAAGAAAGTATTACAGTCTTGGGAGATAGGTAACCAAATATAAGAGGTGATGTGCTCGCAGAAATTATTTGACATCCATGACTGGGTTCTCCTGCTTGTGTCCTATTGCCAGACTTCCTGCAGCCACTCCATTGACCCAGGGAAGCACTACTTCCTCAAGGCACTTAGTGTAGGCTTATGTGTTGAGACTGAGGCCATGTGGAGAGAGGGATGGAGGTATAAGTTCGCTATCACTAGTGATCGCATCAAACAACTTCCTAATCACTATTAGACTCATCCTTCTGAATCTTCTGTACTATCCTCCGAATGACACCCAAATACACTGAAATGTTCGTATTAGAGCTTCCGCCTTGAAAGCCAAGCAGTACAGCATGCGTTTTCAAATGTCTGGCGAAGTGAATTGAGTCATAGTGTTTTTTTCTCTCCCAGACGTTGCCCAACTGATACTAATATACAGTACAGTCGGTAAAATCAAAACCAAACAACGCGCATGCGCGAAATTAAAAATATATGATGGCGGCAATTTACCCATCTCATCCTATATATATATACATATATATATATATAGGTATTTCGCCCATATCAGACATTTACTAAAATAAATGTAGTGTTTGTGTAGTAGGAAAAACTCTTAACAACCTATCGGAATTTATGAAAATAGAAATTTGCTTCTAGGATTTTTTCAAATATCTCCATCCTCGAAATAATTACTCCATTCCTAAGCCAACAATGATTATAAAAATGTTTTTTTTTTTAAATTAAGTGGAAAACGGCTAAATTCTCAATCGCATGTTATTTACAATATATAACATAAATTAATGCGAAAATAAAATAATTTAAATATCAAGTTACTTTAAAAAATTCACGGACATCTTATACTCACTTTCGTTGATTAGACATTAAATTATGTCATTTAGCGTCCTCCATAAATTACCTATAGTTTTCAGCTAACCTGATGAATATTTATGAGCGTTTCTTAAATTTGATTGTTTTTCTTTAAAACTAACAACATTATTGCTCTTGTTCATAAATAATAGTTACAAAATACAACCATTGCACTTGCCCTGATGAAGTCTCTCAGAGGACGAAACGCGTCGAGTAAGATAAGATTTTTGTCTTTATTCAAACACACACACATACACACACACATACACACACACACACACACACACACACAGACACACACACACACACACACACACGCACACATGTATATATATATATATATTAAATAAAAACTGTGCGTCAAGAGATACCAGGGTCGTAAAATATTTGACGCACAAGGTGAAATGTAAAAAATACATGCTTTAGATCATAAAAAATAAATAGAACTTTTTGCGCGAGTCAGTCACAGAATCGATAGGAAAGCCTACATAAAGTTATTCTTCTCATTTACATTATCTATCTATCTATCTATCTATCTATCTCTGACTCTCTATATATATACTGTGATGTTCGATAAAAGTAACTGACCAGATCTTTTTACTTAAAAATTTTTTCACCTATTGTTTTTAGGGTCAAACTAATTTTTAATCTTACTAATATAAAGACCCCTTCCCGACCACATAGTAAAAAAGTTTACTCACCCTAAGGTATTCTATTGATAATTATAATTTTGGATATAAATCAGATTTCGGGAAAAACTCCGTGCAAAAAATTGACTCACTTATTTCCTGCAAATAGTAATCAATAGAAACATAACCGAACAGCTTTAAATAAAGAATACTAGAGGTATAATTTATTTATAATAGGTAATATATTTCGAAATATTTAATAATCTATGGGTCCTCTTTTATTTTGAATAACTTTTTCAACCCTTTTTGGCATTGACTTGATTAGGTTCTGGCAAATCTCATCTCCAAGCATTGAATTCCATTCAGATATGAAATTCACAATAAAATCCTCTTTGTTGCTCAGCTGCTTTCTTGAGAGCCTGTACTTTATAATGCTCCATAAGTTTTCTATGGGGTTGAGGTCAGGAGATTGGGGCGGCCACTCACCTGCTTCTCATCAAAGTATTCCTTCATCAATTTTGATTTGTGACAGCGAACATTATCCTGCATTAAAATGAGCTTGGTGGGGTCGCTTTGCACCCTTTCAGCAGAAGGGAACAGACAAGACTCTAAAATTCTCTTGTACTGCTCGCTCCTGAGGGTCTTTTCAATAGGCTTTAAGAAACCGGTTCCATGAAATGAAAAGCATCCCCAGAACATTATACTGAACAGATGCTTGGCAGTACTTACTGCTAAATTCAAAGAGCTTTCAAAGCTTCTTCGTCGGATTTTAGAACGCTTATCCTTTGAATTTAGCTCAACTTTCGTTTCATCAAAGAAGAGAACATTTAGTAAAAACAATTAGGCGAGTCACTTTTATCGAACAGCACTGTGTATATATATATATATATATATATATATATATATATATATATATATATATATATATATATATATATATATATATATGTGTGTGTGTATGTGTGTGTGTGTGTGTGTGTGTGTGTGTGTGACAAAACTTGCACTGTTGTCGCATATTTTACGTCAGTAATGTAAGGAATAATTGTAAATAATTTCCCCTTAAGCCCTCTCTTCAGGGATTGATTTTATTTGCCTCAGTTCACCCTAAGCAAGGCGATAAGGCCACTAAGATGCAATGGGCTTCTGAAAGTGAATAACAAGACTTAAAAGCAACTGGAATCCCAGTCCTTAAACAAAGAAACAAGGAATAAACCTCTCCTCCTGCTTAGAAGAGCTGCGATGTATTTGTATAAGGAAGGTAGGAGAATACAATAGCCAAAATTGTATGATCAAACAACGCAGATAGGCATTCGAGATATAATAATTAATAATTAATTCCATGGAATAATTTTTCATATTATTTTCATAGTTCGAATAATATCCTTTGGTCTGAATTCACAGTGAAATCAACCCTTGACTTGAAATAATTGATTCATTACTTGACATCATTTAAAAGGAGGTTTCCAAATGAAGTTATCTTGAATTTAGATTTTTCTTTCATTGAAGATAATGTTTCAACCCATTAACATATCACGAATGACTAACCAATCGGGAATGAAAGCCGATTTCAGTTTCTTGTGTTCAGCCTCGTAATGAGCATCATATGACCCAGAAAGAGATGCATATTTACAGGTTAAAATCATTAGAAGGGTTTAGAATATATTAGTTTGTATAACAGACTGTCAATGTTGACTGTTAATATTTTGAAATGATTACATCTCCTTAAACAATATTTTAAATACATTATCTGTTAATAATTCCGAATAGTTTTTTCTTATTTTTCTTAATTTTTAGACAATTATGGAGAGAGATACACTTCGTGATTTTCAAATTTTATGCTTGCCTGATATGGAACATGGATATAATGAAGCTAATGCTGCAAGAAATATGAATTCCCACTTTGAAAGCAATATTTTTTTCATGGAGTCAGATTATGTGTTCCGCTTTGAAACTTTGCCAGTAAAGATTGCCCGGAAGAAAATAAGAAAAACGATCAAAACTTTCAATTAATATGGAGGTTCAGAATATTGACTGGGAACAAAATGCCTTCATACGTATAGAGAATGAATTGATATTGTGCACACACATACACGCTCACAAACACATACACACTCAAATACACACACACATAAAAGAAATAGAAGGAAGAAAAGTATGTATTTTTATACTGAAAAGAACTAAAAGCTTAACCTGGAATTATGACGGGTAGGCAAACTCTTAACATAGCATATGCAGATGACATCACTCCGTCGCTCCACCAGGTCTAACCTTCACGACTAAGACCCGCCACGCCTCTAACACTATAGCAAACGACCCATATTCTCTCCGTATTCCATCGGTGAGAAGTAGGTTCCCTTCGAACAGCTTCTTCGCGAGAACCACTGCCCTGTGGAACATACTCCCAAGAAGATTCTCCGATTGCTACAATCTAAACCTGTTCACGTCTAGAGTTCACCGTTATCTTCTTCTATCTCGACTGGGCTTGTAAATAGTCAGCCTTGATGTAAAAAATGCCATCGTGTTGGTGATAAAAACAGAAAGAAAACTCCAAAGAGAGAAGAAACACTAACCACCAAATTGTAAGAAGAAAAATGCATGAGCATTAAACAATGCAAGCTACGAATTGTAGATGTTAAAATCAAGAGGGTAAAGATATTGAACTATTTGGACAGTGTTTAAAAGACCAAAGAAAATGTGATAATCTGAGGGCACATATGGGAATTCGAAATAGGCCTTACGAAGCTGATCTAATTATTATGAAACAGGAATATCTCGTTAGAATCTAACACAAAGAGCGTTGAATTGCGACAGAATAACAATCCTGCTATATGATAGTAAATGTGAGACAATTTTCTCATAGATAAAGATTAGAAATGAGGTAACTGGAATGAGGTTCTAAAAAAGGATGGTGAATAAAACAGGTATGGGAAATGAGGACGGTCAAGGAGAATGGAAGCAAACAACAACAAAAATCGGCAGTTGTACTTAGAAGTAGGAAGAATCAATTAAAATCTTTGGGACTCACACACATATATATATATATATATATATATATATATATATATATATATATATATATATATATATATATAAAGGGCAGTTTTCTGTTAGTGCCCGGCTAAAACTAACAAACTACAATAATTACTATAAAGTAAATATATATATAGACTCAGTATCACACAGCCAGATTTTTTCTCATGGTATGATTTGTATTTATGAAGATATTTTAAAAATGAAATAAATTAGAATATATATTCAAAATTCTCATAATTAAAATGTAAAAACGAACGTTAACAAGTCTTATTTTCGATTATTAATTTTACCGTTCGTTTTTACTTTTTTCAATCTGTTGATGCTTTCGAAATGCTATAAATGTATATGTTTTTAAAATTTCTATTCTCTTGAATATAATTTCTGATGCATAGTAAAAACCGGCGTAGAATTTAAAATATTAAAACAACAAAGTAAATTTAGAAGAAGAAGAATATTAAATACAGTTATTTGTAAAAAGTATAATATTTATTTATTCAAATATTCGCGTGTGTCTGTGTCCAGATAAAACATCCAAATAAAGTAAATAAACTTAAATTAAGCCATATTTAAACATATTTAATTTACTCATTTTTAAAGCAAAAACTACACCGAGCCTTACGTCTTCAACAAATAATTATTTACTATTTATTTTGGAGGGGAATTTAAATTATTTTTAAATAAATAAAGTTTTAATTTTAAGCATCACATTTAAGAAGCAAACATTTCTCCGTAAATGAATTTAATTACTATTTTGAAAGAGAGTAGAAGCAAGATACATTGAGAATTTAGTTTTGAAAATCGATTATGTTTATATTTCTAGTTATATTTGTATATGATATGAAAAAATAGTTAAATAAAAATTACTTGTGAGAGACATGAGTTACAGTCAACATCAGTCGTGTTGAATATTTATTTTACGAATTCAACTATACTCTATTTAAATTAAAGTGTCTTTTTTAATAAAAATATGGGAATGATCAGACCTCACTCAAGCATGGTATTGGCAGTGTGGTATAGTCCTAAATTTAGTTATTTTGTAACAACCAAAAAAACAAAGATTATTTTCTAAATATTGAATGACCATTTCCCATAAAATAGAAGAAAAATATAAATAAATTGTCAATAATGAAGTATTATTCATAGATCTTCCGAGCAAGGCCGGGTATAATAATGGGAAAAGAAGTCTTGCAAAATGTGGCATTCATAGAATATATTGAAAGGTAACAGATTGGGAGAAGGAAACAGCGAGGAACCTACTTAAGGAGATTGTGAAAATGGATAGCGGAACAAATATTACATAGATCTAAAAATGATAGGAAGTTGTGGAGAGCCATGATCACCTCCATCCTGAAGGGATAGTTTATATACGAAAAGGACAGTATAGACATCATTGAATGTTAAAAAAATTGACAGAAATCAAGAAAACGCCTGATATGGTTCTCGGGCCAAATCTTGAGAATAGCATGACTGAGCATGTTGGAAACCATCATCATTTATGTAGAGTATCTATTTAGGAGGTTAGGATCGTGCCTCTCCACAACTTCCCGTCCATTGTAGATGTAAGTAGCTTTTGATTATTTACCAACATTTTTAGGACAAGGGTGAAATGAGAGAGCCAATGACATTTCAACCTAGACTATATTTTGCGCATATACATGCACAGATATGACGAGATGCGTACTTATCTTTTAAGAATTACGTAGCATATTCAAAACTAACCGACGAATAGTATAGACGAGGAAGAAAATGTACATATAATAGGCTGTGTTAGGGGTGTTATTTGCCCAACATGAGTAAATTAAAACATTAAATTGAAATATTAATCTAAGAATTCGTGTCATATTCTTAACTAGCCAATGGATGCCATGAATGGCGTCAAACCCATTCAACTGTCTACAACCACTCCCTCAGATCTATGGTTAAAAATAGCTTCGACCAAATAAAGCTTGTATGTGTTGGCGAAGACCATGCTTCTTCGAATCTTGAGGATTGGCGCTACAGAATAGTATGCAAAGAGATGTACCAATTAACACTTAAGTATTTTAACAACTACTTGGATTGCGCATATAAATCCTTCAGAAAATATTGACATAATCAATATATTGACGTTCCATAGTACTTTGATCAAAAGTTTAAGAAGGAAACCATCTTCGTTACTGGAAAATACTAGATGGAACAATAAAAAAAAAATATTTTCCTGAAAATTTCTTTCAAGAGAAAGAATTTAAGAATTTCATCCTTCAAGGTAAATGCATGTCTAATGTTTCTATATGGAAATATCTACTATTACCATTACCACCCCTCTTTGTCCACTCACCAAAATTCATCATCTAAGTTGTTTGAGTATGTGTGTTATTTCAGTTCCCATATTCTTTAGAACTTTCTTGTCGGTCACGTGTTCAGTCCATCGCATTCTCAGCATCCGTCTGTGAAATCACATCTTATCGCTTCAAGTTTCACCTTCATATGCGAGAAATTTCCAGTGTTTTTTTTTTGTTTGTTTTTTTTTTTAATAAAGTAAGATGCATAGGAAATAGCAGTTCAGTACTCTATTTTTTTTCAATGGAAATATCCTGAAGATTTAGGCTTTGCTTGATTTCGGAAAGTTTTCATTCGCTCCTGCTATCGATCTTCGGATTTATGTATCGCATTTTCTATCGTCTGTTACTACACCACCCAGATAGTTAAACTTCTGAACTTGCTTGATTATGACTTCTCTAATTCCGTGTTATTTTGTGCTGCTCTTCTTGCTAAAGATCACATATTTTGTCTTCTTACAATTAATGGTTTGTTCTTTCTATTCTTTGTATTATTTTTTTCCTTTGAGACATTCTCTTTGAGTCTTCGTAGTTTTCTTTCTTTCTCTACGATTAGCACAATGTCATTCGCATATCTTACGTTGTTAAGATTACAGGCGCCAATAATAAACCTTGGGCAGTCTTCCTGTTACGTGACAAATATAGAACTTGTTAGCAGAATATCAGCTAGAAATATTCAAGACACAATACATTACTAGGTATTACAAATCATAATATGATATAAGCGATCACTTTTAATATGTCTGATTAGCCGGACGGATTTTATCAGATCGATGAGTGATGACTTTGTATTTAAAACAAAATAAAAGAAAGAAACAAATTTATACGCCTGGTACAAATGAAAACCGGAAGTCCCTTGTATCAACCGATACAGTCAAAACAACGATTTGGAAGTTAATAAAGCAAATTTAAAATTCCATAATTTTCTTGTTATTTTAGTAAATTTATTTGTCTTTACAATTTCACTTTTGTTGATATTATTTGTTTTATCTGTGAGGAAGAACAGCCTGGGTAAAAGCAACATCAAATAAATTTGATTGATTTGATTTATTTTTGTTTATTTACGGCCAATCAACCATTTGCAGGTTATTTAAAAGCATAAAACATTTTTAGACTGTAGCAATCTTTTAGATATAATAATGATATACTGATATAAATTCTACTAATTAATCCATAGCTGGGGAGACAAAGAGGTGGATTCATGACTTTTACAATGGTATTTGCGAGTACGTAAATATAAAGAACCCGACTGGAATTAAAACTCGGCTCCCAGACTTCCAATTTAGGAGCCATTACCATTACACAACAACACATCCAAACGTAATACAACTGGTGTTCCCAAGAGAATGTCTTACGAAAACCGGTGTTTCAACATGATATTCACTAGTTGCCAACTATCTAGGCTGCTTAAATTCAATGATTTTATGTTGATCGGTGTTTCAATGTGATATGTCTGTAATGCACATCAAATAAGAAATACCTATTTTATCAAGAGACTTTACACTTATTTGAACCTACATTTTTGTGCTAAACTGATATTCATTAATCCGAAAGTATATGAAAAATGCTTTAATTGCTAGATTATCCGTTGTATATTAGCGTCCAGATTTTTACATCTCACTATTCTTGGTATATTTTCTTATATAAGCAATGCCCTTATTCAGTGGTGGAATATTGTGATTAAAAAGGGAAAAATCTCTTTTGAGTTTGAAATCCTGAGAGTTAGATCTTTTTTGGTATCATTTCATTTTTTTACTATTAGGTTTCCTCCAATTACAAAAAGAACAGGCACTTTTAAAATTAATCTCGTAAATATTACTTACATACAAATATATATTGACATTTTTAATAACTTCGATTTTAAAAATGTTACTTTTATTATAAGAGAAAGCAATTTGCGAAAGTGTATAGACAGTGCTTTGATTTCTAGATCATACATGGTAAATTAGCGTCTAAGTTCTTAAAATATTTCACCTTACTTGAAAGAACTTATGTTATCACAATGTGGAATGCTTCATAATAAAATTGCTAAAAACATGAACAAAAGCAGAGGGAAAGTAAAATATATATGTTAGAAGGCATGAGAAAGAGGTTAAAAAAAATTAAATTTCAGCGTTCAACTCAGTGCATAATTGTAACCAACGCTCGCATTTTTCTATCCCCCGCCTACACATATTAATTTCATCAAGAAAAATATTACTTCTTAAGAATGAAGCGCGTCATCACAGAATCTTTTCCACTTACTAATCAAAATGGTATGATTGAAACATTGTTCGGATATATATATATATATATATATATATATATATATATATATATATATATATATATATATATATATATCCTGACCGTTGTTCAAGAAAAGGACCACCAATCAGTGGTTGACTGAGGCAGGAAATGGCTTGTGAATTTTAATGCGTCCAAAACCAAACTGGTATCATTGACTCACCGTAGAGAATCTTTCCTGCAACGTATCAGAATTTTTGAAGCTCAACTCTACGAGAGCGACTCAATGCGCCTACATGCTTTCACGTTCACAACTGATTTGAGGTAGAACAACAACATTGAACTAATTGCTGCATCTACTGCAAGGAAAGGTAGTTCTCTGTGTCGGGCCAGAAGGTTTCCTCTTCTTAGTCTATCCTTCACATCTACAAAGCTACAATTTGTCCATGCATTGAGTGCTGTTGCCATATATTGTCTGGTGCCCCCGCTGTTCATCTCGAGGTTCTCGACAAAATCCAAAGACGGATATGCAGTGTGATCGGCCCTTACTTGGGGTCTCTACTTCGGTCACGTTCTCACTGATGTAATGTGTTTTCTCTATGTTTTTTCTATAAATATTTTCATGGCATCTGCTCTGACGAGCTATTTTCACTAGTGCCCCGACTGCATGAAATTAAACGTGCTACTAGGTTGGCATCTCTGTTCCACCCTGTTAATTTCGAAACAGTTAAATGTATCCGCCTCGTCTACTCTAACAGCTTCTTCTCTCGCCCTTCCCCACAGTGGAACTCCATTCCTCTTACTTGATTTCCTGATTACTATAATCTTCAAAAATTTAAACGTAATGTTAATCGAAATCTCCTGTGGCCTTGATCCCCGTTCTTCTTTTTATCAGCCTCCATTATTTTTTATCCTTCCACCCAGCATACCCAGTGTTTTCCTTTACCTACAATATCTCTTTCTCTCTCTCTCTCTCTCTCTCTCTCTCTATATATATATATATATATATATATATATATATTCCTTTACTTATACACACACACTCTCTCTCTCTCTCTCTCTCTCTCTCTCTATATATATATATATATATATATATATATATATATATATATATATATATATATACCCATACATATTCTATGTATAAAAGCAACATTGTTCAAACCGTTTAACAACATAATTATCCATCCCACAACACGTTTAATATCTATAAAACCCCATAAAACTAATTGAGTTTCTTTTTTCCAGGTTTTCAGATAAAATGTTTAGCCATCTTGATACCATTTTTCGTAACAATCACTGAAAAATTCTTTGAGTTATTTAGATAAAAGTTATCAGGTTAAAACTGTTCTATGTCAGACCAACTGTCTTCCCAACTGAGCAATGGTGAGAGGAAAAACATTCAGGTCTTCAGTAATGGAACCAACATTCATAACCTGGCTTCCATCTTCAAAGTCCATTCAAGAACCATCAAGAGAACGGTGAATAAGTTTTTAAAAAGAGGAAAACAGGAGAAGAGATCATCATTTTAACTCAGAGCTAAAGACACCAATTAGAAAATATCCAACTTAATCCATTAGACGTTTGGCAAGCAAGAGAGGAGTTTCAACTATGAGAATCAAAAGAGCAGTATAAAATGACTTGAAAATGAAATCATACGTGAAACCTGTGAGGCACCTTGTTAAACCAGGACAGAAAGTTAGACCGTTAAAGAATGCGAAGATCATCTTGAATAAGTTGGAAAATGATCCTAGAATAATCTACGTATATTTGCTCTTTATATAATTCATGGGCTTCCGACCCTTAGCTATGATTAATTAATGATTAAAGTATCATTTTCGTTTATGATCAACTTCAACAGTAATTGTACATTCTTATTGCTCAGAGTCCAATAGTGTTAGAAAAACCTCGGCGAATTCCATTAAGATAACTTTACTCATTTCTAAGATAGAACGGTTCAATTTTATTATTATGTATGATGTTATATTTATTGGTCACAAGTGTTTGTATCGACATACGTTTTTTTTTTTAAAGTTAAATTATTTTCTTCTGGCAACAGATACCGAGAGACCTACGATAGAAAATAGGCTTCATGAGAGAAATTCTCGTTTATTCTAGATAGTGTATGCTTGTGATAATATGCAAATATGTGTTGTGCCTGTGACTGCCAATGAATGCATGCAAGTTTTAACACCTTTTGAACGTGGAATGTGTTGTATCCTTAAAGAGCTTACAAACAAAGGTGGTACAATGGTGAAGGAAGAGCAATAAACGCGTAGATGAAAGAAGAGAGGTTTATTGTAAAAGAGAATACACTACCGAAAGACAGGTAATCGGATGGCAGCCTAGTAATTCCTGAAGCAGGTTATTTATCTTACCACCCCGCGAGGCAGGATGTGGTACAAGGCCATTTTTAATGCGGGAAAATCCGAGCCCGTAGGCTCGGACAAAAATTCCCCGTAGACCCTGGGGTCGGGTAGCTGTCTACCACCCCAGACGAGACTCTGCCCTTCAGCATAGCCTCGTCTGTGTTCCTCTCTGCCCAAAGGCAGCGAGTTCGACCAGCGCAGCTGGAGACGAATCTCCAATTGCCGAAGCAAGCCCCACAGTTATATCCTGTGCTAACCATATATAGCTACTGATATAGTCAGTCCACATACGTGATAGGGAGTGTGCGACATTCCATTACAACAGAATATTGGGCTTCCCCCACCCCCAAAACTCTTACTACGTTTCGATCAGCATAGTTGAAGTATAAATCAGAGGTCGCTTCTGTAGATTTCAAAGAAACATATTCCTGAACAAGTAACTTGAACAGGGATTATGTAGCCGCCCTAACAAATGCGTATACGCGGAAACGACCGAATAGTTATTACATTACAATGTCTAATGAAACTGTTCCTATAACTGAAGCGAAAAAAATGACTTTACTCATTTCAGTTTCTCTTGTATCTGTGTATAAAATAGGCTTACGTCCATATCACGTTGAAACACCGGTTATCGTCCAATCACCGAAGTGAAACAACGTTTAAACTGGTCAGTGTCTAGATGGGTGACCGTTCCGGAATACCAGCTGCTGTAAGATTTGAGGTGCGGTTAGTGCAATGTATAAAGGCATGAAATGAGAAATTGTTCATGTATGAGCAATTTTTATACACTTTATACTTAATATATGCCTATCAATTTGATACAAAATATGCCGCTTAAAAAAAAAAACGAATTTCTTATTTGATGTGCTTTACACGTTGGAACAATGCTTTTCGTAAGATAGCCATTTGGGAATATCACGTGTTGTAACTTTGAATATGCTGTTGTATAATAGTAACGGCTTGGAAGTAGAAGTCAGAGAGTCTATTCCCAATTCTAGTTTATTATATTCACTTATTTGCATTGAGAAAGGTATGAATCCACCTCTTCTCCTCCAAGCTAGAGGTTGAATATTAAGACTTGTATCGGGAAATCGTTATTATCTTTAAAAAAAATTCGGATTTATATAATCTCGAAAATGTTGATAAGCCGTAAAGCGTAAATAAATTAATAAAAACTTGTCTTTAAATTTGAGCAACTAAATAATATTTAACAGATTAATACCTGTTTAACATAAAGCTTTGTTGATATCTAAAAAAAAAAAAAACCTGACACCACTGACACTAGCTTCAGTCTAATATTCTCTACATTCAATTTCCACTATATTTGCATTTTAATAATGATTCCTTTATATAGAAATATTGATCGCCCGCTTCTAGAATCGGTAAAAAAGGAGATTTCTTGCTTGCAAAGATAAATATGTTTTTCTAGATTTGTTTGTTTTCGAACAAATAACGTTTCCACCAAAAGTATTCATTCTACTTTACATTAAACAATGTTTATTTTTTATTCACCAAAGATCTTGTTAAGATCAAAATTTATGTAAAATTTTATTAGTATAAAGATTGAATATAAAAAAAGAAACCCTTGAAATCCAATGTTGCTTTGTGCAGTGTTTGCATAATCAGCACGCTGTACGTTGACCCTTTTTCATAAAAACATGTCATTCTGAAGAAATTCGTCTAAGATAATCCCTTTATCAACACGCTCATCTTTCATGAGTTCGTTCCGATCAACCACTGTTTTTGACACTACATTCTCACAGAGATTCCAGCAAAAATACTAGCTTCGAATTTGTTATCATAACAACAGGGATTAGTAGTGAATGACGTCGACGGAACAATAATATCAATGCCTATCTATCTAGAATGGAGTCATTGTCAGTCACCGTATGTTTATCTAAATCTAAAAATGAACACGCTAAAATTCACCTTCACCTGCTGTGAGCCGACCGCTTAATGGTAGAAATTCCGACTGACGCCAATTCAGTCGGGTTTCGATCCTAGCTAGAGGCAACCGGACGTCTAGCCACACTGATGAGCTGTGATGACAATATAGATAGATAGATAGATAGATAGATAGATAGATAGATCTGTCATGGACATTGCCAGATCAATAAGCTTGTATCTATGAACATAAGAGAGATTTATGTTTAAAAATCCACTCTTTCTCGTAATACGCAGGAACAAAACTGACCATAACTTTGATTTTACTAATACCACCCTAACTAAAAATGAACATAATTCTTTACGAAGAAAGTACTTGGAAAGCCTACTAATAACAATATTACACACTCTGAACACAAGTCAAAAAATAACATTACATCACCAACATTTATTAAATCCATTCTTAAATAATCTAACTTATGTTTATCTAAAAACGTTCACAAATCAACATGGAAAAAAAGCATCAAACATAATCTCTACTAGACACACACACGCATACATACACGCACACAAATTTACGAATATACATTATCATCTGAATCCCACATAGACAAACTAGAATTATTATACACTTACATCCATAAAGCAATAATTACATTTTTTTCAGGTAATCTTTGAATTCGTTAATTTCTTGAAACTTTGAATGGATGCGAATTCGGAATACCACAAATTATACTAACATTGGTTTTTAAAAGTGGAAATCCACGTGAAACCTGATTAATAAAAAAAATCAAATAACGCAAAAGTGAAAATACCAGAAATTCTTCTTTTTTTCTATATCTCATTCTCTATTGAATCTTTAATAAATGTAAAACATGTTAGATTGATAAGCTTTTCCTATTTGTTTTTATCATTCTGTCAGATTCCGATCCATATTTGATCTATATTTGATTTCAACTTATCTATCTATCTATCTATCTATCTATCTAGCTATCTATCTATCTATCTATCTATCTATCTATCTATCTATGTGTCTCTGTTTGTATCTATGCGCTTTTCAGTAAAATTGACTGAAGATTTACTTCGGTTAAGGTTTATTATTATTACGCTTTATCTTGTGAGTGAACAAGAGTATGTGTGTGTGTGTGTGTGTTTGTTTGTGTGTGTGTGTTCTAAGAAAAATAAATAAAGTTTACATTCAAAGACCTGAAAGTGTTCATAAATACGGAAAGTAAAATTATGTGTAAAAATGAATAATCTCTAAAATCTCTTAAATCATTTAAAATCTCTTAGAATCTTTTAAATGAATAATCTCTAAGCTCCCTGGGCTGTGGCTAAGAAAGAATATATAAGCTTCGCTAAATTTACATATAAGTGTGGAATTACAAAAAACTTCAAAAGAGGAAATAAATTAATAAGTAACTGTACCTTAAGTACTTTATGTTAATGACTGCATATTGATATTCTTAGCGATTCCACAATGTAGCTTACAAAGCCCGAAAGGCCCAAATATGCGAAAATCGAGTTGTAAGTGAGTAGTGAGATAAAGTGAAAAATCATCTCGTTTTCCCTCCATTAGTTGGGCGAGTTCACTTTGTTTAAAAATTAGAGATATCGCACGCAATCACTCATCAGTCACGCACCTGTTTCATTAGCGTCTGCTTCCCACGTACACACACATATTGGTGTAAAATACCACATGATTTCCTCACTTGTAACAAAACAATTCGAAACTTTGCAGTGTGTCTCGCGACAAATCTTTTCTAGCAATCAAACTATTGGTCTCTTTATGGCCACAACAAGAACGTTGATTTTTAATACGTAAATACATGCATCTAACTATATGTTACTCTCATATTTAGCTTGGTCTTCTTCCTTTTCTGTGATGGTCATTTCTTCGCGTTGTATAAGAAATTGTGACAAAAATGGTGACCGCCGACGAAGAAAAATCTAAAACTTTTTGCTGACCAATTGTTATAAAATATTTTTCAATGTGAACATACAAATCCAATCATCTACACACAACAAAATTGTGACCTGCCAAAGTTCCTAGAACATTTTTTCCAAGAAAAATTTCTCCTCAAACAAACACAATTTTAAAAAAATATCCACAACCCCGAGACACTTAGAAAATGGATACAAACGTCACCCAACCTACGTGAACCGTATTAACGGTAAACGTACCTATCTACAATCCAACGAACGTGCAAACCTTGTTCGCTTAATTAAATACAATTTTCAGCGCGAAGAAAATCACATCGCAAGGCGCGCGATATGCTTTCGTATTAGAAAAACCTCCGTTGCAACAAAAGTAGTTGATCTACTTGACTACATGCCAGAAGAAAAGCCCTACGAAACGCTGAAAATGCGATAATTAGACGTATCGGAAAAAATCTAATGAGAGAAGATTGCGCGACCTATTTGTGCCTGTGACACATGAAGCCTTCAAAGCTACTAAGTAAAATGCTGGTATTACTAAGAGACAAACCCATGTCCGACACAGTGTTGAAAAAAAAACTGTAAACTACAGCTACACACAACAGATACTGGCATCACTTTCCGATGAATTGGTGTTAGAGAGAGTATCAGAGATAGCGGAGAAAATTCGCGACTACAACTTGGACAAAATCGCATATGTCACATCATACAACAAACATATCACCACCAACGGACAAGCCTTAGAAATTGTCCCAGCTGGAAAAAAATATAGCGAACCTCACTGCACAAATCAAAATCTGCGCCGAACAAGACGGGATAGGTCGAACGGGTTCAGAGCGGCTTATCTACGATAATTGTCGTATCATTATAAATTTGGTAAAGAGGTGAGGACGGGCAGAGAACCAAGTATCTTCAATTCAAGAAACTCCAACACTAATGCAGAACACCATGGAAACGACTACCTCGACAGCAAGCTTCTTTCGTCTATTTTACATACGTGATAAAAATACCGGATATATATTTTTGGTCGACAACAATACACAAATCAACACCTGCTATATTTTACGTCCCCAATACACAATTCACACGCTGGGTTTTCCATTTTTCCGATAATCATGTATTCTATTACAGTTTTAGGCTATAAATTCCTATATTTTATGGCCAATAAGTGAAGCACATGTAAGAGACGTCTACAAATAAATTTTACTAAATTCAGTAGATACCAAAACTTTTTACAGTCCTTTACAAACATGGTTGCAAAATTATATAAATAAGACGAATCGCGTGCTGTGCTCTCTACGACGTCCGCGCGATTGAAATCCAAATGACCTGGAGTATCAGCTTGTCGGACTCTCTGCTTTCGGGCGGAGAGGAACTCAGGCGAGGCTATGCATACAGGTAGAGTTTCGTCTGGGGAAAAGAAGACAGCAATCCGACCCCGTGTATGTGGAGTCTAAAGGAAACGTTTTAACTAGCGTATGCACTCGGAAAGCTCCACGTTAAACACTCGCCTTGTGGAGAGCTCGGGTAAATACATAGATCAGAAACAGAACAGTCAACGACCGATCTACGAAAAACAGTCAGCAAACCAGACCAGTCTCGATTAACAACAATGACACGTATACCATGACAATGCCTATGTCAGCAATGATTTTTCTACATACAACAACACGTCGAAAGTTAGTCTCGTATCCTCTCTCCGTTCAACGTGTTTTGAAATTACTGCTATCGCACGCAGTCAGTCAGCAGTCACACACATATTTCATCAGCGTGTGCTTCACACACACACTCACACAAATTGGCGTACATATAATTTCGAACTTTACAGACTCATTTGCAACAAAATACCTTGAAACTATTCAGACTCATTTAAAAGAAAATCACGTCGAAATTTTGCAGACTCACTTGCGACAAATCATTGTGAATATTCGAACTATTAGTCGCTTCATGGCCACAACAAAAGCACCGATTTTTAACATGTAAATGTATGTACCACTGTACAAATGTTATTGTTATATTATCATGGTCTTCTTTTTTTGCAAAGATATTTTCCTCGCGTTTTTTTATTATTTTGTGTTGTATTTGTGAACATGATACTCAAATTATACTTTTCCACCTAAAATCCGGTTAGACTGACCCCACACAGTTAATGATTAGTAATTTATTTTTGCATCCATTGGCAAAGTTTTCGAAACATTCTCTCAGCGTTGCCTTTGAATTTTCCATCAACATAGTGTCATCTGCTTCATGTATTTTATTAAACGTACATCCTGCGATAATAAATCCTGTTTAGTTCATTAAATGCATATCGTTGTAGAAGTTAATTAAAGAGGCTCTGTTATACTTTATCGAATGTCATTTTGTAATACATAATGTAAATCATAAGGTATTCAAATACAGACGACCAATGAAAAACGAAATGACTAATGACATGCTAACATAAAGACTTAATGTATTAATCATTAATTTAATCTACGAAAACAGACGACCCAATTAGAATCAAAGCGACTAATCTAAAAACGTAATATATATAATACAACAATAATCATTAATTGATTCTACAAACATGGACCACTCAATAGGAATCGAAGCGAGTGTTGTACCAATGGTACGCTGGACTTAACCCTTAATTTCTATGACGCAAAATCCTTCATTTCGTCTACAAATACGGACAATATTAATCCGAAATTACATTTAATCAAACCTTAGTTTCTATCAAATATTCCATATCTTTAAGAGACAGGATAATAAATTAATGAAGAAAATGTATGTTTTTCTACACTCACGTAATTTCAAAATATTTAATAGATTAATGACATGTATTTATATAGGAAACTATTCTGTTATCAGGATAATGATAGCACTACAAGTATTTCCACCTAGATTCAACCTCACAATTATTCATTTTACAAGCTAATGCACGAACCAAAAAGGCTGTGGTCGGCTGCAAGTTTGGATCTTGTAAAAACCAAGAAATATTGTTTGCTTGAGCAAATGTCGATTTTCGATAATAAAAAAAACAATTATGCGGAGAGGCAAAGGACTATCCCAGAACTGAGTGTAACTTTCCGAAGGACACGGACTTTGCGATTGCCTTTTGAATTTCGCCGAGAATAGAAATGAAGGTGCAATCAATAATTAATCGTCTATTACCCAACTCCTTTAATGATAGTAATTTATAAAGTAATTAATTGTAATAAAGGACGTTAAAAAAAACCCTATTGCCTTCCGAAAGAAGGCAAATCAGAAGACTAAGAACTGATGTTTACGCACACATACATGTGCAAAACAGACAAAACTTGTACACACGCGAACTCGTTTGACAATGTATTATTTCCTTCATCTACACACGTAGAAAGACAAGCGCACGTAGTCTGAAGATTGGACACATCTGCATATGTCTATGAAATTAAATATGAAAGCGTAGACACGTGCAAACAGGGAATCAGTGACATGAAACTAGAAGGAAGATAAAATCATCGCGAGAAGCGGAGAAAAAAAAAGGAAAGAATGAATTGAAAATAAAGAGAAGATAAATGAAAGAAAGCACCTGCTAAATGGGGAAGTAAATGCTAAAAGTGAAGAAGAAATCAAATAAAATATATTATAAAAAAGCAAAATGACGAAAACACGTGAATTAAGAAGAAATAAAAGGTAAAGTAAAAAGGAGACAGAACAAGTAGAAAATAAATTAACAAACGAAAGAATATTGGAAGAAGAGATGAAAAAGGGAATACATTTAATGAAGAAGGCGAAGGAAGAAGAAAAGAATGAAATAAACGAATGGAATTTGTTGTTGAATGTTGCAGTGCTTAACCGAGGAAACAAATGGTCTCATACTAGAGCTAAAAAAGTTTCACACAATTCTAATTAAAAGAGGCTACATGCCGAGAGTGCGGGGTCATTTGATCGCGTGCAACCTGAAACTCCCTTGCATGTATGCTGCTTTAAACAGGCGCATCTTACTCACAAGTGCCAGTGATCGGTGTCCGAGCCCTTGGAATGATAATTTTCAAGTCGGATATCCATGCACTCCGCACTTGGGTGACAGCAGTAACAAAATCATTCCACGCCTTCTTTTCCACATTTTCATTTGAATCATCACAGTCAAGGAAAATGCTATCATAATTCTGCTTGTTTTGTAGTTCCTTTATTAGCACGTACGTTATGCCCTGCCAATGCTTCATCAATAATAGACTATTTCGTTTGGATCGTGAAGAAAGACTGAAAAGATATAATAAAGACGCTGTTTTGTTTTAGTGAGGAATAGAAAAAATATTACTTATTTATTCGGTAGAGGTAATTCGAACATTTATGAGACTATTGCGTCAACTATCACGGTCTCGCATCAAGGTTGTAAGGTAATGCTGGTCAGTGTATGTGATTGTAGGATTACCAATCTGTCTTGCTTCAAGGCTAGGTGTACAGAGCAGTAGATCACTCGCAGGTTCTTGATCTGCTCACCAGCTGTGTCCAGTAAAGCTTATTCTGCCTTCTCGCAATATTGTAGAAATATAAAGGATGAGTCTATAGAACTCCGCTTTAGTTGGATGTTGTCTCCAAGATAGGTTTTGTATAGTTGTTAGAGTAACTTCCATCAAGCTTAAACTCTAGGGTTTTAGTTAATGTCCAGGCAGTGGCACCATACATATATATGATAAAATATAAGTTTAAGGTATGCTATATGCATGGATTTAAATACTCACTATCAGAGATAGAAAGTATGCATATATAAATTTGAACCTTGAGGACAACACCAAGCGACGACAGTCTATTTTATGCTTAAGCATAAGCTTCAAGCCTGACGATTGTGTTTAATTATAAAACAAACTGTGGGTTTGAGGTGTGCGCGTTGTTTGTTGGTTATTTTCTTGTTTTTTATTATTTTTTTGTCATGTTCTCGGTGCAATTTCAGCTGATTTTTAATCTGCTTTTGAATAATATCTTGTGGAGAGAGTATTATTAACGTGTAACTGCAGAGCAAATGACAGATGCCCCTTAAATGACAATTGCTTACGAAACAATATAATATACCAACCCACTGTAAAATCTGAAGACAACGAGTAAAAATATACAAAGGAGTAACTGAATGACACCAGGAACAAAGTAACTACGCACAAGAAAGAACCTTTATACATAATCAATAAGCGAACAGTACAATATTTTCTTAACATGTATGGAAAAGAAACCAATAACTATAATTAATCTCTCAGATCAATACAAATTCTAAACAAAGAGCAGAACTCATCTGAACATTCAGACACGAAAACAAACTTTTACTACGTTACTCAAAAATCGAAAAGTATTAAAAAAAAATAAACAAAATAAATAAAAATAAATAAAAATAAATAAATAAAAAATAAATAAATAATTATAATAAATTAAAGAAAATCATTAAAGTAAATAAATTAAGTGAATAATAAACAAATTAAGAAACTAGGAATGCACACATAATCAAACAAAATGTAATAATAACAATAACAAAGCAAATATTTATAAAGTTAACAAACAACATTATAAAATAACCACAAAGCTGCAATCAGATTCACAATTATTTCTACTCAATAACCCCAAGAATAATTTGAAACATAACTGTTACTGTCAACCTAGTAACCGTTAGAATAAAACAACAGACCTACCCATAATGCATCACTGGCCAATATATATAAATAGTTGAGCCAAATCACAACACATGCCTGAGGTTTGTGATTAAGTATGAAACAGACACAGGCTGCTGAGTGTTGATCCCAATGTCCACTTTTATATTTACATACGCTATATATATATATATATATATATATATATATATATATATATATATATATATATATATATATATATATAATGTACAAACGTAAATATTTAATATAAATTCTAAATTAAAAAAATATTAATGTCAACTCAAAGAATATCAATTAAATTACATATATATTTTCAATAGATAAATAAATTTGTAAATAAATTTTCGCATGTAATATTGAAATATACGAAATTATTATCTCTGGTTGTGCTTGTAAAATATCTCCATAATAAAATAGAGAAGGTGATAAAAACGCGATGGCCAGCATATTCTATTGAATGTATTGTTTAGTTTCATGTTTTTGATTTTTACTGATGTCTCACTATTGTAGATAAACAAACATTATCCAAAGTAAATATTATTTGTTATTATTTTTCCATCGAACCAACATCGAAAGTCGATACAGTTTCTAAAATTCTCTCCTAATGCTTTCTTCAAGCAAAAACAAAAGAAGACATAAAGTTGAGGACAAAACTTTAATAATGAAGCCATACCAATACACTAGATTATTCCATAGGATAACAGCAATGACTCGAGAGTGTCTATTTGATGAGTTTGCTTAAAGTCACAGATCTCTTTTTATTGTCGCACGATAACTTCTGAATCTCAGCTCCACTGTTTCTCTGTAAATTGACAATAACTTTCATAAAGTTATGCATTACCTTATTTTGTTTATTCTCTATTGCATTAACCGAAGCAAAATGTTAGCGAAAAGATTATTCTTAGAGTATATCTGAATAACATAGCCCGTTTACTTCTTTTAAATCTATATCTAAAATATTATATATATTATGAAAATAGTCAGTTAATAAATAAAGGTTCAAGCAACTCGCCAGAGTTTCGTGTAATAACACTTATCAGGATCACAAGGTCTAATGAGCGGTTTTATACGAAACTCCGTAGTCGATCAAGAAATAAGTTGCTTGAACATTTATTAACTGACTCTTCTTGCTGCAGTTATCTTTGTAACATTTTAAGAAAAATTATGCCCCCTTTAAATTCTCCTATTTTTACTCATTTTGATATTTATTTGTATTATTATTGTATTATTAAAATATATATGACATGATAAAATACATTATCCACAATAATAATAATAATAATAATAATAATAATAATAATAATAATAATAATAATTGATATGTTTGGGCGCCCACGAACAAGCTCCCACGAATGTGTAAAGAAGAACTAACTATAATGCTTACACAATGAAAACATATTGCCAAGCCGCATCGGTCGTTACGCGGGTCAACAAGGACTGCGATCCCCATTGCGAAACCAGACTTGGATCGAAGTCTTCAACCGGAACAAACTCTATCCAACGAGAACTAGATGAAAACCACGCAGAGGAAAGTCTTCAATGAGGCCCTCTATATTCATTAAAAGAAAATCTCCCAAAAAGAACAATAGATAAATTATCTAGGGTAGAGCCTGCTGAAGTAATGATAGAATTTTACACCACTCACTATTGTCACAACCTTCAGCGAAGACATTAGGATGGAGTTCTGAATCGACAAATGTGTCAAACCCACCTTCAAAGGCGGTAAACTAACGAAAACTACAGATCTACACCTTCATATAAGCAACATGGTTAAGGAACGAGACTAAGATGGTACATACAATTACTTAGGAATTAATGAAGGAAAGGGGAAACAACATTCAATTATGAAGAAAAAGATCCGAAAATAATATTATAGGAGCTTGCGTTTGATAGTAGAAAGCGAAATAATAGTGTCAATAAAATGAAGGTATCAACACCTTAGCTATACGCGTAGTAACATACAACTTCAACATTATTAAATAGAACATGAATGACATTAAAAGATTGGATGCCGAGACCAGAAAAAATGCTTACCGAAATGAGGATGCACCACCCAAAAATCAGATGTTGATAGGATGTATGTACTTTAGGAGGCCGAGGTCTAATCCAACTTGAACTAACTCTAAAAACTACAACAATCGCAGTGGAAGCACAAAAACCAATGACCCTCTCCTACAAATAGCAACACACCAAATCCACTCCATCAACAAAGTTGTACTCTTACATAAACTGCTTAATATACTCGACACCCTACTAACAAAAAAACGAAGCGAATATTATCTTCGCCAAACGAGTAAAGCAGAATGCAAAACAACTGGGCCAAGTGAAATGAAAAAAAAACAAACAAACTTGGAGGACGAGGCGTTACATGGCAAATACCTGAAAAGAACGAAAACACATCAGTGACTTATGAGCACCGGGTTGAAAGCTGAAACGAATGGTCTAATTTTTGTGGCTCAAGATCAAATCATCGCAACCAGATCCTATGACTGTCAAATAATCAAGGATGGAACTAACACGAAATGCGGGATCTGCGGAAGATGAAACTGTCGACAATATTAACTCAGCATGCTCGGAACTAGCAAATGATGAATATAGCCATAGGCATAACAAGGTAGCGACATACGTGCAGTGGAAGAGATGCAAGAAGCACAAAATCGAAACCACTGAGAGATGGTATGAGCACCACCCAGACACAGCTAACCAAAATAACGATGTAAATATCCTCTGGGACATGCCAATTCAAACTGACAGGAAAATAAATGCCAACAGACCTGACATTATCCTAAAAGACCAGAAATTCGGGATTTGTATGCTTATTTACATAACAGTACCATCTGAGATAAACATCTTCATGAAAATTAATCGTGAAATTGTCCAAATACAAGGATCTGGAGATAGAGATTAACAGGATGTGAGAAATGAAGACTGAGACTGTACCAAAAGTAATATGAATTTTACTAACAGTTTCTCAGGTAACATCAGCATACAAGTTGACTAGATGATCGCCCTACTAAGAAACACCCCATATACTCAGAAAAGTGCTATCAGTTAAATGATAATTCTCCTATGGGGTCAAACGACTATAGTTTAGACCCAGCTCTACGGGATAAAAGCAGGAAACATAACATTCACAAATAATAATAATATCAATAATAATGATAATAATAATAATTATTATTATTATTATCATTATCATTATTATTATTATTATTATTATTATTATTATTATTATTATTAATAATATTAATATTGTTGTGTTGTTGTTGTTTTGTTGTAGTTCCTATATGCATATGTAAGAGTACCAAACTTTATTGATAGGGTCACAATTGTACTTGATTCCCATATAATATACGCCTCTCAATGTACCAAACTGTTGCGGTAGGATCCACCTAATCTGCATAGGTGACTACCGACTATATAAATAATGGTTGGTACCGGAAGACAGGGAGCGAATACAGAGATCCAGCTAGAGACTCTGCCCGACTGGGACTTAGTCAACACAGAAATATACAGAAATACTATATGTAAATATTGTGTACACTTTCTTGTTATAATACATTCTTGTTCTAAGTACATTTTGTGTTGCATTATTATTCCATGCATTAGTCAAGATTCAACAATGAGTCAAGACTCAACACAAACATAATTTGATTTATGTGGATTGCACAACGGAAAATTGAAATAAAACACTCAATGGACGCAGGTATGATGTCAGACACAACAATGTGGCATCAGTGGAGTTTGTAGAACATTTTATTACAAACTACTGTATATTAAGGGGCACATTCTGAAAAAATAATCGACCATTAAAACGCATGAGGCTAGCTATCTATAGAAATTACTCACTTCCTGTCCCGAAGGAATGAACCGAATGACAGGAGAATTCCATAAGATATATACTAAGCTGTTTCATTAATTCTTCTCAGTAACTTATCAACTAACTGAAAATCCCAAGATGAGCAATATCACTATCATATTACGCACGTTTCAGTTGCATGCCATTTACCCTGGCTGCGTTTCCTTCGTTCTGGCTTGTTGATTACCACTTGCAGTTTTATTTTTCATTACAAGACAAGAACGGCTGTACAAAGAATTATAATTTTTTGTAGATATATTTTTATACTTGATTTTTCTAAAAAAATATAACTTGAAACTTCCGAAATATTTTTTAACACTTTTTTCTTTTTATTTTTAAATCACGCTCTTCTTTTAAGTGTATTATTATAATAATCGTTTTATTTCATTTGGTTTCTGATGTATACTCATTTCTGTCCGGTTCCCAACAAGGGACCTAAGTTCAGAAATGGCATCATGACATTTTACACTGAGCAGTTTTGAAAAAAGAATGCACATATTTTACATAGACAAAGCTCTTCGTGATGTGTGGGCCGTATTTGTAAGTATAATTTTTTTTTATCTCCCCAAGGTATGGGATTTTAATGAGTCTTTTGGACTTTTTTTCCAATCAATCCGATGGCTCAAACAACAACGGGAATTGTTAATGTCCTCACGCGCCACATTTTTGAGATTCCAATTTCAATGCCCTTGTATTATAATAGATTTTTTGAAGATCTTCAAAGATACATTGCAGTCAGCAGGGACTGCCATGTCAATAAGGAAGCACATTTTGTCTTTGCGGTCACTAATCCCGATGTCAGGGCGATTAGCTTTGATTGTTCTGTCTGTGTGTATTATAAAGTCCCATAAAATTGTTACAGGTCCTATCTCCGTAACCTGGTCTGGGTGGTGTTCATACTAATTTCTTAAAGTTTCCTTCCCGTAAGTGTTGCAGATTTTCCAGTTCAGATATTGGCCCACTCTGTCGTTCCGTGTTTTATATACAGTAGGTGTCAATCCCTTGGAATCTGATACAAGATCATCAATTGTTTCTGGACATTCATAACAGAATCTGCATTTTGAACTAACACAATTTTTCAGTATGTGTACTTTGTAATCTCTATATTATTATTATTATTATTATAAAAATGAAAATTGGTGTAATATATTCCTAAAGATTTGAGCCGTACTGAGCCCAACTCAGAAGCATTCAATTCCTCATTAATTTAGATAGATGAAGGATGTGTTTGTCGAGAGAAATAACAGTTTGATAAGTTGAAAGGTATATTCTACTTACAACCGTTTCCGATATGACAAAACTACGATAATAATCATTGCTACTTATACAGGAAATCAAATTAAGTGCGGATGTCAGGAGAGAAACAAAACAGTTTGGAAAATAATCCTTCTTATCTTACAGGCTTTTCAACAAAATATCTCACCAGTGTTTCGATTCGAGTTTGTTTCAACAAATGTCTTTAGTAAGCAAAGTAACAGTATGAACATTTGTTTTATTTTCAAAGCAAAGGAATTTTGTAAGCAATATTTCCTTTACATTTTGACAGGCATTAACTTAATATTAACAAATATAGCAAATTACATTTAAATTATAAAAAAAGAAGGATCAGTTTACAGTCTTGAGTCGTTGCAGGCGAATGTTTCGAAATAATTTCTTTTCTGAGGGAATGATATAAAATGGAACAAGTTTTGCTTGAAAATTGCAAAGCGTATTCAAACTTACCTGTGTTAAGCTGTCTTAAGCATTTAAGAAAATTAATTAGCAGAGAATGAAGCAATCGTTTAGAGAAGGAAGTGCGTCACGCCTGTGGCAATGTTTATTTGAATCATTCAAATGGTATACAAGAAGAATAAAAATAGCGTTAAAACAAGATAGAAAAAAGAACAAAGATCGGATAGTTTAGTAGCAACCGGATCAGCTGAACAGGAAAGATTAGTTTTTTGTTCAAGCATTTAAGGGAAAAAATGAGAAACATTCGGGATTCCTTATAGTAGTTTGCCGATGCATAGCTTGTTATTTGAATTTCAAAGTCAAGGACAGTTAAAAAAAAAAACAAACAAAAACAAAAAGCAGAAAAAAAATAAACAACAACAACAAAACAAAAGGGAGACTTTTTTTTTTCTTAAGACAGTAACAAGGAACTAATTATAATTACTGTGTGATAGACGTCTTTGTTATTCAGACATTTGAAACATCTCATTCATATTGAAATACTGACAATTCAAACTCACACAGACAGACAACTATTTTCACTATTTCTATCATTCGGACTGATGTACTCATCTTTATTGGCATGTTCACCACGAACTCATATTTAGTCCATGGGGGTGAGAGTGTTCTAATTCCACGTGCAATGCATTTTTTGGATATCTCAGTTTCAGTTAATTGCCTTTAGTAACATAACTCTCCGATTTTTCCCTCTCCTGTGACCAGGTACTAAACTAACAAGTCTTTGGGTCAAGTGACTTTTTGGATTAGTTCAACCAATACGTTTATCCACTGGGCCATGTGTCCTTCACCTGAAGAATACTGGAGCATACAACAGGCGAAGCATCGGGACTATGGCATATAAAGTTGAGAACAGCAGTCCGAATGATGTAGTGTAAATGGTTACAGTACCTCATCTCAGAAACACACGCACACACACGCACACACACGCACACACACACACACACACACATACACATATATATATATATAATGCGTATATTTTGGTAGCATGTTTTCATTAAGACATGTCTCGTTAAATATTTTAGACAAGTTTTGTCGACATATTTCGTCGTAATTACGGAGAAGTTTCTTCGTATCCTTATTGTTGTGGTAGGATCCACCTAATTTGCATAGCGGAGTACCGACGATATAAATATGGTTGGTACCGGAAGACAGGGAGGCAAATCAAGAGATCCAACTAGAGACCCTGCCCGACTGCGACTTAGTCAACACATTCTCCAGGAACGGTCTTCCCAGGAATATACAAAAGACTATATGTAAATATTGTGTACACTTTCTTGTTTCAATACATTTTATTCTAATTTTGTGTTTGCATTATTATTCCATGCATTAGTCAAGTTTCAACACTTACTAAAGGAAGAAAGAAAATTACCATGTTCATGCATATGTAATATTTCCGAGTAGTTTCGACTTTAGCACAATGTCGTTATCAGGGTCTTGTTTTTTCTAAGAAAAAACATTGCTGTATTCATCATTTTGTATAAGACAAAATTGTTTTATTCTTTTGAAAATTACATTTTTAAGTGTCAAGAGAAAAACGCTATCGTTATGTACTGTACGACTTTTTTTTCTTTTTGAGAACATCGATACACAATGATGTTGATTTTGTGGAAATCAGTGATTTCTAGCTGAATGTTTATTCTGCTCAACGGTTTTTATTGTCTTTCAATACTGCGGAATGTGACTGAAGCCGAGATGCCAGGTCAAGATCAATGACATTGCAGATTCTTCTATGTATTTTATCCCTAATCTTTAACTATATAGCAGAAGTACCAGACCATATGTGGCAGCAATATTCGAAGCATGGACGAATGGTAGACTTATGATTTTACGATGATTCTTACTTTTCTTTTAAAAACAAAAGTAAGAAAAATAGTCTTTCATACGTAAAAATTGTTGGAATAACTGATCAGCAACAAGTACCACATGAGGTGAATTAAATAAAAGTTTAAAGCTGAAGTTTCTGACAAATATGTCACACACACATATATATATATATATATATATATATATATATATATATATAGAGAGAGAGAGAGAGAGAGAGAGAGAGAGAAAGAGAGAGAGAGAAGCTCATAATAACTTATACAGATAAATGAAGGATTGAACAAACTAAGATAGAAAAATAGATCGAAAAAGCATTTTATTACTCGAAACCAACAGACTTTTGATTCTACCGTCAGGTAACTATCGTAGTTATAAGAGATTGGTTCAACTAATGGTTCAGTTCTGCACTGTTTTCTATGTCAGCTATATTGGTATACATTGACGAGACATTTTTAGGATACGTGCTGAAGCAAGGAAGTGGCGGGAATTTTATATTTCGTTTCTCTCCCAAGGATACACGTGAGAAGCGCAAAGTAGCAGCCTTAGGCGAAAATCGAGATAATTAAGTTTTCTATCTTACCTTCTTCAGGTGTATGTCGTTGCGGTAATTGATCTTCTCGGAATGGTCTAGTTTATTAATTCGTTGGCTTAAACGTATCATTTTGCTTTGGCAGTTCAATCTCTGGGTCGGGTCGGATAAAAGGGTCATATAGTCGTATTCAGTGGAAGAAACGACAAATGGTACAAAGTCAAATAGATATATATATTTAAACATTTCACCCCCGTCAGCTATGTGCCATATACGCTTAGGCGATCATATATCTTTCGATGAATGACTGACGTGGCAATAGGGTGCCATTTCTTTCTGTGGTAGACCAGTTGCCACCCAAGGCTATAGAACCCGGTCTGTCCTGCTATTTACGCATAGCTGAGAGGGGGAAGAAGAGGATTCATACCTTTCCCAAGGGTATTAGCACGTAAGTGAATGTAATGGATCAAATGGAATTCGAACTCGGCACTCATATTCCTCAATCCGAGCCGCTATCCATTAATCTACTGTGCCACCCCAAGGAATGTAATAAAGTCGCTAGGACGCAGGGTACTAATGAGAGTAGAAGAAACTGAGAAAATGTTGTTGAGGAGAAAAGACAATAAAAGAAGGGACGCAAGATGATGATTGGCGTTCTATTTACATTTTTGAAAACGAGTGTTTATAAACAGTTACGAGATATTCTCTAAGCATGGAAAGCGGCTGAAAAACAATGAAAGAAGTTAAGAAAATATTTGATTTAAAAATACCGATTATGTTACTAAGTACGAAAGAGAACCCTGAAGAAGGTAAGAATGTATAACGACGGAAACGTTATGAGTATGACAACAAAGTTGTTTTTATTAAACCGAGTGAAAAGTAATAAAATAATCATACTGTCTTGTGATAAAATGTTACATGTTGTGGTTGTAACAACGTAGTTTACAAAAATCATTTGGTTTCATTAATACAACAGGAAAACCTTTCTATGAATCAAATCCTTATCGCAAAAGTTTAAAAATCTGCTTTCATTTTTTCAATTTCAAATCTCTTTGTACATCTTAAAGGAAAATCTCCTATTGACGAGCAAGAATAAACAAAAAATTCTTGCCTCTGTGTATGTGTCCCTCTACAAACACTACAAACAAGCACATGTAAATAAACCGAGAGAAATAAAATAAATAAGAAAGTTTCGTCATTAGGAAAGCCAAAGATGGTGAGGAAAATAATGCAAAGTCTAACAAAGAATTGACCTTTATAAAGGAAAAGATTCGGGAAGAAATATTACTGCCGAATTGTCAAAGTAATATATACTGATGAATGTATTAAGAAAAATTACATTACCAAAGCAATGACCTTTACTATCGCGAAAGATTTAGATAATATTTTTTTTCAGATACAGTAGGTATGTATAGGTGTCCTTGCATTTATATGCATCCACTAAATACCTGTATATCAATCTATATATACATATATATATATTAAAAACATAGATGGAGAGGGAATATATGTACACTTTTATGCGTTTATGGATATACACAAACATATAAAGTAATATGTATATATGTTTATTCACATAGGTGGACATAACTTTGTCCGTTAAGAATTCAGGATGCTTTACTTTGTAATTATATGTCATTCTGTATGATTGTGTCTTAATTCAGGGTTTGGAACATGAAGGTCTCATTATAAGAGCAAGTTTATATGACGAAAAAATAGGATTAGAGTTTGAAAGTTTTGCAACGCAGATGATTGCGACCTTTGGCATCGTTGAAAGATTTTTGTAAAAACTTTGATTCAAAGTATTAATTCAAGAGTTGAAGAATATTTAATTCCTGATTTTTCTCTTTTTTCTGTATCTTGATATGCTTTCAACCGATGGATAGTTAATCAGCAAAAAATAATCTGTGTACTTATTAAAAAAAGAAATGGAAGACTCCGATCAATGTGAGGCTTCCTTTTCTTGTTCATTTATCTTTTATCGTAGAAAAGACACAATAACAAAAAAACAGTAGTTTACTTCGCAAATTAACTAACAATTCTTCTTTTGAGTCTAAAAATACTTATATAAATACATAAATACACACACACACACACATATATATATATATATATATAGTGAAAGAGAGAGAGAGAGAAAGAAAAAAGAAAGTAAGAAAAAAAGAAAGAAAAAAGAGAGATAAGTGGAGTTATGGATAGTGGGTTGTCGGATTGAGGAATTGGAGAGTTCATTATATACACATAAGTAAAAGGTATGAATCCGTCTCTTCTACCCTCCAACTATGGATTAAATAGTAGTACAGACTGAGTCCTATAGCGGAGAGAACGATCTAGGAGAAAAGCAACACTGAATTGAAAACCTGCGGAGAGTCGTTTGGGGGGATTGTGGCATACCAGTTCTCTATATCCGGCTTTTCCAAAAAGTGTGCTTCAGTTCTGCACAAGCCTTCACCACTATAATCAAATGCGATGTGCGGGTAGTCTAGCCGTTCGGTTCTAAGAACTGATGTGCTTGACCCTCATACATCGAAAACGACGGGAGAGTTCAGTATATATATATATATATATATATATATATATATATATATATATATATATATATATGAGTAATTCATTGAGTCTGAAATCCTCCTAACAATTTCTATCATGTGTATATCATTGCTTGATCCGGCTTCTAATGCTTCAGATTGAGCGGCTTGGTGATAGTAGTCGTGGCTCCCGGGGGCACAGTCCTATGGTTACAGAGAATTTCAGTTGAGTTCCACCACGTAATATGTGAGCGAGCGGCGCTATATTGAGTCTGATTTGCTACCTCTTCGTCACCGAGGCCCGTGGAACAGTTGGTATGGCGTTTGCTTGATAACCTAACTGTCCGGGTTTCAATTCTCGTGGATGCGCACTGCTGATGAGTCCCAAATATATGACGAAACAGCCGTCCAGTGCTTTCTGCAGTCTGTTGAGGTTTCTTTCAGACTCATGAATTCTCATCAATGAGTCATGAATTACTTAATTATAATTATCAAATCCTACTAACAATTTCTATCATGTATATATATATATATATATATATATTGTATAGCTGACTACTCGTATTCGAGGATACCCGTCTACTAGGGCAGCTAGCCAATCCCTATTATAGACTTTGCTTAGGCCACACCCACAGAGCCCACCTGTGGTTAATACTGCAATTATGCTGAATTTCGGAATTGTGATCGAGGCCTGTTGGTACAGTACAGTTGGTATGATATTTGCTTCGTATCGTAACGGTCCGGGTTTCAATTCTCGGTAGTGGATGCGCACTGCTGATAAGTTCCAAATATAGGAAGAATCGGCCGTTCAGTTATTTCTGCATTCTGTTGAGGTTTCTTCTAGACTCGATGTATATATCATAATTAAGTAATTCATCGAGTCTAGAAGAATCCTCAACAGAATGCAGAAATCACTGGACGCTATATCGTGTCTAATTAGTTAACTCTTCGTCACCGTGGCTCGTTGGTACAGTTAGGCAGCATGTTTTCATCAAGCATGTTTCGTTAAATAATTCAGATTTCTCGTTCAGAAAGCCATATCTGCTCAGTTTCATATGCGAAATGTAAACAAAATAATATCTAAAGAATTAACGGGTTTTATTCACCTGCAAACTGGAGGTGTTCTCTTTATCTGTTTCGAGATTGCCCAACATTCACTGCCATATAGGAGGATTTATATTCCATAGAATGTCAGCACTCTTTTCGTTGCATCCAAGAAATTTTCCCGTTTCTTTGTATTTTGCTATCTTGTTGAATACATCTTTTGATCTAGCAATGCGACTTCGAATTTCGATATCATATTTTAAAGCTTCTATAAATAAAAGCTAATATTTTCCATAACAGACTGCAATGTAAACAAAATCTCTAATGGTTCAGACCAACGAAATACATATTCTTTGATCTGGGAGATACATGTCTTAATGTACAATCATTTTTCTGTTCATTCGAATTATTTCTCCGCTTTTAGGTATTTTTCTATCGACTATCACTAGTTTGCCTTTTGACTTCATTGCATAGAAATATGCCGTATTACTTAGATGGAATAGCTAAGCATTTTCTCCAGTGTTCGGATCTACGTAAAATGCATATATATCTGATGCTGAATTTCAAGGAAATCAAATAGAGTTTCCCCACTTGAAAGAGTGCCGTATGATTTCTCAATTTGCTCTAGACACGACTAAGCTAAACTTTGTAGATATCAGCAGTAATTCATCTATTTAAGTCATAGGCCACCTTGGATTTCCACAAAAAAACTTTTATGTTTGTTATCTGAAAATTCCCTTGAATTTTTAGTAAAGATGGACAATTTCTCGCTGCTTTCTCCACAAGGACACAGGGTACAGTGGATAAAGGCGTTGGTTAGATCCAGTGACAGACCCAAAGAGTGTGAGTTCAATACCCGGTTCAGGCAGTGGAGAACTTTCAGAGGGGAAAATTACCAGGAGATAACTGATAACTGACATCCATCAAACATGGCTCGTGGAACTAGAACAGTCTACCCCAGTGATCGAAATAAAGGGTTCGGTTCGAAATTCCAACCAACTGAAGAAGGCCGGAGCGTAAAACGGCCGAAACGTTGTGACAAATATGGCGACAAAGATGAGGACAATAGTCCGACTAATGTAAATACTGTACATAATACCTCATCTCAGAAATATAGACAGCCAGATCTTCTTCTTCTCCCCCATCTTATTCTATGTGCCATGTGCACATTGGTGATAATTACTCATCAATAAAGTAGCTCTTAAAAACATTTGACTTTTTTTTTATATATCTCCTAAAACCTGTTATGTTATCCATTTACACAAGCTCAATAAGTATGTGATGCATTGCTTTCCTCTGTCCCTCTTGTCCTCGATCTGCCCGGTGAGTATCAGATTGTCCAAACCCGTTCTGCTCACTATGTGCCCTAGAAACCTCAACTGTTTCTTTCTGGTAAATATAAGTATCCTTTTTGTTTCCAATTTCTCTAAAACTTCGACGTTGCTCACATATTCGGTCCATGGTATCAACAACGTCATTCTGTCGAACCACATTTCTGTTGCCTCAACTCTTTCCTTCGTCTGGGTGGAGATTGCCCAGCATCCACTGTCATATAGGAACAATGATATTAAATGATAGTTCTACATAATTTTCTTTGTTTCTAACGATTTTTTCTGTTTCTTAATACTTTCATAGCTTTTGAAAGTCATCATTCGTTATTTCAATTCGCTTTTGGATTTCAGTGTTGCACTTTGCTTCCTTTGTTAAAAAGATTTCCCAGATATTTAAGTTGTTGTACTCGTTTAATTTTACCAACTCAAATTTGTAATTTGCCTGATAACTCGAAAGTTACATAACGCATAGATAGAAAGAGAAAAAAGTGAACCATGCCTTCTCTGTGAGGCATTTATGCGAACGTGAATCCCAACATGCTAGGCCATGATCTACCCAGCTACAGAAAGCATAGCTGGAAAGAGAGGAAATTGATCCACGCCTTCCTTGTGACGCTCTTATGCGAAGGTGAAACCTAACATGATCTACCTAGCTACATAACGCAAATCTGAAAAGAGAGGAAGTTGAGTCAGGCCTTCCTTGTGAGGCACTTATGCGAATGTGAATCCCAGCATGATAGGCCGTGATCTACCAAGGTTCATATCCATAGCTGGAAAGAGAAGTAATTGATCCATGCCTTCTCTGTAAGGCATTATGCGAACGTAAAACCCAACATGCCGTGATCTACCCAGCAACATAACGCATAAAGCTGGAAAGGGGTGAATTTGATTCATACATTCTCGGTGAGGCACTTATGTAAACGTGAACCCAATATGCTAGCCTGGAATTCGAATTCGGCTCGCCTTTAATGTTTGTAGCATGCAATGTTTGTAATGGCCATGTTGCGCACCATTAGATTAAATTTAAGGAGAGTAAAAAATAGTAAAAATATCCCTTTTTCTAAACGTGCTTACAAACATTTCTGTTGCTTTAAGTCGTCGAAAATGATATATAGAATTGCATGTATTTTAACAAGATTTATGATTCCAGAATCTAACATAAATATATATCAACTCTCACATTGCTTTTGGAGATGATGTCTTATTTCGTCTTCAGACTATAATTTGGAAAGAAAATTTGTTTTGCTAGAGAATTTCAGAAGTGAACAAAAATGTACTGCGGTACTGGAAGGTTTGTGGCTTGATCTTCTGTTAAGCTGGTAGCTATTTGTATGCAAAAGGTTCTTTTATCTATTCATGTCTAAATTTCAACAGGTCCATAAGCGTCAACTATTTTCTTTTCTTCGAATCGACTTCAGAGTCTGAAAGAGGCCATGTTAACATGATTTAACTTGATTTGATTCGGAGCGCAACTGCCGGAGTCAACATCCAGCATCGAATTATCACATGCTGCACGCATACAATTCACAAAATCAGCCCCAGATTTCTTTATTTTTTTAATCTGTTATTTCTTCTTCTTCTTCTTCTTCTTCTTCTTCTTCTTCTTCTTCTTCTTCTTCTTCTTCTTCTTCTCTGTCTCTCTCTTAGTTTCACTTTGGTTCTTATTACGTTTTTGTACGTTCTACTTCATTCTAAATATTGAACAAAAATACATCGATTTCGAATCATTAGTCTTATCTTCTTTCTTTCTTATTTATTTATTTATCTATTTTTATTAATTTACTTACTGAAAGTGATTCCAAAAACAAGTTTTCTTTCTTTCTCTATTTACTTATTTATTTATTTCGTTGCGTCTGTCTATATGTAGATTTCAATAAAATCCTTTTAGCATTCCTTCATTTGAATGTTCCTTTTGTTTTCGTGACTTTCTTTTAACTTTTCCATGTTATTTTCTGCTTTCTATATCATTTGCTCCTTCCATCCTTCTTTTCTTCTGCGCTTTCTTCCTTCCTTTCTTCCGTCCTTCCTTCCTTTTGTAAATTGCTTTAGATTCTGAAAACACTTATATTCCTTTAAATTTCATGCCTCTCTCTTATTATATCCTTCATTCATAACATTAGCCTTCTTTCCTTCCTTTTTCTTTCCTTATTTTTTTTTCTTTCGTTCTTTTCTCTTTCTTTGTATATCACAAATTATTGTTCTGTCTACTTTGTCTTCCTTTACTTCCTTCGCTCTCATATGTGTCACTCTTGTTCTATATTTCTTTCTTTCTTTCTTTCTTTCTTTCTTTCTTTCTTTGTTTCTTTCTTTCTTTCTGCCTATATGTAACTACATAGTATCCATATTTTATGCTGTCGTCTTTATTTTCATCCACTCCCTATACTCATTATTTTGCCTTCATTTTCTCTTCTTACACGGAGACTTGGCATTTGTGCAAAAGGATCATCAAAGTGTCTTTCTTAACACAGCGACATTTGTTTGCTACTGCCAATCCTCATTTCCCACAAGAACAATGATGGAAATATGCTACACATTGATCGGAATATTTAGCTGATCAACATAAGCTTCGATGACTCGTAGAACGTATTGCGTTCTTCCATCAAATAACTCTTGTTTGGCAGCACTAAACACTTTACAAGCTCCTGATGAGGACACGTGCCTATATTCTTTTGTCTATTTCTGAAAACTCTAATGAAATAATTTCCTTCCACTTCCGTCTTTTTATACCGTTTCATTCTCTCTTTCAATTTCAAGTTGCTGAGAGATTTCTTCATATATTCCTACTAGCTAACTTGCATTCAATTTTAATCGTATCTATCTATCTATCTATCTATCTATCTATCTATCTATCTATCTATCTATCTATCTATCTCTCTCTATATATATATGTATATATATATATATATATATATACATATATATATTTATATATATATATAAATATATATGTATATATATATACATTTATATATATATATACACATATATGTCAGCCTGTTCGTCATAGACCTTTCTCTATTTTAAGAAACCAATCTAACATTCAGTCCATTCTCATCAGAATTTCTTACTCTTTCAATACGTTTTGCGAAACAAACTGTCAAACATTCTTTGACATTCTGATGTAATACATTTCGATCTGTAGTTTTTAATTTATCTATCTATCTATCTATCTATCTATCTATCTATCTATCTATCTATCTATCTATCTATCTATCTCTCTCTCACTCTCTCTCTATATATATATGAAGAAATATAGTCTTAAATTGTGCTATATTTATGGGATAAAGTGCTCAATATCAGAAATAGAGCGTGTGTAAATATAAAAGTGAACATAGAAGTCAATACTTAGAGGCGACAGTCTGTTTCATGCTAGATGCAATCGTCAGGCCACGAGTGCTATTATTTTTCTCGGCTATTTATATGTACGGGTGAGTGGTGCATTGTGGGTAGTCTATTTTGGCGGATATTTTACCGGAAGTCGTTTATTTGTTTATTTATTTATTTGTGTCAAATTATTTGGCTTGTTTTTATTTAATTTAATTTTTATTTTTAATCTTATATATTTATTTATTTTTTATTGATCGGTGTTTTTATTGACGTAGTTAACATTTGTTTATACAGCTTGTTGCGGGTAGTCTATTATGACGGGTATTTTACAGGAATAAAAAATAATATACTGCGTTACTTAAAAATCGAAAACCAAAAAGAGAAAAATATACAGTGTAACAAATAAATAGCAACAAGTATAATAAATTCATCTAAATACATCCAAATATATAAATAAACTAACAAACGATACCGATAAACTAGCCGTTTAGATAATCAATCCAAATAAATAAATTAAAAACTGTTCCCGCAA
>OZ038475.1:100067379-100094879 GCA_964036315.1 Acanthosepion esculentum
ATATATATATATATATATATATATATATATATATATATATATATATATATATTATACTACTAATAATGCTAGGTTGGAAAAAACCTCGGATAGCATAACTTGTAAGTCTATCAAAACAAATTGGTACCCGGGGAAAAAAATTGAAAAAAAAAGAAAGAACTAGAAAGAACTAGAAGTATCCGAACAGGGTGAAATTAATCGTCCAGTGCCTTAAGTTTTTAATCTAAAGAAAAAAGATTACAAGCTAGTATTAAAGCTAAGACGTAGAGTGCTCAATACGCTAAGTAGAGCAGGGATAAATATAATAAATTATAATGAGCCAGGAACAACCTACCTCGGTTTCGCCAAAACGGAACTTAAGGGTAAGAATATATATATATGTATATACATATACATATATATATATATATGTATATATATATATATATATATATATATATATATATATATATTATATATATATATGTGTGTGTGTGTGTGTGTGTGTGTGTGTGTGTGTGTGTGTGTGTGTGTGTGTGTGTGTGTGTGTTTGTGTGTGTGTATCAGGTCATCCCATAAGTTCTGTCCGAATTTTGAATTAAGAAGACAAGGGACCAAACGTTACATTTAATTACAGATTCAATCAGCAATGTATTTTCCCTGATTTTCTATGATTCCTTCCATCTATTAACAAGCTTACTAATTCCATTACTGTAAAATTCTTTTGGTTTTGATTCGAAGAACTCACAAATGTCAGTTTTAAGCTGTTTCTTCCAAATGATTCTGTAAGCTACGAAACAAATGATAGTCTGAAGGAGCAAGGTCGGGAGAATAATGTGGTGTAGGAAGTTTCTCCCAACCAAGTTCTTCGATCTTTGCGACGTGATTCTTGCTGTGTGTGGTCGCGCATTGTCCTGATGAAACATCACCCGTTTTCGATTCACTTGAGCAGGTCTTTTTTTCCTCAAAGCTTGATTCAAACGCTCTAATTGCTGACAGTATATTTGAGCATTAATTGTTGCATTAGGTGGTAAGAATTCAAAGTGGATTATTCCTTGACAATCCCACCAGATTGAAAGAAGAACCTTTAGCCCATGAAGTTCCATTCTCGGGTGTGGCTGGTGTCCTTCCCATTTACCAAGCCATTGTCTACGACGCTTAACATTTCAATAAAAGATCCATTTTTCGTTGCCAGTCACAAGTCTATCCAAAAAAGGTGAAACAAGTTGGCGAGAATGGAGAGAAGAGCAGATGTCAACTCGTTTTTTTAGGTTGTTTTCAGACAATTCATGAGGCACCCATTTTCCAAGTTGCTGAAGATGACAATGAACAGTTGTATGGTTTGAACTGAGAACCACTGCCAATTCCTCAACTGATAAAGCAGGATTTTCTTCAAGGGCTGCTTCAAGAAGCTTTTCATCAAACTCAACTGGACGTCCGGTTCGATCTTCATCTTCAAGGGTGAAATATCCACCTCTGAATTTTGAAAACTATCTTCTGCAATTTCTTTCATTCAGACATTCCTTTTCATAAACCGAGTGAATGTTTCTAGCCGCTTCGGCTGCTGAGTTTCCTTTCTTGAACACATAAAGCATTATGTGCCTCAAATGATTCTTGGGTACTTCCATGTTAGCAGGGTTTTAATCAAACAAAATTTAATTTTATTGTTCTTTGAAATAAAATTTGATCAGTTTAAATGCGTCTAAACATAAAACTAATGTTCAGCTCGATTAGACATTATAAAATACATTTCGTTCATTTTAACAAAAAGTTAAAATTCGGACAGAACTTATGGGATGACCTAATATATATGTAAAAGTTGTCTGACATTTGACACTCACATCCAGAAAATTCGTTTTCCTGTAAAATTAAATCAAATTTAGATAAGACCAGTATTTTCAATAAAACTATATGTTTTACTTGTTCCTGTTTCGTTTCAATAAACGCCTGTCTGATTAGTATAATAGTAAAACCTCTCGTATTTCATAGTAAAATCCCTAAAACTATCAACTAAATTTAAGCTAATATATTGTGCTCTAGATTCAACATGGAGATTCTTAGTGAAGGAAAAATGACGTTTCTAAGCTTATGGCATCGTGTAACATTGTGAATATCTGTATGTGGATCATATGTTTGGCACTTTCCTTCTAAGATATATTCAAACTTCTGATACAGAAAAATTCCAGTAAGCATGCTAAGGCGATCAACGATTTCTTAATCTGGAATTCGGAAGGAAATATATGTATTTTGTTGGAAACCTGTGCTAAGAAACCGATATTTAAAACGCTGTGGATATATCAAAATCCACTTAAAATATAGCGCAAAGACTAAATAAATAAAGTGCTTATATATTAAACTGAAATATTGTCTGTATTTCTCGAAATACAGAAACTAATATCCTGATTATTATTATTTTTGTCGCAAGGTTTTGGCTGATATACGCTTCGGCGGATCTAAGTGTATATTTCATCTCTTGGATCTCCGTCAAACAATCAGCTTGATCAGCCACTTAAGGATGCTTATCGTCCGCATTCTAATTGAACAGCGAACGTGGCGGTATTAGACCAGAAACAGGTCGAGAACAATGCGGCTTCGTTAATATGCAATATTTATAATAAGAGAGCTATCAGACCGTGCGATACAAATGAAAAAGACGCATACCTATGGTTCATAGATATTACAAAGCGTTTGATAATTTATGACACAAAGCGCCCAATGAGGAAAACTCGATTTATTTAGAAAAAATAATACGTAGCACTTGGAAGAAAGCGCCTGCCTACCGATAGAAAATAAATATAAAGAGAAAACAACAATAAAAACGGTCGTAAGGCAAGAGTACACTTTCTTACCGGATTTATTGAACCTGTAGGGGCGCTAGGAGAAATAGTAGTCCTACCAGGATTCATTATTGATTGGACTCAATCCTAACAACGTGTCGTTGGCAAACACAGAAAGAAAATTGCAGGGATTCCAAGTAGGAATTTGGCGCCAAGTTCCATCAATATGTTTTCATATTGCCAATACATAACTCTACAAATAGCTCGATGTATTGGTCAGTTATAACAAATTTATTTTAGGAGATAAGGATGTTCAATAAAGAATAGATTACTATGTGATTTGAACTCCTGTCCAATTTTTCACTATGTCTGATACATTATGCCGGGTTAGTTTTACTAACTTGTAAAAATGGATTACAAAATATGGGATGCGAGTTCAAGTCTCAGTTCTAACGATTTCATTATTTTTTAATATTATTTTGTTGTATTTACTTCAAATTTCTCATTTCGTCAAACGTTATTAGATTACTTCCTATTCCTTTTATTATTATTATTATACTATTATTATTATTATTGTCATTATTTGTATTTCCTTTGATATCTGGCGTTTACACATTTCTTTCCGGGTCCCGCCCAGGGATCTAAGGTTAGAAATGGCATCATGAAACTTTCCACTGCAAAAAAAAATAAATAAATAAAATAAAAAAATAATTACATAGATAAAGCCCTTCGTAAAGTGTGGGCAGTACTTATCAGAATAATTTTTTGTATCTCTTTGAGGCATGGACTTCCAGGGATCCTTTCAATCAGCCTACTGGAATATTTTCCAACCAGTCCAAGGGCTCCAACTACAACAGGAATTGTTGATGTTCCCATGTGCCACATTTTTGAGATTTCTATTTCAAGGTCCTTGTATTTTGACAGTTTTTCGAATATCTTCAAAGATACATTGCAGTCTGCAGGGACTGCCATATCAATAAGGAGGCACTTATTTTGTTTGTGGTCTTCAATAACAATGTCTGGGCGGTTGGCTTTGATTGTTCTGTCAGTGTGTATTGTGTAGTCCCATAGAATTGTAACCGGTCCTATCTCCGTAACTGGGTCAGACATCAATCTTCAACGATACAATCTGCAGGGACTGACATATTAATAAGAAGACACATTCTGTTTTTGTAGTCTTTGATCACGATGTTTGGGCGATTAGCTGTGATTTGTGTCATTTACATTATTATTATCATTATTATCATTATTATTATTATTATTATTATTTTCTTTGATATCTGCTGTATATACGTTAACTTCTGGGTCCCAACCAGTAACCTAAGTTCAGAAATGGCTTCATGACATTTTCCACTGATGATTTTTGTAAAACAAAACAAAAAACAAAAACTTAAGGCCGCATACATTTTACATAGCTAAAACTCTTCTTAATATGTGAGAACACTTTTTATATTTCTTTAAATCATAGTTTACCAGAAATCATTTGAATGAGTCTATCGGAACCTTTTCCAATCAATCCGAGTGCTCCAACTACAACTGGAATTATTGATGTCTTCATGCGCCACATTTTTTAGAATTCCTCTTCAAGATCCTTCTATTTTGATAGTTTTTTTGGAAATCTTCAACGATACAATCTGCAGGGACTGACATATTAATAAGAAGACACATTCTGTTTTTGTAGTCTTTGATCACGATGTTTGGGCAATTAACTGTGATTGTTTTGTCTGTGTGTATTGTAAACTGCCATAAAATTGTTACAGGTCCTACCTCTGTAACAGGGTAGCGTGATGTTCATACCAATTTCTTGCAGTCACCTTCCCCGAAAAATTTGCATATTTTCCAATACAGGTATTGTTGCACTCCATCCTACCGACTTTTATATTCAGTGAGTGTTAACACCGTGTAATCTGATACAAGATGGTCAATTGATTCTGGATATTTATCAAAGAATCTGCATTTCGGATCAACACAATTTTCAGTATGTGCACTTAGTAATTTCTAGTTAGAAAGCACTGATCCTGTGCAGAAAGGCTGCAACCTTCGGTTTCAGCTTTAACTGTGCACTACGTAAAAACTGATGTATGCGGAATTTGTTTGCATTATTATTGTTGTAATTATTATTATTATTATTATTATTATTATTATTATTATTATTATTATTATTATTATATTTCCTTAGATTTCCGATGTGTACTCATTTCTTTTGCGGGTCCGCCGAGAGACCTAAGGTTAGAAATGGCATCATGATATTTTCCACTGAAAAAAAAAACATAGACAAATCCCTTCGTAAGGTGTGGGCTGTACTCGTCAAACAACTTTTTGCATTTCTTTAAGGTATGGGCTTCCAGAGATCCCTTCAATTAGTTTACTGAAATCTTTTCCGACCACACCGAGGGCTCCAACTACAACGGGGATTGTTGATGTCCCATTCATTGGGTGCCAATACCGTTCAACGTGATACAAGATGATCGATTGTTTCTGGGTAATTATCACAGAACCTGCATTTTGGGCTAACACTATATTTTTGTATGTGTACTTGATAATTTCGGGTTAACAAGCACTGATACTATGCAGCAAGGAAAAAACTTTCAGTTTCAGCTTTCAACCCTGCACTACGTAGCCACTGATGGGTACGGGTTTTGTCTACATTAGCTTGTTTGGTACGGGCAGAGTATTGGCCATGAAGCGGTTTATCTTGCCATTGTTTCTGTATCTGGTCGGTTGCATTTGTTTTTGCTTTCTTTTTTATGTATTTTGCGGCTTCAATCGGTGTAATGTGCGTTATTTCTATTTCTGCATCCATTTGAAACTCCATTTTGAACTTTTCTTTTATTACGGAATAAAGTTACTTACTACTTTTATGTTCTTTGACCTATATCATCATCCTGTCCTCTGTAGTTTTCAGGTATCATTGAAGGCCAAATGTTGTAGTATTATAGGACAGTTCTAGTTGAACTAATCCTCTGCCTCCTTCGGATCTGGGTACAGACGATCAACATCAGCTTTGGGATGATGCAAGTGAAAATCTTTCTCGTTTTGGCGTCTATCCGTTTAATATCAACTATGGTCCAATTAAGGATGTTAAAGCTGTATTGCACCACAGGGACAGATGGCTGATATTCCGTTTTTTTTAGTTCAGCTCGGTATTTAGTACCAGATGCACACGCCTGTAGTACTCCTTTCTTACCTTCTCCTTCATTTGGGTATGTTGTATACCATCTCCTTCGCTTATTCCTAGGTACTTATATGCTTCATCTTGTTCTAGTTCCCTTATCTTTGTGACAAAGTCTAGATCTGTTGAGTTTGTTTCTATTATTATTATTATTATTCCAAGGTTTAGGTTTCCGACTGGAAATCATCCATTATGCGCGCTCTCTATCAAGGCGTACAACCTGAGAGAGAGAGAGAGGTTACTTTTCGTATCAAATTTGCAGTTCCAAGCAACATAGTGTTCTGAAACGATAGGATAGGAGGCTTTATTCCGACTTTCTCCATGTAGGACTTTATGTTCGGAGCTATAGACCCAAGGCCTCAATGTTAACTCGAACAATAGTGGCCTGCATTACCCGCATTCTATTATTCGGGAATACGGATTCAAATATAGTTGCGTTTAACGCATTTACTTAATTCAAGGACTTGTAAATATTTGTCGTTTATATTTTAGCCTCTAAGCATTGACTGTTTTAGTTTTTCCTTTAAGAAGAGTCGTGAACTTCATCTGTTGATGAAATATGCGTATTCTACTTCCGGTTGACGGAACTACTCTACTGTAGTGGTTAATGTATCTAACGATTCGATATTTTTGAGGCAAATCAAGAGGAAGATGGATTAAAACAATCATTAATTGAAACATGTATCACGCAAAAATAATTGGAAAATAACGAAAGAAAAGGTCATACATACAGTTCAACGAAATTGTTTGGGATATTTCCAGGTAAATACAATAAACATTTTTGTTTTCGAAAATTGTCCATTGTTTAGCACCAAGACAAGATAGAATCCAGATTATAAATTTATATTATTTTTAATTTTAAAAGAGGGTAGAAAAAGAATAAGGAGAGAGGATGGTGATCTCGATGCTCGGATGCGAGATGCTGCCGACTACACACCTCTTATCTTTCTGTTATGGATTAAATACTAAGGCAGCCTGGCTCGCTAGACGGGAGCGGGAACTAGTTAATAACTATATTCTTTCAGTGATACTGATTCTGCATGCAAACCATAAAAATGAGTGTCGAAACCTAAAATTCGGCCGGCAATATTGCTAAGTTCGTTTCATTGTCGTAGTTGACATTTCTTTATCTCCAGGAATGTAACTTTCTTACTGAAGCAAATGATTCTTTGCAAAATGGAGGATGTAAAGCATTCGCAGCAGCGCCTAAACTGCATGCATCGCCATTATGAAATGGTTATCATTGTTCTATAGCAGGGGTGGCCGAACTTGTATAATGTGAAAGTTAAAGTTCAGATGGTTAAGCGCCGCATACATGAACAAAATTTACACATATGATTTTGTTACATACACTTATATCCACTCTCACTCCCGCCCAGCGCACCCAAATCTTTACTTCCCTTACCCATGACATCCCTCTTTTGACGTTCCTTTAATCTCTCCGCCCCCACCATTCCTTCCCTCTGCACTAAAGAACAATGCCCCATTCAAATCTAGCATTAAAATTAGGATTTAAATTCTTAAATATCTTTACTTACCATGAACATTAAACTTACGTTTTAATTCAATGGGGTCTCAATTCCTACTATTAAATAATTATAATTTTTCTTATTTACCTTTTTTATGAACTGTGATAAAAAACCATATTAATATATTTCTACGAGCTCCAGGTCAAAAGATGTGGCCCATGAGTCACAGTTTGGCCATTACTGTTCTATAGTAACTTATCCGACAGAATTTGCTGTAGTAATATATACGCAATAGGAGTAGATAGTTTCGTCTATCGTCTAGGTCGCACAGCTCCTCGGGCTTTTGTCCCTAGTTAAGGATTCGGTTTCCGGTTCTTTCTAAAGTCATTTCATTATCATTCATTCCAAGTAGCATCTTGCGTCTTAGTGGCATTATCAACTTGCTTGGGGTGAACTGATTAAAAAGATTATTAGATTGAACGAATGCATTTCACTTTTCTTCTTCTTTTAGATCCCATTTCTCTTCAGGAAGCAGGCGATTCAGGCCTCTACGTTTTTCCTGTCATTTGGTGCTTTTCGAAGCCTTTTCGAAGCCTCATTGTTATCTGTCTTCGTTCTGCCATCATTTCACTCCAAATCATTAATCAGGTTACTTCATTTCCCTTAATATCATTAGGTCATGGGAGTGTTAAATTGTCCAAACCAACTTTCCTCATGATTTATCCCAGGAATTCCATCTGTTTTTTTACTGGTTGCACTTATTAGTTTCCTTATAGAGCTAATTATTCTTAAAACCTTCTCGGTGGTCAAATGTTACGTCGATCGTATACTCAGCCTTTTTACTAGATAACTACATGCCTGGGCTTATGGCCACATCATTTTGAAACATTAGATCCCGTACAATCACAAGTTAAGCAGCGTCGAGCCTGGTCAGTACGTATATGGGTGACCGCTTGGGGATACAAGGTGATGTAAGCTTGAACGTGCGAGTGGTATAATTGATAATGGCTCGGAATTGTTAATCGAAGAGATGAGTTCCAATTCCTCTTGGGCTTATTATATTCATTTACGCGCAAATAACATTGGGAAATTTATGAATTTACTTCTTTTCCCTCAGCTATGGGTTAATTAGTAAGATTTGTGTCGCTAAATCATTATTATATCCTCCCAAAATCCTTTCACTCTAAAAATATTTTATTTAAATAACCTGCAAAGATTTGATAAGCCTTAACAAACGAATCAGTCATTCAAACTAAATGTCTGTCGCTTCAAGGCTCTCCTTCATCTGTAAGTTGGTTGTATTGGATTCGCTGTAATATAAGAGATGATAATTTATAAAAGGGTTCAGCAACCTTTTCTGTGTTTTAAAAACATAATCATTTATCTAGTACTTTACTTGTATTCTGGAAGACATCTTTCGCTGTCAAAATGTTACGTAATCTTTTCCTACACTCTTACTATATTATACTGATAGTAAAATCTCCAATGCACATTGATGAATCGAAGAGCTGAGTTCAAATTCCAGTTGAATTCACATAGGTACTAATATTTTATGGAAAGATATCAGTCCCTATTTTCTCTCCCAGATATGGCTTAATTAATAAAACATGTATCACTAAATCATTATTATCCCCCCAAAAAATGTTACAATCTAAAAATATTTTCAGGTTTTAAATAACCTGCAAAGATTTGATAAATTGAAAACCAAACTGCGTTTAGGAGAGGTAACAAAAAAGCAAAATTTAATAGAAGCTACAAAAGACTGGAAATTGTGGATAGCCATGATTCGTAACGATCTAAAAGAACATTGGCACAAAGAAGTTGTAATAAGAGACAAGATGAAAAAAGATATCAAAATTTAATAATGAAAATGTCTCTACCAAAATATCGTCAGTATTCTAGGTGAGAATTACGTGTTCCATCTTTATTTTGACCTCCTTCAATCATTGCTTTAAAAGTTTTAATAATTAACTTTACTGCATTAAGATGGAACAAATAAAGATTTCGCAACATCTCCTTGGAACGATTAAATTGCCAAAAATAAATTGAAACGGTGTAATTTTTCGTGCTTTTATTTTTAATTTTCAATATATCTTTCTTTTTTTGCATTTTGTTTTGGTGATGATAAATGCTATTGAATAATTTAAGAGGTTATCCTCATCAAACGCTGTATCGATTGATTGAATATGATAGAAATCAATATTGGTTAAAAGTTTGTTTCGAATTCTATTTTGGCCACGTCAGTCGTAAAAGACGATTCAGGCGTGCATTCTGTTTCAATTAGTCTTGCGTTTTATTGCTTTTTCAGTCTACTAAATATAGAACCACGTGAATACAGAAATCACCCGATGCATTAGTAAATATAGTTACTGGTTAAGTGAAGGAACTGACTCACATTTAACAAAAGAGGATGTAAACAACACACGTGTAAAATTCATTTAAACTGCAATTTGCATTGTACTAGTTTAAGACACATCCAAAGTGTATTTTTCAGAAAAATACACTTAGGATGTGTTCTGGCTTAATTCTGAATTGCAATACATAATGACAATTCATAGATAATAAAGAAAAAGACTCTGGAGAGAGTCGTGATCATGGCATTAAAGATTATTACTTATCTGTATTTTGGTCTAAAAATATAGATAGTAAATTATAAAAGTATTAATAACTAAAGTGTGAGCTTATGTTATTATGGCAATTTTAGCTGTTTCCTTATAAGTAAACATTTGGCATTCATTGATCGATCAGTCCGTTTTTAAATTGAAATTTATAACATCTTTCTCACAAAACAAATTTTCAGGAAAATAGGTTTCTGTTATAACGCTTTCCAATATTGATCAAGGTTTCCTTCCTAACCATTTATTTGAAGTAGTGTGGAACTTTAATATCTTCATTATGTCATTATTAAATGCTGCACGAGATATCCATATTAGTTGTTGCTGTTGTTCAAAGTCTTCTAGTGATGTGATTTCTGTTATCTGGTACAATTCTTCATGATTATGTAGCGCTAGCCCACAATATTCGAAGAAGAATGGTCTTCGCCAAGATCTATAGGATTCACCAACTCAAAGCTATTTTAACTATTGATCTTAGAAGGTGGTTATATACAGCTGATAGTTTACATATTTTTAAACAAGTTTGGCGCCTTGTATTCTTATGACACTCTCGATCTGACCAGGCTATTTAAGATCATGGCTCGAGTTTTCAGGTTAATGTTTTGTTTTTATAGTAATTTGCGGTGTTGGGCAAAATTACCTCTAGCGCAGTCTATTCAATTTTCAACTTCCTTATCTCCTATAATAAATTTGTTACAACATTTCCATGCACCGAGATATTTGTAGAGTTTGCTATTGGCAATGGGAAACGTATTCATAAAGGTTGGCACAAATGTCCCGTCCCTACTGGACACTAACGCACAATCGTGATGCGGTAAATAAAGGTCATTTTTGTCACATCAACTTCCATTATTAGGCAAATAGAATTTCCCAATATTAGAGCAAACAAATACGATTATTTCATTTATTAATTAAATGTAAAATTTCCTCACTTTTATAGCATGAGTTTTGATCCACCTTATAGAAATATTTATTTTATTAATCAGCCAGACCTTCTGAATTAAGTATGTTTTAGTAAGATGTATAAATATGTCGCTCTATCATTAAGTCATTTATTCGGTTATCGCATCTTTCTGGGACGTTATGATCACCGCTCCCCCCTATATTACGATTGTAGTTCATAGTGATACTTAAGACAGGATAATGCAATGTTTTGCTGGTTCCTTTGCACTGGGAGATGGAAGTTGTTACAATATTTGTGTACCATTATATACTAGTGAGCAAACCCAAATGACTTGACTCATTTTATAGTTCCCCAAAAGAAGGTTAACCAATCAGGAGACGTGAAATATTCAATCCGTCGTGTCTAAAAGCGGCCATTTTGATTACTCTCTCCGAATAACCAGTGCCAACCTGTCAGGCAAAAGAAGAGAAGAAAGAACTACGCTCTGCTACTTTATCGGGATATCCAATGCTAACCTGAACTACGCTTCACTAGTGTCCTTGAAATATTCACTGCCAACCTCTGGATTCTATACTCAAAGACTACCGTCATCATGAACAACAGAAGTTACCACATCCATCCTTTCAGAATTTAAAGAGACAAAGCAGCAGGTGTTTTCAATTCAGTTTACCTTCTCTTAAACTGATTAAAAATCAAGGCGATAGGTCCCGCTTAGTCCTGCTATTTCCTTCGCGGATGATAGAATCATACCTCTCCAAAACATTCACGTAAATGAATTGTAATGAACTCGATTGGAATTCGATCCGCTATTCATTACTCAACTGTCCCTCCACTATGTAGGTCTAATTTTATTTAGTTTTTATTTTCATTTGACAGAGATCACACTTTTGCAAGCTCAAAGGTAAGATGACTATAAGAGAAGCACGAAAGTTATGCTTTGATTATCACAGTAGGAACAGTTTTAAGTTTATCTAAAATTTAAAATTCAATCTTTTCTTTAGTTAACACACTGAGCGTTTACTTTGCGAAACCGTTTGCAATCAGAACAGTCTCATATAAGCCTGCGTCAAATATTAAAGACATTACCTGAGGAAACATACGTTAGATTTTGGAGTTAATTATAAATTGATAAAAACGTATTAATCTGAAATGAGTAATGTAAAATTTTAAACTTGACAATGCGTCTAATTTGCTAGACAGCTTGAACATAATTTTAGACACCCCAGCTCAAAAGTGTATTTTATTAAAATAGTTTAAGAAAGTCTACAAAATTAAAAAAAAATGAAATAAAATCACGATGTTGACGTCACGTCGAATTGCAACAAATAATTATCGAATGATCGCAAAAGATGAGCCAGTTCAGAAAGTTAAATGATGGTTGATATATAATTCTACTGTGTAACTTTCTCAAACATTGCGTGTCATTGGCAAAAAATAAATAAAAATATCGATAAAGAAAGAGCCAATCATGAAAGTTGTCATGGCATACGAAACATGAAAAGAGACTTCAATTTTGGTGCAAAAATGGAATCAACATATCTTTCCTAAAATGGCATTTTTTTTATTCTTTTTTATTCTTCTCTGCTGTTAAAACTTTTTCTCTTTATAGAATTTCAGCAACAGCAGCATCAACATCAAAAACAACAATGTTGTAAATTATTGGAGTATACATATTTAATCTTAAATGCAAATGGTAATGGTTAGATTAATCGATTCCATATAAGGATTTAATTAGCTGCATTAATTGACAGAACAGTTAGCATTGTCTTTTGGAATTTATAAGCAGTTTTCCCGGAAAATTAGTAGACAACTGTTATCGCTATTTCTAGTACTGATTGACGTTTCTTTCTAACCTGTTTATTTCAGGTTGCGTGGAATGTCGACATATCGATCATATCATTATTTTCTCTTCTCGTTAAATGCTACTTTTTAGTTGTTGCCGCTGGTGGAAATCTTCAAGTGATAATTGTTTTTGTTTTTTGTTAACAGTTCGTTATTTTCTATTTTGTAGCGCCAGTCTATGAGAGCTGATGTTATATAGTCTTCTTTCATGGCTAGAAGGTTAATTCCCTTGAAGCTATTTTTAATCATTGTCAACGGTTGTATATAGCGGATTGTTCAGTTATTTCTGAACGAAGTGTACGCCAAACACAACATCCATATAAGAGTCTAGATTTGAGGAGGCTATTGAAAAACACAATTCGAATTCTGAGGTTAACATTTTGGTATTCTAACATCTTGTTGAACAAAATTCCTCCTTACATAACCTATTCTATGTGTTGTTAGTATGTCGGTTTAGTTTTAATACTGGCAAGTTTGGCTATCATACATCGGAATACAGTGTAGAGTGACATATCGCCTACCTACCGATAAGTTACTGCGTTTTGAGTTACTGTAATATTAATTTTAAGCGTGATTGATGGATACAAGTTTTGAGAGAATTGCTAAATCTGAGAATATATGCTTGTACTTACTTGTAATAGTGAGAAAAATTTGTAATAATAATAATGATGATGATAATAATAATTATTATCAACAATCAAGGGTCTTGACATGGAAATCTAAAAAATGTATCACATGAGGACATCAATAACTCCAGTTGCAGTTGGACCCCTCAGATTCATTGGAAAAGTATCCGATAGACAAACGGAAGAAATTCCTGATATTCCAAAAAAATTGTATTCACAAGTACAGCTCAGACATTACAAAAATCTTTACCAATGTAAAATATGTGCTTTCTTATTTGTTTTTTTTTTTTTTGTTTTTCACTAAAATGATCAGTGGAAAATGAGATGAAGCAATTTCTGACCTTAGGTCTCTGGTTGGGACCCAGACGGAAATATATATTCAACCGAACAACAACTACAACAACAACAACAACAACAATCATAATCATAATAATAATAATAATCATATATATAATAATTATAATAATACTAATTATTATTATTATTATTATTTAATATAATAGCCAAATAACGTTTTATATATATTATGTACAGCATTATTAATTATATATATATATATGTTATATATTAGAAAATTCTAATAATATCCTACAATTATATTATTATTGTTATTATTATTATTATTTTTATTTTCTTTGATATCTGGCGTCTACACATTTCTTTCCGGGTCCCGCCCAGGGACCTAAGGTTAGAAATGGCATCATGACACTTTCCATTGCAAAGAAAAAAAATAAAATAAAAAAAATAATTACATAGATAAAGCCCTTCGTAAAGTGTGGGCTGTACTTGTCAGAACAATTTTTTGTATCTCTTTGAGGAATGGACTTCCAGGGATCCCTTCAATCAGCCTAGTGGAATCTTTTCCAACCAGACCAAGGGCTCCAACTACAACAGGGATTGTTGATGTTCCCATGTGCCACATTTTTGAGATTTCTATTTCAAGGTCCTTGTATTTTGACAGTTTTTCGAATATCTTCAAAGATACATTGCAGTCTGCAGGGACTGCCATATCAATAAGGAGGCACTTATTTTGTTTGTGGTCTTTAATAACAATGTCTGGGCGGTTGGATTTGATTGTTCTGTCAGTGTGTATTGTGTAGTCCCATAGAATTGTAACAGATCCTATCTCTGTAATCGTGTCTGGGTGGTGTTCGTCCCAGTTTCTTTCAGTTTCCTTCCCATAGGAGTTGCAAATTTTCCAGTGCAGATATTGGCCCACTCTGTCATGCCGGGTTTTATATTCAGTGGGTGCCAATATTGTGCAACCTGATACAAGATGATCAATGGTTTCTGGATATTTATCACAGAATCTACATTTTGGACTAACACAGTATTTTAGTATATGTGCTTGATAATTCCTAGTTAACAAGCATTGGTCCTGAGCAGCAATGATAAAACCTCCAGTTTCAGCTTTCAACCCTGCACTACGTAGCTACTGATGGGTGCGGTTTTTGTCTACGTCAGCTTGTTTGGTCAGAGTATTGGCCATGGAGCGGTTTAACTTGCCATTGTTTCTGTATCTGCTCGGTCGCATTTGTCTTTGCATTCTTTTGTAAGTATTTTGCAGCTTCAGCCGGTGTACAGTGATGTATTTGCATTTCTGTGCCCATTTGAAACTCCATTTTGAATTTGTCGGCTTCCTTTACTACAGAGTAAAGACACTTACTACTTTCATGTTTCTTGACACATACCATCATCCAGTCTTCTGTATATTCCAAGTATCTTTGGAGACCAACTGTTGTAGTTTTGTAGGATAGTTCTAGTTGAACTAGTCCTCTGCCTCCTTCGAATCTGGGCACATACAGGCGATCAATATCAGCTTTGGGATGATGCATGCGGTAGCAAGTGAGGAGCTTTCTCGTTTTGGCGTCCATTCGCTTAATTTCAGCTATGGTCCACTTAAGAACATTAAAGCTGTATTGCACCACAGGAACAGCCAAGGTGTTTATGGCTGATATTCATTTTTTTAGTTTAGCTCGGTATTTAGTACCAGGCGTACACGCCTGTAGTACTCCTTTCTTACCTTCTCCTTCATTTGGGGTGTTGTATGCCATCTCCCTCACTAATTCCTAGGTACTTATAAGCTTCATCTTGCTCCAATTCTCTAATCTTTGTGGCAAAATCTAAATCTATTAAGTGTGCTTCTAAAATTCTACATTTCTTGAATGTTACTTTAGCACATTTATCTAATCCGAAGTTCATACCTATGTCGTCTGTACAGTATTTTACAATATTAAGGAGGCCCTTCAACTCATTGTCGTCTTTGGCAAAGAGTTTGAGATCATCCATGTAGAGTAGATGATTATTTTGTAACCATAGCTACTGTTGTTCAGTTCATGCGTAAGGGGCATTAAGGACAAACAAAACAGAAGGGGAGAGGAGAGTCTCCTTGAAAGATTCCACGTCGGATATCTAGTCGGTTGGATATGGCAGTGCCCCTGGTCTGACTAAGGTATAATTTGGTATTCCACATTCCCATGCTGTGCTTAAGGAAATTTAATACCACAGGGGAGACTTTGTACATTTCCAAAGTCTTAAGGATCCAAGAATGTGGAACACTGTCAAAGGCTTTACGATAACCAATCCACGCTGCACTAAGATTTCTACGTCTGCTCCTGCAAGTTTCCAGAATCATTTTATTTATCAGTAATTGATCTTTGCAGCCATATGAACCCCTCCTGCATCTCTTCTGTTCCAGCGGAAGAGTGCTGTTTGTTTCGAAAAAGGATTAAGCATGGTTCGTCGGATCAGACGTGATCAACTTATACGTTGTGGAGAGACATGTTATCGGTCGATAATTTTTCGGGTCATCTGTTTCATTTGTTTTTGGTATGAGGTATGTAATACCTTCAGTAACCCATTCTGGGATTTTATTTGGATTATTTACAAGCGTTGATAATGTTTTCGCAAGTATTTTGTGGATAGACGAGAGATGATAAAGCCAGAAATTGGGAAACTTGTCATTTCCTGGGGGATTTCCATTTTTTGCGATATCGTTAGAACTTGACTAACATCATCTGTGGATATATTTCCCCATTCTTGCAGAGGTGTATCCAACATTCGTTCTTCTTCACGTCGGGTCCATTCAGAATTTGGGTTATATTCCTTCGGGCTGCTCCAAATATTTTCCCAAAATGTCTGTACAGTATCAATCGATGGTGGAATTCGACATGTATATGTTTTTTTCCAATTTCCCTGTAAGATTTCTTAAGGTCCGTTTGGAATATTTTATTTTGGCGATAGAACCTACAACGTTTTCCATATCGTCTTGTTCTCTGTCCCTTTAGCTGAAGTTTCTGCTTCAGCATTTCCGTGGTTGGTGGAATGTCAAGTAGTGATTTAATTTTTTGTTTCCTCTTGATCTTTTTGCACTTGCGCGTGGAAATATTAGGGTTTCTGGTGAGCAGATCTAATATAGAAAGTTCACATCTGATTTGTTTTATTTCTCGTAACAGTTTTGCTTTCCAAGCTGGCTCTCTATATCTGTTAACTTTATTTATTATCTTGATCCCAAGCTTCAGAGTCGCTATTAAAGCTGTTGCGTATTTTACGTTGTTAACTTCTGTGATGTTTCCCGGTTGTTTATCTGTTAACAGTGTTTCCAGAGCAGCGTTGTATATTTTCACAATTTATTAATTATTATTATTATTATTATTATTATTATTATTATTATTATTATTATTATTATTAATAATAATAATAATAATAATAATAATAATAATAATAATAATAATATTCTGTACTAATAATATATAACGAGCAGACATTTTAGTTTCTGAAAAAGAGTGTAATTCTTGCCAAAATATAAACGATGTGGGAGCATTTTCTCCTGGGTATTTTGAATAGCAGAACTCAAAAGTAGACAAATGTCAGGACCTAAAAGGGGTATCAAATCCATTCTAGAATTTCATTTATGTGAAGTAGATCGCCACTGTGATCACACCTTCAGCTCCCATCTCGAAGCATCTCCATAACTGATTTCATATAATCAACTCAAACATCTCCGTTAAAACACGAGAAAAGGCTTCTTATCGAGAAACAGCGATGACCCTGAGCAGATGATCTGTGTTTTCGGATAGCAACTTGATCTGATGCGGACAAGTACCGACTATTCGACCCATTTGGAGCGGGGATAAAATGAACGATAGGTTTTGAAAAGAACGTTGGACGAATTAGAATCTGAAAAAGAATCGATCTTTCCAGTCTACAGGCTTCCTGAATACAGCAAGAATAGAAGGGTGAGGTGCTGGAGTATAGACGAATTCTGTCAGTAATATTTAACTACTGATCTAATAACTCAATATCAAAGCGAAATTTATAAAACAGTATACTGTGAACGGAGAAACTATAATCGGAACTCACCCATTAAAAATATGCAAGGATTCTTTAAGCGAGAATGATAACAATTTAGATGACATGGTCTCGAAAACTACACTTCAAGAGACGAAATGAACCTAAATTATTAGCGGTCTCTCTCTATATATTTTAAAAATATGACAGAAAACATCTCGGTATGTCCAATAAGCCTTTCTAATGAAAAACAAACATATCTGAGGCTTGGTCATTGAGTTAGATCTTGGGACATTGATAACAAAATTGATGATATAATAAAGCTAACTAATTTATGTTATTATTTTAACATTAATGCATATATTATTAATGGTAAGAATGATAAAACTAATAAGATTGATGAAAACTGTTTACTGCTTCGAGAGTTCGTTCACGGTGTCGTGCTAGACAATTTTTCTCTCCAGAATCTTACGTATTAAGTCTGTCATTCGCTCATGCATTGAATAATGCTGTCGCATCTCGTCTAGTGCCTCTGCTATACATTTAGAAATTCTTGACAAAACACAAATAAAAATAAACTATGTGATTGGTCCTGACCTAGCATCTTGGCTTCAGTCACTTTTCCACTACCGTAACGTATCTTTCCTGTGCTACTTCAATAATTTAAGTTCTGAGATATCTAGATTTTACGAATTCAGGCGCAATTAATGATTGTCTACACGGTCTCACTATTTTACAGTTGAAATTCCTAAATGTTACCGTTATGGTAACAGTTTTTTTATGCCGAAATCTTCGCCTGTGAAACTCATTTCCGGCTTCTTGCTTTCCAGACTAAGATTTAAATGCAATGTCAATCATTATCTTCAGCGTCCTTAATTCCCGTTCTTTTATTGTCCTCTCTCTTTAATACTCTTTTCTTTTTTCCATATTTATTCACACCCAGTAACCCCCTCCCCTTGCGTATTAGTGACTTTATTGCCTTGGCTTGGTTGGGTGAAGTGATTAAAAAGAAGAAGAAATATTATTGAGAATAACTGTTGCAATAAGTCTCATGAAAATAATCATGTTAGGACGAATTACACGAAGGGGTTCAAGTTCCGATCCACTTTTAAAAATACGAGTAAATGATTAAACTTCAAGATATTTGTTTTTGTTGTTTTTTAATCGATTCTTGGTGGAGTCAATTACTTTTCAGTCGCTCTTCGTCCAATCGTTGCAGTGGTAGTTTCCGTTAGGGTCTCCTCAGTGCAAATCATAATTTATAAATGGGATTTTGAGTGGTTTGCAAAAATGTTAGACGTGGAAGACAGAAGGCAACTGCCATTTATTTTTTAAACATAGAGTCTAGATTCTTATTAACGAATATATCGATTTTACAAAATGCTAACTTTAGCTGTGAGTACACAAGTGAGGCAGAATGATTAAACGGGTGTAGAGTGTGCAGTACAAATATATAAATAAACAGATGCGTACACAGACTGTGTGGGATCGGGGTCGAGAATGTTTGAGATTAAAACGGATAAACATAGTTTCACAAGCAGAAGCACACTTAACATACACACGAATAGGTTGGGAAAATATGAGGCGTGGATATCAAATTATCGTCTTTAAGAGAAGTTGCTATGTCACAGTACTAGACTAAGTTAAGATTAACCATATTGTTTTAAACATACTCCCCCAGCAAGGCAATAAACCTACTAAGACATAAGGTGTTACTGAGTGTGAAATAATATGAGAAAAATAAAACATTAAGGAGAGAGAACAATAAAACAACAAGAATTAAGAAGACAGAAGATAATGATTGACGTTGCATTTAAATTTTTGAAGGTCATAGTTGACTGTGTCCGGAAGAGAAAATCACAATTGAGAATATCTGTCTGTATTTCTGAGATGAGGTATTATGATTATTTACATTATTTACAAGATTCGGACTGTTATGCGCATCTACATTAACGCATCTACATTGCCATATTTACAACATTTCGACCGTTGTACGCTCTTCTTCAGGTGATTGGAATTTCGAAACGAGAACTTTATTAACGGTTGCTGAAACACGAGGTTCATGAGTCTCAGAAATTCATACGCATATCTCCTCGAGGACACATGGCCCAGTGGATAAAGACGTTGATTAGATTCAGTGACTAGACCCAAAGTGTTGTGAGTTAAATACATCAGAGTTGATATAAAAGAGAAATAACTGAGACACCCGGAAGAGGCATGGCACATGGAACTAGAACAATCTGCCCCAGTGGACGAAATAAAGGGTTCGGTTAGAAATCCCAACCTCGCAGAAGAAGGACGGAGCTTGAATATGGCAATGTAGATGAGGATAACAATCCGAATAATGTAAATAATACACAATTGAGAAGGGTGAGAGAAGAGACCCTTAGAAACTGAAGATGGAAAGTTGAGCTCTCTCCATACTATGATCTATGAACTAGGAATAAATATCGGACAAAAATACATTCTGAATATTTATTTGGATCGTGTCCCATCTTTTCGGACATCGTCAGGGTGATGTAAACCTGAATGAAGTGGATCTGCTTACCATCGAGGAAATGAAGAGATTCATACGGAGATGTCCTCAAGGACACATAGCCCAAGACGCTGCTTAGATCCAGTGACTAGATCGAAAGAACTGTGAGTTCAATACCAGCGAATAATGCGAAGATCTCGAAAGAAGAGTTAACTAAGAGACTGAAAATCGATATCTCAACGTCCTTTTGCCATTTGAAGAGACTTAGGATTTTCCACTACGACAACGCCAGACGATATGTTAGAAAACAAACTTTACCGACGTTTAAAGAGCTGAAATGCGGAAACCTTCCAGCACCCACCGTATTCTTCTGACTTGGTTCCTTTATATTTTCATTTGTTGCGTTTTCTACAGAACTATTTTACTGCAATGAGTCGAAAGCTACGTTACAATCTTCTTCCAAAGACACGAAAATGGCATCAACACACTTGTAGAACGATGGGTGTTAATTATTAATGTAAAAAACAAAACAATGGAGTTTATGTATTCAATAATAAAAGTTTGTTTTGTGAGCAAATTTTGTTCTGAATTTTCCTAATCGGACAGGAACTTTTGTAATGAATTTCTTTACTCGACGACAAAAAATGGTTAAGGCTGAGTTCAATGTATTTCAGATTTCTAATTTCATTTTAATAAAAGATTGATATAACACTTGAGTGCATTATGTAGTTGCATTTCTTGTTAAGCTATCGAAAGTAAAAATAAAATAAGAAATAATACAAAAAAAAAACACGATACTGTTTGCTATAATAAAATAATAATAAAGAAACAACATCAAAATTGAGGTTTTTCTTGAGTGATCTTACAGCTCACTTTGGGGTGCCAGCAATGGAATTGTGCCTATATTCCAACACGCACACACACACACACACGCGCGCGCGCGCACACACAGTACAAAAAACACAAAAACACGATACTGTTTGCTATAATAAAATAATAATAAAGAAACAACATCAAAATTGAGGTTTTCTTGAGTGATCTTACAGCTTAAATGGCTCACTTTTTTCTCTGCAATATCTGCATTGGCTTGGGGTGCCAGTAATCGAATTGTGCTTATATTCCAACACACACACACACACACAAGCGCGCACACACACGCACATACACACACAAACACACACACACACACACACACACACATATATATATATATATATATATATATGTATATATATATATATATGTAAATTGATTTATTTGTATAATAATAAAGATATTTGTATGGGTTCCTCCTGAAAAGACATACCTTTATGCAAAATCATAATTGCTTCTCTTCATCATATCATGGCGCTGATCGTTAATAGAAAGCCGAACGTGGATAGGACCGAAAAGAGAGGCTTTGCGGAATGATGCCTCTATTGATAGCATTGGCTTCAGGGAACTCGCCATTAACAACGACCTTAATGGGCCTACCTATTAGGAAGGAGTTCATAATTCAGAAGCCTCTTCTAGAGATATCACAGCTGGGAAGTAACCCACGATGCAACACCTTGTCAAATGCATTTGACATACCTTTGTCCATCGCTCTCGTGACGAGTTTATTATCAAGAGCTTCACTGATTGAATGCGTGATAATAGCTAAGACGTCATCACTTGACATAAGCGAAATTCATAATGGTTGTAGCGCAGGCTATTGTTACTGTTGTGGTGATCAACAACTTTCTTGCTGATGACAGACTGAAAAGGTTTGTTGATGAAATCCAGAATGCTGATGGAGCGTATTTGTGAAGTGGATAGGCGCTCAACAGCATTCTTGTAAACAGAGCTTACAACTTTAATAGACTTGGGAAGACATCTCCTTCCGGCAGCGTCAGTCCCGAAAGATCATATCATTGAAGCAGGAACGCGACCTTATGTCAGATATAATTTGAAAAGCAAATGTCAAATTATTGACTTAGATGTTCCATGCGATACAAGAATTGTCTCCAAAGAAGCTTGAAAGATAGAAAAATACAAGCATCTCGCTGGGGAGCTGAAGAAGCTATAGAGTTAATTGCTGTATAATATGTGAACTTGGAAGACCACCTACATAGCTGAAAAAGCGCATAGGGATAATTCGAATTTAGATTAAGATTTTAAACAACCAGAAAACTGCCATCATTTACTCTGAGAGGATTCACGGAAAGTGAGGAGTTTTATTGACACAATGTCGTAAGAACAAACTTTCTGTTGAATAAATCAATGCACGACACAACAACAACAACAACAATAATAATAATAATAATAATAATCAAACTATATGATAATTATCAATGTGCATTTATATATTCCCTGTTGTATTTGCAGTAGTAAGGGAGGTAAATCAACTTAAGTAATTAAATTTATGATTGATACCTCCCTTAGTTGTTTTAATAATCTATAAAAAAAAAAAATATATTTATTTAGACAAAATTAGTTCCCAAGCAATATGAACCGTTTAAAATAATCAGCTCTTTCACTTTTACGTTTCTTAGATTGTAGTCTTATTTGTTCAATCCTTTCATGTGAGCCACTCAGATGCCTTTGTCTATTAATTGATCGGCCTGCTTCAACTTAATCTTGAAATAGGCTTTGTCGTTGCCACTCACACCCAATGAGTATAAAAACCGTCATAACAGAGTAGGTCAATATCTGCAATGAAAGATCTGTCATCACTACGGGATACAAACAGCTGCAAACTGATATGAACATCATCCTGAATCTGTAGTTGAGGGAGCAGAGGTTACTGTTGTGTAGGATCCACCTAATCTGCATAGGTGACTACCAACTATATAAATAATGGTTGATACCGGAAGACGAGAGAAGCGGAATCACGAGATCAAACTAGAGACTCTGATCGACTGCGACTAGTCAACACATTCTCCAGGAACGTCTTCCCAGAAATATACAGAAATACTATATGTACTTATTGTGTACACTTTCTTGTTATAATACATTCTTGTTCTAAGTACATTTTGTGTTGCATTATTATTCCATGCAATAGGCGAGATTCAACATTGAGTCAAGACTCAACAGTTACCCTCCGCTGGGATTTTTCTATTAACACATATAGAAAAATACAATTAAATCGTCTAGACATTATTAGCAAAGACAGAAAGGAAAAAGGTTTGCACAGTAATTGAAATGAGCGTACCAATTGCCGAAAACACATCAGCGGAAGTTTTCGAGAAAACAAAGACATGCCGATGGAAATAAAAATAAATAACACTTAGAAACAAAAAAAAACATATTCCTGTTGTGACTGGAGCTTTGAATCTGATCAAGAAACGTACTCAAGAACAAATAAACAATTTCACTGGTGCACCACTTCTCAAGGAAATCCCCCCAAATTGTTCTAAAATTCACAACCCATATCTTGGGTAGTTATTTGTCTATTTGTTTTCTTATTAAACAGCTAGCTTTTTTTTTCTCGAATTAAGTCGAAGTGATTTCCTTCGTTTAATTAAATGAAAATAAAAAAAAGTCACAACTCCCTTTTTCCCTAGGTCATAATTATGGCCCAGCATGCGTTTATAAAACAAATATAAGTTATACATAATATTTTGATAATAATATCAACAATAGCAACAGTTACAGAAGAGGGAGATTGAAGAAAAGAAAACGAAAAGACAGTGTTTGATAATGTTCAACGATATTTAGTCAGGATGTGTATCTTGTTCAAGTTATATTCAAAAATTGTGTGCATGTATAAAAATATAAAAACAGTCTACAAAAATTAGCAGAGTCTTTGTACAAAGGTCGCTTGTCTTGAGAAAACGGCTGTACTGTTAATCAACGCGTCATAATGAATGAAATGCAGTCAGCGTGAATGGCATGCAACTGAAACGTGTTTAACATGATGGTGAGATATTCTTCTTGGAATTTTCAGTTAGTTGATTATATACTAAGCGGAATTAATCAAAATGGTTAGTATAAATCCTATGGTATTTTCCTGTTATTCTATTCATTCCCTCGGGGCGTGAATTTAGCAGTTTGCATACGTAACTATCCTCAGGGTTTTTGAAAGCCACAAGTTTGGTATATTCTAAATTAAGAGGCACACTCTGAAAAAAATATTCAAATAAATATTCAAGATAAAAATGGCTGTATTTTTTCATTTATCTGAAATAAATAACTTTAATTCAAATAAATGAACGAATAGAATCGTTTTCTCAAGACAAGAGACGTTTGTACAAAGCCTCATAATATTTTGTCGTTTTTGTTCTATTTTTAAACTTGTACACAATTTCTAAACATAACTTGAAGAAGACAGATATACTGATAAAATATTGCCAAACTCTGTCTTTTCTTTTCTGAAATCGCACACTTCTGGAAGTGTTCAAAAATATTTGGAAAAGTTACGTCAATTATTTTGCTTAATAATAATAATAATAATAATAATAATAATAATAATAATAATAATAATAATAATAATAAAAAAAGTATTAATAAAATCAATGGCGATATATACACAGAGGTATTGCCGTGCACATCCCCTTCATTATTTATAAACAGATAGAGAAGAACGCGTACATAACCAATTTATTTTTGCTTGTATCATTTAATAAGACCCAGTTGCTGATATCTTAAATAGGATGTTAGGATCGATAACTTTAGCCAGAACACAAGATAATATTTATCGACAATTTTCTCAAAAGGGAGAAATGTACTACTGCTGCAGATTTACAATTTCAAAATAAAATATTTCTGCCATCGATATGGGTAAGATTTATAAATAAAATCTTGTCATCGTGTATATTGGAAGGGAATAGCAAGATTTAAACCCACTTATGCTTATAAAAGCAAATATATAAAGAAGGAAAGCAAGGTGTTGTATTTTTAAAAAAAGATTCTTGCATTTCTCTATCCATTTGTTTGTTTCTTTTCATCTTTCCCACCTTTTCCATTAACCATATTGTCATTCCGTCAAATAACGACACTTCAGTAATTTCGGATTTTTTTTTCACATGAGATGAAGGTATAACTAATTACGTGAAAATATAATGGCTCCAGGGAAGTATGTGCCTCTGTATGTGTCTCAGTTTGTCTTGGAGTACATGCAAAGGGAACATGGACAAAAATAAGGAAAAATGTCTATACAATATGGAAGAAGCACAGAAGATGTTTTAGGCATTTGCCAGAAATTGTTTCACTGTTGATGAAAATTTTTGGATTAAAATTATTATTGTATTTTTTAAAAAGTTATTTAAAGCTCTTTAGGGAACTCAATATAATGAAAAGAGTTGAGTCGAAAATAGTACAGTACACAAGTGAATAATGGATATGCACATACAGATGAAGAAATACACGCACAAAATCACACATATACAATTAAAATTTCGTAAAAACCGTCATAGCATATATCTGTAAAAAGAGTCAAATTCAACAGCATGCACACAGAAAAATTACAGAAAGCATTTTCGTACTATCTACATGTGTAGTAAGAAGCATGCATATATATCTATATATATATATAAATTGTCGGACTCTGTCCAATTCAAAAATATATGACGTCATTTGATACGCTAGAGCAGATATGAATAGAAGAGATTCATGGAAGATTTAAGTTAAAAGATAGTAAAATCGACCTTGCTAACTAGATGCTTCTCTGTGGCCGAACGGTTAAGGCACATCACGCGAAATGATGGTTTCGTATAGGAGAACGAAAATTTTCTATGAAAATTTCTCGGACATTCAGGCCGGTAAATGTTATTTAATACTGTTTATTATAAAACAGAGCATTTTCTTAAATACTTCTATCTATAAAAAGAACGTTAAACATATTATAAATGTCTTTAAATAAATTGTCGGACTATGTCCAATTCAAAAAAAAAATATATATATATATCATTTCTGTAGTTTACTGCTAGCAGCAAGCAGAAACATTTTTTTCTCCCGATGATGGCCATGTTGGCCGAAACTAGTCGAGGAATCTAAATGAAATAATAATAAAAAAAAAACATAAGAATATTAATCTACAACCCACGGTGTCTGAAGATTTTAATTAATTTCTTAAATAATTTTTATCGTTCAAAATATATATATATATATATATATATATATATATATATATATATATATATATATATATATATATATATATATATATATATATATATATCGGATAAATTTTTATATATCAAGAACAGTTTCGAAAGAAAATATGTATGACATATTCGAAAAGGTTTTTGTGACGCGTTTTATCCGTTCAGTCTGATGAAGTCCTTCCTGACGGATGAAACGTGTCACCAAAATTATAAATACATATATATATATATATATATATATATATATATATATATATATATATATATATATATATATATATCCCTGAAGGTAGTTGTTAATGTCCGGTCTTCTGAAACATGTGATATCGATGAAAGTTTTCCCCAAGGCGCTGTACTTGTTCCTTTCTGCTTTATATTACCGATCTTTCTCGGAATACTCTCGGATAATTAGTAAATAAATATACAGATGATAACATGGTTTATAGATACGCCTGAAAAAAATCTAGATGATCTGAGCCTGACAGCTCATCTCTCATTTGAAGATGTTGCTACAACGAAATACAGGATGATTGGCTTATGACTTTCAATAGTTCCCAAAAAACAACAAAAAAACACACTAGTAATGGCCTCTCGTCATCGAGCAGAGCTTTAATTCTCACATGTCATTATGAAAGCTTGTGGTTCAAATGAAGCCCCTTCCATTGAACGGCTATTGGCATTCAGGCTCACTGGAGATCTCAAGTGGAAATCATATATAGGAAACATCTCTGAAACGAAGAGCTGACTTGGGCTCGACCGTTTTAACTATCGTTATTCTATCGTATTTCTAAACCAAGATAAAGAAACCGGACATACCCTAGACACAGCGGAAATTTTAGTTCACCCCAGTCACCAAACTATTGCATGCTTCTTTGTTTATCATATCTGTACACACAGCAAGCCTGACATAAACACAAACACCTAACCTGTTAACGTCCATACATTTTTTCTTCTTTTTATGTGCCATGTCCTCTCAGGACGTAGGCGATCATTGCTCTCCACCTCCCTCTATCTCTTGCAGCTCTTAAGTTCCTTCCCTCTGCTTCCTCCTCCAGACCACGTTCTGTCATCCACCTGCTCAAGCTCGCCAGGTATGAGACGAGCTGCTTTCCCTTGTCTTTCTTTCCCTCTATTCGACTCGTGAGTATCAGATTCTTCAGTCTCTCCTTCATTAAGTGTCCTAGAGACTTCAGCTGCCTCTTTCTGATGTTAGGTATAAGGCTTCTCCTTGTTTGCAAACTCTCCAAGACCTCATCGTTTTTCACAGGCTCGGTCATGATATCCT
>OZ038475.1:100099879-100109879 GCA_964036315.1 Acanthosepion esculentum
CAGATTTTTTTTTGTTTCTACGTGTCCTTTTTTTTTTTTTTCTTTTTTTTTTTTTGGTTTAGTGGGTCTTGTTTCGGAGAAGAAAGGCCCGGAAAAAGAATTTAGGGTCACTTGACAAAAAACAGAATGACTTCCTAATAGATAGAAGACGAAAGGAATTTGATGTGGCTTGACAACATTGATAATGACCTCCTAAGAAATGGAATAATAATTAGTCAACTACGTTCACGTGACATACATCACCAAGTGGGATTTCGGTATTGTAATTTTGGTTTTCCCGATGACCTAAAACGACAACAGTTCTTGAAAAAATATAGACTCTAATTATGTGACCGTAAGGGATGAGAAATACCCTCACAAGACTATTCCATTAAATGTGTAGGAAATAAGGAAATTTTTAATATTTAATACACCCCCCAAATACAAAGAAATCATTGTACTTTCACCTTGCATGTAATCCAATTAACGAAAGGGGAACAGAACACAAACATTATTCCAGAATTCTATATTTCAAATTACGGAAGAAAACAAAAAGAAAAAAATACAAAAATATCACCTAACATTTGTGAACTTTCTACAGCAATATCTGTCTATATTTCTGATATGAGATATTATGTACACTATTTACTTTATTCGGACTATTGTCCTCATCTTTGTCACCATGTTTATCACAACGTTTCAGCCGTTTTACCCTCCGGCCTTCTTCGGGTGGTTGGAATGTCGAACTGAACCCTTTATTTCGCTCACTGGGGTAGACTGTTCTAGTTCCACGTGCCATGTCTAATGGATGTCAGTTATCTCCTGTTAATTCCCCTCTCAAGGACACATAGCACAGTGGATAAAAGCGTTAGTTAGATCCAGTGACAGGACACAAAATGTGTGAGTTCAATAGCTGAATAAGGCGGTGGAGAACTTGGAGAGGGGAATTAACAGGTGATAACTGACATCCATTAGACATGGCACGTGGAACTAGAACAGTCTGCCTCAGTGAGTGAAATAAAGGGTTCCGTTCGACATTCCAACCACCCAAAGAAGGCTGGAGCGTACAACGACCGAAACGTTGTAATAAACACGGCGACAAAGATGAGGACAATAGTCCGAATAATGTAAATATTCTACAACAACATTATCTGTCTGTCATTACGAACTCCAAATTCCTGGAACATAAACGTTTGAACTGACATCCCATATCAGTTAAATATCCTTTTATTAACTGTACATCTGTCACTCCACACTTTGCCATATTCTGTGTTTTGTATTTTGTTATATAAAATTTGTTTCCAAATGTTCATCTTGTGTTTGTCGTCCGTCGGTACCTGTTCGTATCTCCCTATCTGAGCGAACCCATCGTTTTTTTTTTTGTTGTTTTTTTTAACCTGATGTTCATACCTTTAGAGGTTGCGAATTTGTAATTTGTAACATAAAATTGGGGCCTCATGTCCGGAATTCGCCCAGACGGAATTAGTATATTAATATGCCGGCGGGCGTCAGACTAAGATGTCTGTAATTGAATGTTTCTTAAAGTCGTCATCATCACCAGAAAAGTTACTTAGACTGAAAAAAGATGATATGATAGGAACTGGTAAAATTTGGAATTAGATGTAAGGAATCTTATGCGCAAATCAAAATTAATTAAGGTAATTATAAAATATATGGTAGATAACGATATCTTCAATGAAGGCACGTTAAATCAACTACCAGTAGAAATAGAGGAGTGAACTTGAGATATTTAAAATAGAAGCTGAGAGGGAAAAAGTGATAATCGAGCCTGAAAGAGAAAAAGCGAGAAATGAAATCGAAAGTACCAGAATCGAGCAAGAGATACGGTTCCGCGGAATAGAAGTAAATTACGTAAATAGTGAAGCCAGACGGAACGAATTTGACCAATCAAATCATGGTAGGCATGTACCGAACTTTAATGATGCGGAAGCAGATGGATATTTGTCACATTTCGAAAAGTTGTTTTGAATTTAGAATTGCCCATTACAAAGTGGTCCGTGTTAATACAGGTAAAAGGTAAAGCCCAGAAAAGATAAGATACCTCGTCAGTAGAAGACTGGGCTGATTATAACATTGCGAAGTTAGCCATCCTTAAAACGTATGAATGAAAGATTCAGGAAATTAAGGAAAAACAAAGTACAAACTTACATCGAGTTTTCGAGTGAAAAGGAAACTTATATTGACAGGTGGAGCTAGTGGAAAATTATCGAAGATGACCATGTTCGACTAAGGCAACTTATTCTAGCAGAAGAGTTTAAAGAATGTGCTCCTGAAAATATAAAAAATATACTTTTACGAAAGAAAAGTACAGTATAAGAAATGGCAACTGTTGAGGACGAATATGCGCTACGCAACAAGATACAGAGGTCCCTTTCAGTCTGTTATGGTGTTGAAACCATAGAAAAATAACACAGACTCGGATATAAACTGAAACGGTATATTATTCACAGAAACATAGTACAAAGTATGTGGACTGGAGAGTACCTCTCTCACTGGTGTCCTGACTCACTCATTCATACACTCACTTGGTGATACACTCTTGGTGACTCACACCTGGTGACTGCCGATATTTAACAACCCCCCACACGGGTCGCATGTGGCACAAGGCCGGTTAATGTGGGCTTTCCGAGCCCGTAGGCAAGGCCAAAAATATGCCCATTAGAACCCGTATAAACGGGTTCAGGGACAGTCTACCTCCCCGGACGAAACTTTGCCCTGCGGCAAAGCCTCGTCCGAGTTCCTCTCTGCCAAAGCAGAGAGTTCGACAGTAGTCACACATGGTGACCGCCTCTTTAATAGAAATTGGTAGCCACATTATATAAGTGTGGAAGAGACCATTTGTAGGTATGTCAGGTTCCCACAATACATCTTCAGTGGCATATTACAAAGATAACCATATATATATATATATATATATATATATATATATATATATATATATAATATATATATATATATATTTATGAAACATATATATATATATATATATATATATATACATATATATATACAGAAATATAGTCTTAAAGTGTGCTATATTTATGGGGTAAAGTGCTCAATATCAGAGATAGAGCGTGTGTAAATATAAAAGTGGACATGGAAGTCAGCACTTAGAGGCGACAGTCTGTTTCATGCTAGTGCAATCGTCAGGCATGACGATTGCACTAGCATGAAACAGACTGTCGCCTCTAAGTGCTGACTTCCATGTCCACTTTTATATTTACATATATATATATATATATATATATATATATATATATATACGGCAAGAATGGGGTCAAATCATGTTTTTCTTAAATTAAACGGACAGTCATCTGTCTGCTTAATCTTTTATTGATTTTTGCCGATTTTTTGCACATCGAGTTAACTATTATAGATAAATTATCGGAAGAATGATTCTGTTTTTCTTAAGCACTTCCGACCGCGCCAATAATGCAAAGAACTGGGATTGTGATGGACACATTCTTTTGTATAAGTACGGATTAAAGTTACGTGTAATGGTTAAACGCAGGTTAGAGAAAACAGATGAAACAAATATATATATATTTTGTACGCATGTTGAATATCTATGTATCTATGTATCTCTCTCTCTCTCTCTCTCTCTCTCTCTCCATATATATATATATATATATATATATATATATATATATATATATATATATATATATATGAATATATATATCCGTAGTGATGGGCCCTTCCAAGGTTGCTAAACTTTGCTTTGCTGTGCTGGCTTCCTGGGGTGCAATCGTAAATCAGACCTGACTTGAAAATGGTTTCCAATATATATATATATATATATATATATATATATATATATATATATATATATATATATATTCGTCTTTTATGATGGGAATTGTCTCGTTGATGCAGCCGGAAATTGTCGTTTCTTTGAGCTATATCGACCGAACATGCTGGAATGGATTACCCATAAAAAGTATGTACGAAAAGGAATTAAACCATTTATAACGACTGTCCAAAGAGAAAACCTCTGTGGAGCTTAAAAATGTCAGTCAAAGCAACGGTATATACATACATATATATACACATCTATCTATCTATCTATCTATCTATCTATCTATCTATCTATCTATCTAACTTTCTCTCTCTCTCTCTCTCTCTCTCTCTCTCTCTCTATATATATATATATATATATATATATATATATATATATATATATATATATATATATATATATATATATATATATATCTGTTGTGGTAGGATCCACCTAATCTGCATAGCGGAGTACCGACGATATAAATATGATCGGTACCGGAAGACGAGGAGGCTAATCACTAATAATATCAATGATAATGATAATAATAATAATAATTATTATTATTATCATTATCATTATTATTATTATTATTAATAATATTAATATTGTTGTGTTGTTGTTGTTTTTGTTGTAGTTCCTATATGCATATGTAAGAGTACCAAACTTTATTGAGAGGGTGACAATTGTACTTGATTCCCATATAATATACGCCTCTCAATGTACCAAACTGTTGTGGTAGGATCCACCTAATCTGCATAGGTGACTACCGACTATATAAATAATGGTTGGTACCGGAAGACAGGGAGCGAATACAGAGATCCAACTAGAGACTCTGCCCGACTACGACTTAGTCAACACATTCTCCAGGAACGGTCTTCCCAGAAATATACAGAAATACTATATGTACTTATTGTGTACATTTTTTTGTTATAATACATTCTTGTTCTAAGTACATTTTGTGTTGCATTATTATTCCATGCAATAGGCGAGATTCAACAATGAGTCAAGACTCAACAATATCCATACCGTTATGCATGACGTAACCATAGAATGTTCGTAACTTTCATCTTTACAAAGGATATAAACAGCGGAATCCTGCAAACTACATTGACTCTACACTAGTTTTATAAAAAAAAGATCGAAAGTACGTGAAAAAAAACAAAAGGAAACATGAAGTTTTGACTTTTTATTCCAAAATTTTGATGCTAATCCACAATATCTTATTGTAACATTAGGAAAATACAATAAATATTAAACAGTCAGACCTTGTCGGTTATATTTAATCAAATTTTCTAGATTAAGTTTTATTGCATATATATATACATGTTTAATATATATATACATACATACAAACACACATATATAACTTTAACTCTCTCTCTCTCTCTCTCTCTATATATATATATATATATATATATATATATATATATATATATATATATATAACTTTATTCTGCATCTTTTTCAAACTGCTTTTATTACTATCTTTTGTACACGTGCGTATTCATGAATTTAATGTTCTTTTACACGGGAACGTTCATGGAATTTTGATTTTGTGTATGCCTTTCATTTTTTCAGCTATAGATGTTTCTTCAAGTTGTAAATTTCTTTTTCGAAATGAATTTTAATTAATTTTTTATGGCTTATATTGCAGTTGCTATGCTATATTATTAATTAAATTGTAATATTTTTAATTTTTATTATTAATTAAATTATAATATTTTAGTTAATATTTTTAATTACTATTTTAATTGATTTATTATGTTATAGTATTATTAAAGTAACAAAGTAAATATTTGTTAATAAGTTAGCATTAACCCATTTATTCATTTCTTTTATTTAATAATTTAATTTTATTATTAAAAGTTAATATTGCTAATTTTTCTTATTGATATATATATATATATATATATATATATATATATATATATATATATTTATATATATTATATATATATATATATATATATATATATATATATATATATATATATATACTAGTGCACAGTCCTAGATAGTTTTATAATTCTTTATATTTTGTTTTTAAATTACGACCTAGCATTTAACATTCACGCAATTTCCAGATTAATTCAGGGGGGATAAATGTTGTGAGCGATCAATTAATTGTTTTCACTGATATTGTTGGTGCAGTTCCATTGATTTTATTTAAATACTGACCTATTTCTCTTATATTTAATACTCTTTATGGCTTCCAAACAATTGTCAAGTGTAAACATCAATCGATATCAATAGCATCATTTAATTCACATATAATTTACATTTAATAATTATTTAATGTATCATTCCAACAGTCGATGTTGCTGCGGAAATCAGGGAGGTTCATAATTAGTGGCGCAGATATGTATTATTGAACTGATATATAACTTACATAACTTAGTCATTATGTGTGAGGTCATTTGTTTGCATTTGGATACGCGTCGAGCAGATATGAATATACGAGAGAATATCATGGAGAATTGTAGTTTAAAAACCGTACAATTGATCTTGCTAACCGAAACGGTCCTCTGTGGCTAAATCGGTAAAGCACGTCAAGCTATATGACGGTTCCCTATAGGATACAGGTTCGACTGCTGTCGGAGGACGCGTATTTTCTATGAAAATTACTCGGACATTCAGTTAAATGTCGTTAACATTGTTTATTATACAAAGAGCATTTACTTAAATATTTGTATCTATAAAATGAACACACACACATACACACACATATATATATATATATATATATATATATATATATATATATATATATATATATATATATGTATATATATTACAGTACGATTCACTTTGTACAAGTCCCAGTCACGGGCTACTCGATTCAGAGGGGTAAAATAAGGGATAGTGTATTTGATTAGGAAAGGAAGATAACGGTTGAATCTAGATTTGAAGATTGTAGTGATCTGGGGAACATACTCTTAGGTTGTCTGTTTCATAGGGCAGTTGTTCGGGAGAAGCTGTTTTAGTGGAACTTACTTCTTCCTGATTGAATACGGGATGAATGTGGGTAGTTTGCTATTATGTAAGTGGCATGACAACTCCTAGCCGTGACGATCTGACCTGGTGGAACCTGGTGGAACCTGGATATGCAGTTTTCCATGATAGTAGTGATAGATTAGTAAGAGACACGCCACATCCCGCCTATGGGAGAGGAGTTAGAGTGTGGAAAAAATTCTTCTCCGACAAGGATTCGGTGACGCTTTTGAACTCTATCAAGACTAGAAAGTGATGTTCAGTAGGCTCCCGCCCATATATGGCAACAGTACTCAATTTTTGTCCAGATGTGGATCTTATAAAGGTAAAAGGAGGATTTAGGAATCAGGAAAGCAGGCAAGCAGGTTTTATTCAATTCCATTCACAAGACTTATTTAACTCCTTTATTATTTCATTCCAGTTACCGAATGATGAGTAAATCGAGATTGAAGTTCTGAATAAATTGTCAAAGTGTATGTTTTCACTTGTTATATTAAAATATTTGCGAATATCAGCCACTGACATAAACGGGTTTTATCAGTATGCCTAACAAGGTTTACTTGATTAAGTTGTAAGATTTTAGATTACTAATTAGAAAATCTTCTACAGAAGGTAGCGACGGAGTGTGAAAAGAAAAGACTAAGTATAAACTATAAGAAGACGGAATGCATGGTCATCAGTAAGTGGAAGAGCCCGAAATGCGATTTGCCGGTCGGGATCACTAGAATCAAACAAACGCAGAAGTTTAAATAACTGCGAAGCGTCTTGACAGAGGACGGTAAGTGCGACGCTGTGATCCGGAGACATAACTGCCAAGGACACATTCCCAAAGCTGGGCAGAGTATTGTGAGACAGAAGGATTTCTTTGGTAACAAAGAAAATAATACTGAAATATTACGTGATATCTGTCCTTCTTAACGGCATCGGATGTTGGACGATTTCCTCAAAGATGAAGAAGAGACTCCAGGCGACGGAGATGTGGTTCTACAAAACGATGCTAAGGATATCATGGATTGAACGTGTGAGCAACGATAAGGTCTTAGAGAGGTTTTAAACAAGGAGAAGCTTATACTTAACATCAGAAAAGGGCAGCTGAAGTTTCTGGGACATATGATGAGGAAAAAGGGCCTGGAGAATCTGGTACTCACGGGTCGAATAGAGGGAAAGAGAGACAATGGAAAACCGATCGTCACATAACTGGCGAGCTTGAGTAGGTGGATGACAGAACGTGGACTGGAGGAGGAAGCAGAGGGAAGGAACTTGTTGAGAGCTACAAAGGATAGAGGGAGGTGGAGAGCCATCATCGCCTACGTCTTGAGAGGATATGGCACATAAAAAGAAAGAAGGAATCATTGGAGTTGGAATTATTTTAAAATGATGTCATTAGTAACGCTTAACAAAATAATGACATGGAATATCTATATGTGTCTTTTTTTCTTTTTCTTCCTTCTTAATTCAAAGTTCAGTATACGATCTCCTGGGGAGAAATATAATGTATTTAATGTTTGGTGGTTGCTTTTATATTATAATGACTTCTAAAATATTGAGTTTTTCTTTGCAATGAATTGTGTATATATTGGTGTCATGAATTAAAATTCGTCTAATATTAATAGTAATTTTGTAATATTCTGATGGATACAGGTGTTGGACAAAATAATTGGAACAGGTGCAACTTGCACTTCTATATTTCAAAGACATATTATATTTAGAACTTTAACTAAAACTTCGTACTTACAGGTTATATCTATTGTAAATACGTTTATTTATCTAATTTACTCTCTTTGTCTTATTTATTTTTAGATTTTAGTAAAATTTAAGCTAAACGCGTGACATTTCTGAGTTCGAAAAAGGGCAAATTGTTGGAACTCGCATGGCAGGAGCCTCGTTCACTAAGGTTACTGAACTGCAAGAGTTACAATATCAAAAACTATGACGCAATTCGAGAAACAAGGCAAAACCTCTAGGGCCGGAATTGCAAACGTACTGACAGGGACCGACGTGCATTGAAACGGAATGTGGCAAAAAATCATCGGACTAATGCGGCCAAAGTGACTGCTGAGTTGAATAATCATCTGAATAGTCCAGTTTCTACTAAAACTGTTCGTCGTGAGATCCATATGGCTGCATATCATGGAAGAACCGCCGTAAGGAAACCTCTTCTCTCCACTCGCAACATTCAGAAGAGGTTGAAGTGGTGCAGAGATCACAATGCCTGGTCTGTAGACCAATGGAAGCAACTCATATTCTCAGACTAGTCCAGTCTTTCTCTTTTCCCAACTTCAGAGCGAGTTAATGCGTGGAGGCAGACCAAAGAAGTTTACAACCCTGACTGCCTTCTTCCAACAGTGAAGCATGGAGGTGGATAAGTGATAGTTTGGGTCGCCATATCATGGAAATGCCTCCGTCCAACATTAGTGGACCGAGGCATTTCCATGGTAGAATCAACAGCAAAGATTACCTGAACATTTTGGGAAATCATATTCATCCAATGGCCCAGACTTTATTCCCTGATGGTGACTGCATCTTCCAATGCTCCAATACATACCGCTCGAGTGATTAAGAATTGGTATGAATAGCATGAAAGTGGGCTAGCACACATGGAGTGGCCTCCCCAATCTCCAGGTACCAATATTATTAAAAATTTGTGGTGCATTTTTGAGCGACAAGTTAGGAGCCGCTATCTTCCACCGCCGTGTCTTAAAGAGCTGGAGCAGGTATTAATGGAAGAATGGCTGAAAATTCCTCTGATGAAGTCAGGAAGCTGTATGATTCCATTCCTAGACGTATTAAAGCTGTATGTGACCAACTCCATATTAAATAAATTTTCTTTGAATTTAACCAGTGTTTCAATTATTTTGTCCAACCCCTGTATGTACACACATTACGCGAAATTTCAATAAGTGACAGTTTAATTAAATTTAGGAAGAAAGTTAGAGAAAAATGGCGGAGGAAATTTTAATGTTTTTGCAGGTGCTCCTCGAATAAACGATACTCCTACGATATTTCTATCAAATGTTCAATACATTTTAAATTATATCTTATAAATACAGTCACTACTGAAAGGTGACAAAACGAATTCGAATATTAACAGGAGGAGGAATTCGACAAGACATAATAGGAAAGCAAGGATCTCGATATATATGGGCACGTTTGCTTTCTTACCATGGTTCAATTTGTTCAATTCTCACCATGGTCAATTTGTCAGGAATGAGACTTTCTGATCTT
>OZ038475.1:100114879-100192379 GCA_964036315.1 Acanthosepion esculentum
AATCGATAAAGGATCGGCGGAGAAAGCAAAGAATAAATTACTCTCTTCGAAACGAAGGAAGGAATATTGATCGATAAGCTTGTTTTCCCATGGCTTATCCACAGCATTGAAAGAGACACTGTTATTGCCTTCTTCTATGTAATTTTAAAAAAAAGTAAAACGCCATTCTCGTCTAATTCACGCACACTAATCACCAATGTTTCTTCGGAATACACGCTTTCTAATGTAGACATGATATTCATTGGTGGGGTTCTGGTTAATCCCAAAAGGCTCTCAAATAGACTTTTATGGGACCTCGGACAGATGTTTCTGATAGGAAAAAACTCTTCCCACGCGATAGAATAACCATTAGTCCTTTCATTGTTTAGCATAAAAGGCTTTCAATTTAGTTGAAATTCAATTATTTTGATCTTTTTCTTTTATTGTCCCTTGAACCTTCACGACATGACAAAACCGATCATTTTCTAACCGAATTGTTTTATAGTAATTGACAGCAAGAAACTTTTAATTGGATTAGACCAGCTCCAAAGATTTCTTTTGCGTGAAATAAGCTTCCTTTTTAGTGCTCTTAATCATCTTTACAACTACTCACGTTGATAGCATTCTTCCATTATAATTATTTTCACATGCGCGCATGCTCAGAAACATTCATTCCATTTTTGCCCCTGGTATCAATTCATTCAGAAAACCATAAACCTGAGTAGTGATTTCGATCCTCAAATTGGTGACTTCATACATTTATTTTCTGACAGCTTTCAGATTTGAATGCTAGTTTTACCAGACATTTACTGCTGTAATGGTAATGATATCAATTCTTACAAGTACTCTAAACTTTTGGACTTGTACCATATCTAGGTAAACTTATCGAATACAAATATATTGTTTTAGTTTTCGCCCAAAAGCAATAGTAAACTAAGTGATCTTGCAAGGCACCATAATGTACAACTTTCTATCCTTCCAATATACCCAATAGACTTAAATACTGTCATTGATGTCATTAAACTACCCCTGTTAATTTAATTTTAATATAACGGATATCGGTAGGCAAAATTGAATCTGCGAACCGATTACAATTTCTGGGATAATCAGTTACGTTGTCTTTCATACTTCCTTTGGGAGAGGCATGAACTCGTCTCTTATCTTCCATGTCAGAGATTTGAATCCGTCTTATTCTCCCCATCTATGTGTTAAATAGTAAGATCACAAATAGTCGAATAGAAGGAAAACTCTTAATTTCAAACTGGGGAAAACGACTCCTTTATCTCTTCCTAGAATTCATGGGAAATTCACAGATAATAAAAAAATCAGTGGAGTGACAAGATTGCCTACTTCGACATGTGACTGAAACAAAATAAATTTTAGATTGATGATAATAGAAATTGTAATATTACACGTTTCTATTGTAGGGAAACATTCGGCATTCGTCGACCAAGCATTTAGCGCTACGTTCGTTAGAAAAGTTATAAACTCAAGAAAGATTTTATAAATTTTAACTTAAGCCATTTTTTTTTCAGTAAAAAATCTTTCTCAAATCCACAAACCGTTATCGCTCATTGCAGTATTTATGACGGTTTCCTTTCTAACTCTTCTAAAATGTTGTGTGAAACGTCAGCACCGTAATCCAGTCATCTTTTCTTAGAGTTACATATGATACGCATTTTAGTTGTAATTACTACTGTTGAAAGTTACCAAATGATGTGGTTACTGTCATCTGCTAAAATTATTTGTGATTCTGTATCACCAGTTCACGAGGTTCGGAGACCTACATGCTTCATTCACTTGAAGCGATTTGTAGTCATTAATCTCTAAAAATGTTTGTGTACTTCTGTTTAGAGAATTCTGAAAGAGTTAGGCGCCAATAATGATAACCATGTGACAGTTTTGATTTGATGGGGCTATTTAAGAACATGGGTTTTTATAGCAGTCTGCGAAGTTAAGTAAAGCTACACATCGCATTGCCTATTCTATGTTCAATTTCCTAATCTTCTATAATAAATTTTTATAACTACCGAAACACAGAGGTATTTGAGGCGTTTAGTATTTATTCCTCCCATGTAAATGTTCATCTCTTGTTCTCTGTTTAGGATTTGGCTTCTGTTTTTTTTTTCTAAAGTCTTCTCATTCACTTTCACTTCCGGTATGCTCTTGCGTCTTTGTGGCATTATCGCCCTGCTTGGGGCGAATTGATTAAAAAGGTGCAAGTATTCCCAGCCTATGGAAACATTACTCTACCGGATATGGATAGTTTCTACATTCTCTCAGTCTTCATAAATAACTGTAAGAACAACATAAAAAAGTGAATAAAAATTAATATAATTTCCTTGTCCATCACATTCAGTGAAACATGTATAAAGGAAAGATTGCTGCTTTTACATACATACATACATACATATATATATATATATATATATATATATGTATGTGTGTGTGTTTGTGTGTGTGTATTGTAGTGGCAAATTTAACTACCACTACCACAAACGGTGTTGACGTAAAAACCTCCCCAAAGCAATATGCGGAAAAACTTAAAACGTAAATAATACCTAACACACAAAACACACACACACACACACACACACACACACACACACACACATGCACGAACACGCATGCACACACATGCACCCATATACATATATGCATTGTCATCCGAATCCAGCATAAACAAAATAGAATTATTATTCACTTATATACATAAATTATTCACACAAACGCTGCTTAACAAGTCAAAAGCACTTGAAGTCTGCTTAACCAATAAGCGTGTACAAATTATAAATACACCAACAATTTATATTATCAATAAATAAATTAAAATCGTCACACACAGGTATTGTGAATATTGTATTTATTGATTATATATGTGTGTGTTTGAAAGAGTTTGTGAGTGTGTATTTTTCGTTGAACAACACTAACAAGATAATTTTGTTTTGTATATTTTATGTTATTTTTTGTATGCGTACAAGTGTTTTCTTTTCTGGAATAAATGAATGTAAAAATTGTCTGAATGTTTATTGATTCCATATTCTACGGCTGACTCTGCATCTCTTCGACCAGAAACAATACAGACAGATTTAAAATGTATAACATTGACACGTGCATCTGTCTCTGTTGCTAATCAACGATGACCCGGCTGCGTCTCAAGCAAGCAGAAATTTAAACATGACCAGGCATGCTCGTCTTCAAAATGTTTTCCTGAAACATTACCCCATTCAAACGGAGCCATCATTTAGGGGTTTAAATTGTCTCACGTCGTATATGTACAAGTTTTATTCATGGGCGCTGTCTATCTTTATATGTCAGAATGTTATTTAACTTGTGATTTTTTAAAAAAATCATTCTCGAATAGATGTACTAAATCTACCATTTTAAGAATATTTAGAACGACAGTTTATTAAGAAAGGGAGAAAATAAATAGTAGCACAATTTTCTGTCGGACATTTTCTTCAATCATCTTACTCGAAAGGCGATAAAGCCACTAAGATACAAGAGGTTACTGAGCTTGAATGAATCAGGGAACAATCATTATTAACGTGAGAATACAATCAAAGAAAATTATTCAAATAGACATATGACGCCGATTGACATTGCATTGGGATTTTTGAAAATCGTAGTAGAAGGAATGTAGGAAGCCACAAGAGATTTCCTCAGGTGAGAAGTGGGAGAATATAGAGTGGCCATAGTTAAATGTAAATAAATGAAAGAACTACCCAACAAAGAAAATTGACGAAATTTGCAATAAACAATAACAAGAAAAAGAAAAGAACTGAGAAAAATAATATAAAGCAAGCACACAATATACGCAAGGCAAATTAACAGTAATAAGGCAAAGCAAAAGTAATAAGGCAAAGCAAAAGTAATAAGGCAAAGCAACAATAATATGGCAAACATTTCACAATCTAAAAATTGGGGTTGACACGCAAGAGAAAATTCGGATAAATACACGCAGTGTTCTCACTTCAAGGCAAGATATACCGGGACTAAGTCGTATGAAACCGAGAACTGGCCTATTTTATTGGCTAGGGGAAATCCTATCATGTATTTATGTGCTATATATTGAGGAGGGGAAAGGGATTTACAGTCATTCCACCACGACTTAGAAGAATAAACTGTTAGCAGAGAATATGTCATTACATCTAGTAATTTCCATAATAAAAGGATAAGACATAATTTCTAATCTAGTACTGCGATTCAATCCGCAAATTCGATGTAAGAAGGACAAAAACTCATCAGAACAGTGATCATGAAAATATTTATAGAATAAAAAACACAGGGAAGCTGTCACGGCGGTGGGAAAGTAACGGAAGCCGAGATGCTAGTTCAGAACCTATAACATTGCAGATTCTTCTTATCAAGTATCTCTAAATATGTAGTAGAAACACCAGACCAGAAGTGACAGAAATATTCAATATCGAGACGTATGGTAGACTTATAAATATGTACGATAGATTCTGGGAATTTTCAAGGACGAGACAGTGATAGCAATCACTGTCTCGTCGCAGTAGATCTGATAATTGATTCAATATAAACGTTCCACTCCATGTCTGTCAAAAATATTTGCCCGAAAAGTCACATTGAGTCACTCTATAGGAGATTAGCATCAGTCATGCTGATGAAATGCGACAAAAATAACATTACAAGGTATTACAGGTCCTGCCAAAATGTATTGCGATCTCAGTGAAATTGAGAAACCTCTTTTGCTGAAAAATTATTTCACTAGAAATATTTGATAAATTTCAAACAGCAACAGCACTGGCTTCTCAGTCAATGAATGCCGAGTATTTTCGTATAAGATAACGGCATATATTACCATTACTAATGCCATTGTAAGCGGGAACGAAATACATAACTATTCAGAGAGCCATTTTGTTACTAACGAGAGGTCATGTGAAAAAATAAAACAAAAATGTTTTACTTTGAAAGCTTACACAAAATGTTATAGTTATTTCCCGACCTTAGCCTTGAATTGTAATTGTCGCCCCAAATCCGAGCACAGACTTTCTACAGTCGATAGCAGACACGTCGTCTTTACTTCACATCGTGTATCGCCGAATTATAAACATTACAATGTAGCTGTAATAAAACTGAATCAAAAGCTAAAATACAGATAAATGTGGAAATATTTAAAAGCAAATAATTCGTAAGACATCTTTCGGTTGGAAAACAAAATTTACTGAAGCATTTATAAAAATATATCTGGTTTTACATGTAGGAAGAATGAGTAAAGAAATTGTATTTGGCTACACAAATATCGATTTTGTAAACTGTCGGGAAAGAAAAATTAAACAAAATTTTGGAAAGATTGGATATAAGTTTTATTTAAAAGAATCAAACTATTGATTTCTGCATCTAAGTCTCAAAACGTTGAAGTTTGCTGTTATATATTTAATATATTTTAATGTTCGATCAAATGTAATTTAATAAAACAAAATATAATATAAAGAATAAACGTAATTGATTGCTACATATTCAGTGAAATTTTCTTTCGAAAGAGTTTAATTAGACAATAAGAAATGCTGAATTTCTGCAAATGAAGAATTGACGGTCAAATGGAGTTTCAAAGAAACATTAATGCATTTGATTGAAAATTAATCATTTTATTCATAAAAAATCTTCAGATCATGGAGTAGGAAATCATTGGCATATTTTTCTGCATGCAGAAATATGAACAACTAAAATACAATTACACTTTATATATATATATATACTGAGTATATATATATATATATATATATATATATATGTAAATACTGGGTGCGATGTGTAAATTGTCGCCATTTTATATTTTTTTTAATTTTGCGCATGCGCGTTGTTTTAGATTTTGTCGACTTCACAGACTGTTAAGCACCATATGTGAGAAAAAGAGAACCATGACGCAATACACTCCGCCAGAAATTTGAGTTTGCCATGTTGCACTTCTTGGTATTCGCACCGGAAGCACCGATACGAACATTTCAGTGTGTTTCGGTTTGAATATGAGGATATTTCAGGAGATTCGGAAAGAGTTGGATGAATCTAATGGTGATTACGATGGTGCTTGGAGTGATCATTAATGATGGCGACGTTATGCCTTTAGTTATCTTCCCACAGGGACTAAGACTCAACACGAAGACCTACATCAAGTGGCTTGAGGGGGTAGTACTGCCCTGTGTCAAGTGGATGACTGCTGAAAGAACCTATTTGCCTAAGCAAGAGAAACAAGTCATGGCTGTCAAACAATTTCTGCGACCGCATCACTCCTTACATCTAGCCACCGAACACCCCAGACAAAGAAGGCAAGAACTATAGCAGCAGTCACCAACTTAAACACGGTAAACGTCCAGAAGAGATGCAGGGGTTTGGAAAGTCGTCTGGAGGATGTGGTTGAAGCTAATGGTGATTTTATTGAATAATTCACTCTTTTGTATTTCAAGATATTTTGTGCAATTTTGGTAAATACATCTGTTAAAATGAAATGTCAATGTTATTTTTGTTTTTGCGTTGTTTAAACGACAATTTATCCATCACTCCCTTTCTATATGTGCGTATGTGTTTTTTTCTGTGTTTGTTTGTGTATCTGTTTTTGTGATGATAAAAATATATACATTATTTATATTAGAACGATTGTCGTCATCATTGTTATTGTTATCACAATGTTTCGGCCGTTGTGCACTCCGATCGTTCTCAGGTGTGTATCATTCTCAGGTGTGTATCGTTCCCAGGTGTGTATGGTTAATCTACAGGGAATTTTGAACTGAACCATTTATTTAATCTATGGGGGTATATAGTTTTAAGGTATTCTATATTTAGGAGTAAAATACTCAATATTGGGCATAGAGCATATGTAAATATAAAAGCAGACACTGAGGTCAACATCGAACGGTGAGAGACTGTTTCATTCTTTAGAGCAATATTCATGGCGTGACAGCAGGAATCAAACTGAAACTTTTCGATAGTGAACTCATATATATATATATATATATATATATATATATATATAGAGAGAGAGAGAGAGAGAGAGAGAGACTAAAAACAATGTATATCTTCGCAAACTACGGGGATTTTGACAGCTAGGTATCGCCAGGTGTTTGTGCAATCAAGAAACCTGATGAGACCTAGCGGTCAAAACCACGGTAGTATGCGGTAATATACGGTGTTTTTACCTCTTTTTATTGGCTTGCTTTACATGTTTGTTTTTGCAATGCGGCTGCATTATTATAAGTCGCTTTTTGGTACAGTAGTTATTCAGACCTATTAATTTATTTTGTATATATATGTATCTATTTATATATATATATATATATATATATATATATATATATATATATATATATATATATATAGTTTGCTATATTTATATATATATATATATTATGATATATATAGTATATATACTATATATACATATTTATATATATAGTATGCTATATTTATGGGTAAACGTGCTAAATATTATGGACAGAGCGTATATAAATATAAAAGTGGACATCCGATTTTCAGTCTGTGTTGAAGCATGAAATATACTCAGTACTGACCTCCGCGTTCATATATATATATATATATATATATATATATATATATATATATATATATATATATATATATATATGTATATATATGTATATATATATATATATCTATATATATATATATATATATATATATATATATATATATATATATAAGTGAACATTGAAGTCAACACTTAGAGGCGACAGGCTGTTTCATGCTAGACGCAATCGTCAGCCTGATATTGCGTCTAGCATGAAACAGCCTGTCGCAATCGTATTATTCTACGTTACTTAAAAATCGAAAACCAAAAAGAGAAAACATACAGTGTAACAAATAAATAACAACAAATAAAATAAATTGACCTAAATACATGTAAATATATAAATAAACTAACAACCGATAAACTAGCCGTTAGAAAAAACAAATAAAGATAATCAATCCGAATAAATACATGAAGTAATGAACAAATTAAAAACTGTTCCCGCCAAAATAATAGTTATAACAAACTACAACAATGCTAGACGCAATCGTCAGTCTGACACACACACACACACACACACACACACACACACATATATATATATATATTACATAGATAAGGCCTTTCGTAAGGTGTGGGCTGTACTCATGAGAACATTTTTTGTATTTTTAGAACATTTTTTTGCATTTATTATTATTATTATTATTATTATTATTATTACTGAATTCTATAAAATTAATATTCAAAATGAAAGTAACTATATTTGGAAAATAATATCAGCGATAATCGATTTTTCGAATTAAATCGGTGGCTTTCTACTTAAAATGTATCAAAATTCGAATAAAATATAAGTGTAATTCCCGTTCTTTTGAAAGAGTTAAATATCTTCATATTTTTAATAAATCAAATATAAGTTACGTATTCAAAGAATTAAAAGTTTTTATGAAAGAACTGATAAACTTACTATTTCTAATTCATTCACATTTTGCAGAATGGTGACACCTTCACTAACCAATAATTGTTAACACTTCTGCTTAAGTCGTCATAAGATGAAACTGGTGTTGAACTCGGCGCTGAAACATCATTAATTAATAATTTCCCCGAAGTACCACATGCGATTATATGCGAATATAGTTTCTCCACCAAAATGCAGAATATAGCGACCATGCCGGTGTAGTCTAAAGTAGAGATGACAGACTCGCATAAAAATACAAAGTTACGTGTTCTTTTCGAACTAAAATACTAGATCCCTTCGGACCAAAGAATCTTTCTCTTCCCCACGGGCTTTATCATATAATAATAATAATAATAATAATAATAATAATAATAATAATAATAATAATAATAATAATAATAATATTTGTAATTATTATAATTATAATAATCATATAATAACTGTACTTGTCCTTCCCTTAGTTAGTTCCTTAGTTGGCACGACCGTTACGCTTTGCCAGTACCTGATAAATTCCTGACTATTTAGTTTTGATCGCGTGAAAAGATTGGAAATGCACTACTTGGTTTCGGTGAGAAAAAGAAAGAAAAAATATATTTAAATTCTCCTGCCAATACCTCAAACATAATGGACTATACTGTTTTGATTGTGTGGAAAAACAAAGACGTTACTTCCTTTCAGTGAAAGAATGTATGAAGGAAATATTGAAGGGAAAACAGAAATGTTTAATGTCTAGTTCAGCAAAATGGAAAAAGTGTCAATTTCAGATTGTTCATTTGTACCCACTTCTTAAAATAATGACCACCATTCATATTTATGGCTGTTATTGCAATATGTTTTTAAAGCTTAAATATTTAACGATACAACATTTTATTCGCATAGAACTCGCTATGAACTTATTCAATGATTAACATAAGAATTAATATTCTTCAGAAAATTCAGATAGTTAGTCTGTGAAATTTTCCCAGGTGTTTCGAGTAATAGTAATAGTAATAATAGTAATGAAATTAACCAATATTAATAATAATAATAATAATAATAATGATAGTAATGAAATTAACCCATTATAGCATAACATTTTCCTTAACATTTTAGCTTCATTTTCATTATCTACCTGGACGGCTAATAGTAATCTGAACTTCGACTCCCTTACAAGTATATATATATATATATATATATATATATATATATATATATATATATATATATTATTTTCACCAGGAGATAAACTGAAAATACAGATTAATGAGTTTATTACAGTATACAGCTAATAGAAACTAAAACAAACACTTTCATTATCCAACCTAAAACATTTTTTAGCATTTGCATCTGCAAATCTTAACACGAGAGTTTCTACACCTAACCTCTTTACAAAATTATTTTCTATTGACAAAATAATCAATGTACCTAATCTGTCTTGAATCATGGACAACCGCAAGAATTCTCCCAAATGCATGACATGGTGGTATCATGGCCCCTTAAGCCCTGATGTCCCCGCAGTTGCCAGTACATTGAGTCAGTCCTGATCTTAGGTTTGGCGTATAATAAATTTTAGATTAATCACTCAAAAAAACTGAACGGTATTCACTAATTGGTTAAATAGATTCAACATTTTAGCTTTGTAGCAATTAGTTCAATCAAACAATATATAAAACTTACTAATTATTAAAACGCCAAACTTTTGGCCTATGGTTCATCATATGGAACGAGGTTTTACTTTCTTATGTAGATCTGCCTAAATGGTCATGTACCTTGCCAAATTTCCTACTCAACAATCCTTTCTACCTCAGGAAATTTCTTACTCAAAAATCTTTTCTACTTCAGACATTGTGGCATGCGTGTAACAAGACCTTTACACACTATCTGCCGTTCTGAATATAAACAGCCTCATCTGGTTCCCTGAATCCTTGCGCGCATGCAAATAACTTTCCTTGTCCCGCACTCCATTAGTTTGGATAACGATCTTAAATGTTTGTTTTTTATTTGTTAACCTTTCGCTTGTCTCACTTGTAAATACTTTTCTTTAGCGATTCCCGCATTGTATAGTCAAAGAAAGCCATGTAGGGGAGAAAGCTTCCTGATGAAATTTAACCACAGAGCGACTATCGGCTTACGAAATACCAGTAAAAATAAAAGGTAAAAATAAATGAGAAAAAAATAGGCTTAAGGTTTCCGGTAGAGCCGACTGACCTAACAGTGCACGTACATCGGTTCACCTGTATGTTTCAACTCCGGAAGTCGCTGCCCGTTTATATCCTGTCGCTTTTCTTTATGTTCTCCGAAAAGAAGGGTCTGCACACAAGCAGATCGATACACGATTCGATTTCAGAGGAGGAAGATTAGATTGTTAGAGCATCGGAAATTCATTTCTTTTAGATTTTTATAATCATCCCCCCTACTTTGCAATTGTTTACCTAACTTTAGTTCTGCAGTCAGTCATCTTAAAACAACGACGCCTCTGTGTATTTATAGCGTCCGATTAACAAAAATTTTACAAGTTGCCGTCTGAAATTTAGCAGGAAAGAGACTACGCTACGGTTAGGGATAATATTTAATTTAGAAGGATTATTTAAATTGAAGAATTAAATAGGTTTCAACTCAATATTTTCTGAAAAATGTTTTTTATGGCTATTTATTCATTTCTAAACGTATATTTAGTAGGTCGGAAATTAAAATTTTGGTGGCACATAATGAGAAAACAGGGCTTGGAAAATTCGACACTTACAGGACATATTGAAGACAACACAAGCATAAAGTACCATAAATTTCGCTATTATACAAGGTTAAAGATTTTTCGCCAGGTGTCGCTTCCGTGTTTTACTGTGGTGATACTCCTGGGTATACACGATCATGATTCTCCACAGATTATTTTCCCCGTCATTTGTGGATTGTCTGCCAGCAAAGTCTATCTTACAATTTAGCTCATAGCCGAGGGAGTAAAAGAGAAGGACCAACGCATTTTCAGAAAGTATTAGGACGAAAGGAAATATAGAATACAGAAAAATTGCTAAAAATGAGGTTTAAGGCAGTATTTTCTAAAAATTCCACAAGTCGACATTTACGTTTATTTTTGCAGGTTTTGTCTCATTTAGATATCTAAACGTTGGTAATCGAATCGAAGCGTAGATGTTTTCTATCCAGGAGCGAACTGTTGAAGCAAACATACGCAGTGGCATTAGGAAGAAATGAATAACCTTTTAAAAGTTGAAGGTAAACATCATTAAATAAAGGTATCAGGGATTGAGAGAAATAATTCCTACTTAATTATATCTGTGTGTGGCTGTGTCACACAACAGTTGATCCTTCCACGACACCAAATTAAAGACAAATGATTATTCTTATTTCTCTGTTCTTAAAAGTGTCTTCAATGATTGAATTTAATACTCAGCAAAGGAAATAAATTAATGATTTACTCAAAAGTGCTGTTGTCTCGAACGAGAAGTGTATCTTTATAAGCAATATCTTGACTACAACTATTGTGATTATATTACAGGGAAACTGATTTTCAATAGATTAAACATAATCAGAGTAAACATAATCTAAATCAAATAAACTTTAACGTGTTAAAATGTTTCCATCTCAGCATTGAAATGATGTATTTGATAGTTTTGTTTTCATGTAAACTCATTTGGAATATTCGATGCCATACAGTTAAAATACTATATATATATATATATATATATATATATATATATATATATATATATATATATATATATATATATATATATATATATATATATATATATATATATATATCTGTGTGTGTGTGTGTGTGTGTGTGTAATAATTATGAAATCGGAGACTTTAGAAATAAATGGTGATAATTCAGACCAAACAATTTTACAAGAATAGGTGAATGTTAAATTTATCCAGGCACAAGCGAAAAACAATTTTTTTTCAAACATAAGAGGGGAATACCTAGATTTTAAAATAAGGTTTTAATATGGGGGAAAGGAAAGAGAGAGAAAGGGGGAGAAAGAGAGATATATCTATAGAGAGAGACAGACATGGGGTGTGAGAGTAAGATTGTTAAAGGAAGGAAAGAAATTGAGAAATTGCCGACCGGTTGACCTCTTTTCACCGGATATGACAAACAAAAGAGAGTGGATATATTCAAAAAGAAACATAGGAAAAAAAAAGAAAGAAAATGGTTAGAAGAAAAGATATTTAATAAGGCAGCGTAGAAACTTACAGGTGGGCCCCGTTTAAAAATACCTTCATTTTGGTTAACTTAGTTTGTGCACATTTTCTTCAGTTGAAGTTATTCGTAAGGATATACACCTGACACCCAAGTCGCCTTGGTAGTCTTATGCTTCAAACTTAAAAAACAACGACAAACACTCGATACCCATCCATAATGTTCCTCCACTACCCCAGCCATGGACATAGATTCACAATGTATCAGTCTTAGGAGGCATTCCCAACTGGTTATGGTGAGGCAAGAGACAAAATATTTTTGGTAAAGGACGGAATATTTACTATTTTAATTCGCCCAGACTAAACTTGTATATTTTCAAACCTAAAATCAATTAGTATATTCTTTCTTGCGGTGTTATTTTTCATTCTCATACACATCTCTTTTAATGATCGATCACAAATTTTCTATTAATGTTTGAAATTGATGTGAGGTAATATCATTCAGTTGGTACCTTTAAAATCATATTTGCCAGACTGGTCAATAATTAAACCTGAAACATACTTGCTGTGTATCTTCTTTAACTTGTGTAACTTGTGTTAACAAAAAAAAAATAATAATTGACCAAAATCTTACAATAATTCTCTTCATTTATCTTTACTCTGTTATAATTTTTGAAGGGATCTATAATTGTGGTACCTACATTAAGACATTATTCCACCTTATAAATGATAAATGTCTTGTTTTGTTGGTTGAATATTCCCATACATGATCCAGGATCTAATAGCATATCTACCTGGTTCATCCAATGTAGCTATACATTCATCGTTGAAAGGTATTGTTGAATAAACAACCATCATATACTACTTTTGCCAAATTACGCGTTCCGTTTTGTGATGTTTAGTGTAAATGTCACAGTTATTAATATTTTACCTTTTAAAAAGTAATAATTAAAACTGATACCTGATTCTCCGAACATTTACTTGATTTCCAGGAAAGCAAATTATAACCTGAAGAGAATTATTTTAGCCGGAGATGGATCAGGAGATCAGATGGAATCACGTTCGTAAATTGTAACCATAATAATAAGAATACAAGATGAGAATTTCAAATAGTAAAGAAGTTGGGAAAACCTGTGAACAAAGTGAAAGCATGCAACCTGGTTTTCTAAGAAACTCCGATAAACGGGAAGACAGAAAGAACATAAAGTTCTGATACTGTTTAGAATTTAGATAATATATTTTTCTGTGGAGACTTGTTACTCGTAATGGTGAGATTAGTTGTTTCATTCTTACTTTCCTTTTATGTGACATGTCCTTTCAGGACGTAGGGGACCATGGCTCTCCATCTCCCCCTATCCCTTGCAGCTCTCAACAAATTCCTTCCCTCTGCTTCCACACACAAACCACGTTCTGTTATCCACTTGCTTAAGCCCGCTATGTATGTCATGCGTTGTTTTCCCTCGTCTTTCTTTCCCTCTATTCGACGCATGAGTATCAGATTCTCCAGGCCCTCCATCCTCATTATGTGCCCCAGAAACTTCAGCTGCCTCTTTCTGATGTTAAGTATAAACCTTCTCCTTGTTTTCAACCTTTCTAAGACCTCATCGTTGCTCACATGCACGTTCCATTATATCGTTAGCATCCTTCCGTAGAACCCCATCTCCGTCGCGTCGAGTTTCTTCTTCATCTTTGAGAAAATTGTCCAACATTCGCTGCCGTAAAGAAGGACAGATGTCACTTAACAGTACAGTATTCTTTTCTTTGTTACCAAAGATATCCTTCTGTCTCGTAGTATTCTGCCCAGCTTTTGGAATCTGTGCTTGGCCATCCTAATACCTCTACGGATCTCAGTGTCACACTTACCGTCCTCTGTCAAGACGCTTTCCAGATATTTAAACTTCCGCGTCGGTTGATTCAATTCTTTCCGACCTTCAGATCGCATTTCGGGCTAATCCTCTTATTGGTGACCATGCACTCCGTCTTCTTGGAGTTTATGCTTAGTCCCTTATTCTCACTCTCCGACGCTACCTTCTCTAGGAGATTTTGTAATTTCATTTCCGTGTCTAAGCTCCTCGCCCGGTAAGGACACACATGCGCAACAGGTGTCACCTGAGCGTCATTCAGCGACTGTTAGCATAAACGGCGTAAAGGGGATAAAAGTCCTCGGAACCTATCCCTCGCCCGGAAAGGAACGACATGACCGACAGGTGTCCCCGGACCGTTATCCTGCAACTGCTCGCATCAAACACAAAATAAACCTCGGGACATGGAACGTCCGGACAGTGAACAACTGCGGTCAGTTTGATAATATTAAACAAGAGATGAACAGACTTAACATCAACATTCGAGGTGCATGTGAAACCAGATAGCCAAACAAGTGATTTTGTCAGCGACAAACACAGGATAATTTATGCAGGCGGTGAGAAGAACTACAAAGGAGTAGGACTAATACTAGATAGCGAAATTAGGAAATCGTTCTAGGATACCACCAGCCGTGTCCGTATAAGGAGATATTAGGCATTTATTGACCAAACGGTCGGCGTTACTCTCCGGTCAAAATCCCTAAAATCTTTACCGTTAGACAGTTTTTCAGGAAAATAGATTCCTCGAATTCGCAAACTGTTTCGATCTTTCCAGTACTAATGGGAGTTTTTTTTTTCGAAATAGTCTGAAACGTTAATATTTTATATCATTGAGTGTAATGGTGATTGAGAAAGTATGGCAGCTCGGAAAACTCATACTAAACGTTCTGATGAGAAAAGATCTCCTATATCTGTTGGTGAGAGCCTCAGACTCAACACGGATGTTTACATCAAGTACTTTGAAGTGGTAGTGCTGCCCTGATTGAAGTGGGTGGGTGCTGGAAGACCCTATGTCTTCCCAAAAAGCAGGGGAAACTAGTCATGTCTGTCAGACAATTAGTGCGACCACATCACCCCTTACATATGGCGACTTCAACCCACTTGATTATTATGCGCGTGGCGCAGTTAAGTAAGAGACCTATAAAACTTCTTTTAACACCAGAGATGCAGGAGATACCGAAGTCGTCTAAATGCTGTGGTTGAAGGCAGCGCCGATTTTATTGAATGAATTAACTCTTTAATATTTCAGGATATGTTTGTGTAATTTTGATAAATATATCTGTAAAATGTGATATCAGCGTTATTTTTATTTTTGCGTAATTTAGACGTAATCCCACCCTGTATATAAATCCATCTATATTTTCGTAGTAATAAATAAATATATAACGCCATCTATATTTTCGCGGTAATAAATAAATATATAACGCCATCTATATTTTCGTAGTAATAAATAAATATATAACGCCATCTATATTTTCGCGGTAATAAATAAATATATAACGCCATCTATATTTTCGCGGTAATAAATAAATATATAACGCCATCTATATTTTCGCGGTAATAAATAAATATATAACGCCATCTATATTTTCGCGGTAATAAATAAATATATAACGCCATCTATATTTTCGCGGTAATAAATAAATATATAACGCCATCTATATTTTCGTAGTAATAAATAAATATATAACGCCATCTATATTTTCGTGGTATTAAATAAATATATAACGCCATCTATATTTTCGTAGTAATAAATAAATATATACCCTAAATTGCGAAATACAAATCGACTTGACGTACAATTGGATCTCAAGATTTCTTATCAAAATTCTTTGGTAGACCTAAACTTAGAACAACATCAAAAGTAATACTCCATTGAATGAAATTTCCTTAAAATTTTAACTATGTTGCATGATTTGTCTTCCTGGTTAATGGTACAGTGTAACCCGGATAGAAGAGAGTTGTCGGGACCGGAGAATAATTCTCTTATATCCGGGTTTCTCTTATATCCGGGTTTGGTCTGTTTTGTTTTATTAACACAGGCTCTAATTTGGGACCAGAGAAAATATATCTTATATCCTGGTTTCTCTTATATCCGGGTCTCTTATATCCGGGTTACACTGTAATATTAAGGCTGGCGGATTTTAAATTTTAGGTAATCACATCTTAAAAAAAATGGACGCCAGACTCTAATGTATGAAATACTTTCAGCATCATGGCTTAGAAGAAGTTAACTAAACGAACGACGGTAAGATAATATTTGTTAAATCCAGAGGTTTGCCCAAAGATTTTTGCCTACACTATAGACACACACACACACATACATGTATATATGTATATATATATATATATATATATATATATATATATATATATAAGCTATTTTATATTCTTCAATCATGGCATACTTTTTTCTTCCTGACTTCGCTAAAGTCTAAATACTTTGAGTAAATACTTCGTAAAAGTGCTTTGCAGACAGTAATGTTCCTTTGGCGTACAAATTTCTAATTTCGTCTTCGTCTGTGAGTGCTAATGCAGACGAAGTATTGCGAGAATGCTTCAATATGTTCGCAGAAAGAAAAAAAAATCTGTCTATGCAACAAAACGTATAGAAATAGAAGAAACAATTCTTCAGTGACTCACAGCAATTGAATTTCGAGCAATTGATGAAAATTTGTGAATATCCATTATCCTCTACAATAACGGTTCCAAAGGTTTTTGCGAAATCTTGTCGAAAGCGAGAACTCCAGAAACAAGGCAACGAGAATACTAAGGAATAATATGCAATTTCTTCAATTACATTTGCCATCTTTCAATATAATCGCTGTCACCGATTGAAGGAAATTTTCATCTTTTTCTGTCATTTTAATCTGACGCAAAGCCTCCTTAATGCGACAACTCGATTGTGATATGCTATTAAAGAAAACCAGAACGTGCCTCTCTTATCAACTGTCATGGGCGCAATACGCGATGGCGCTATAATTCACTTAAGTACTTTCAAATGCCGAGGCAGTATGGATACGAGGTTAAAACTGATAGCTATTGTATATTTGACACGCACTTTGGTTTATATTATTATTAGAACACGTCGTTCAAACTTAGTGGTTATGCCTGAATTTCACACTTTCTCGAAAGAAGATATTTACTGCCGAGTGCGGAATCATTATATTTTTTTTCGATTTGACAATTGTCTTTTTATAAAAAGCAACAACAACGAAATCATTTATGTTTCAAATAAAATTCAATATGACGTTGATCATTCTATTTGTTTCTTGTGCAGGAAACCATTTCGAATTGTCAAATGAAACCCGTATTAATGTTACATTTTCTAAACAAAGCAATGAACTTGTATTTGTCTAAAGTGAAGAGCTACAAAACCTAGAAATTTCGGATAACCTACCAGAATCTTCCTAAGCAGTTTTGGAAAAATAGTTTTTTTTGCTGCTGTTATCATTGATTTATGACCTCAAATTTTATAAATTAATGTACTGAGTGACCCTAAAGTCTGGACACATAGGGAATCGAATTAACTATATACAGTGTAACCCGAATATAAGAGAGTTGTCGGGACCGGAGAAGAAGTATTTTATATCCGGGTTTCTCTTATATCAGGGTTTGGTCTATTTTGTTTTATTAACACAGGCTCTAATTTTGGACCCGAGAAAATCTATCTTATATCCGGGTTTCTCTTATATCCGGGTCTCTTATATCCGGGTTTCACTGTAGTTTTTCTCCACAGATTAAACATGATTTTGCCGAAAGAAGAAAGAACGGAATACTTTTTTCTCGGGTATACTAAAGGAGAAGGTCTACTCAATAAAAATCACAGATGCAACACACTTGATTGAACGCATAGCGAATGTACTAAATTTGACGCCAATGTGGAGTTATTGAATCTAGTTCCCCTGAATCTTGAAAAGCGCATCAACCTTTGTATCATAAATGATGGAAATCTTATTGAAGATGTTATTTTGTTCATATTCCAATTCACTAAAATGTAGAAAATTTAATTTCTTGAAAATATGCATTTTTGGTTACATGTCCAAACTTTAGGGACACCCTGTATTTTAAAGCGTATAAGACGCCCTCCTTCACTCACAGTTGATTCTCAAAATTCGTTTGAAACCAATCTTCTTTAGTGATGTAGAGCGAAGTCTGTAGAAAGAAGTTATCTTTCCAACATATTTCATGCAACGGTATTCTAAACTTAGAGGATGTCTTATATGCGAGATTGTCTAATATACGCCACGGAACACGACATTTATTTTTCCTATATGCTTTCAACGATTTCAGTGTGATATGTAGCATATGTTCTTATCTAACAGGAGAAACGTTTAACATTGCTAAAACTATGTAAAGTTTGTAAAGTCGTGATTAATTCTTAAGTTCGTAGCTTGAATCCAAGTTCCACTGTGTAAGATATAAAATGAATTTGAAATTAAAATTTCTGAAAAAAGAAAGTTAGAGTTAGCGACCGGAAATATGAAGGGTGTAAAAGTTCTCACGTTACGTATTCATTCAATAACAGGGGAGTAGAGAAATTTCACAGCGGACCTTTAGATATTTCTGTTTTATATATTCATATATATATACATACATATATTTGGTTTCGTCTGTTTTGTTTTACGGCATATCAACCTCAATGAGTTATTTAATGCCAACACAATTTTTGTTGCTGGTAATATTTTTTTCCTTCATAAATCTATTTTTGATATTTTTTCTTCAAAAATTTATTGCTGATAATTTAAAAAAAAAATTATTTCTGGTATTAAAATCTATTTTTACACACATAGTGTTTTGACCCCAGTTTGGGTGTTAAATATTTGCCCATAGCGGGGACCGTAACAGGTACTACCACTCCGGGTCAGGGTGGACCTGGGAAAACCAGCAATTATGAGGTGGTTCCTCGCTCCTCAAAACCTCCTGATCAGAGGCTTTGCTGTTGGACGTAGTTTATTGTCTTAACCAGGGCGCGGATGTAGTTTATCGTCATACCCAGGATGACATATATATATATATATATATATATATATATATATATATATATATATATATTGCTTTAAAATTATGTTTAGTCAGAGAACCTTTGTTTAAACATGTCCTAATGAAAATAGAGAATATTTATGAAGTATTTAAGTGATTCAATCCTGCTATCGAAGAACTTGTTTCCTGTCAGTTGCAAATATATAAAGGATGTTTAAGAATTTATGTTATATACCGAGTACTTTCGACTATTTTAATCAAGAGCGTACTTTCGTTATTTTATCGATAAGAAATAGCGGTAGGTCACAGCTGGAAATTTATATATTTCTGAACGAATTTTGCGCCATGCATGACATTCATATGAAAATCTCGATTTGAAGAGGTTACTAAGGAACATGACATTAATTCATAGTTTAATGTTTGGTTTTGTAACATTTTACGATCAGAATAAAACAAAATTTAACTCAACCCACTCTCTGTTGAATTCCCTTGTCTCCGATACTCACTTGGTTAAAGTTGATCCATACACTAAGGTGTTTGAAGTATTTTCTATTTATTATTTCTTTATACTGAGGTTTTTTATGTTGGGATCAGGGAATATGCCATCACAACTCTCACTGCAATTCCAGTTCTTATTTTCTGCTTTGGAAATGTTTCTCTGGGGTCTTACTCTTTGCAACGCTTAATGCAGCACTCCAAACGGAGGCAAATCAGGAAGTAGAATTCTTTTTTTACGCCAGTCTTCCAAGTTCTAAAGTCTCCCTGCCTGCCTTAAAACAAGCGTCGGAAATCCGGATTCTTACCAGCGACCGAACGCCAACTTATGTAATTGCTGGTGAAGACGGTATTATTTAAACTACAACACCCGCCAACGAATCTTATTCATACTCTATACTTGTAAAAAGATCTAGATTCGAATAAGACCATTGAAGCTAGGATGCTGAGCTCATGCGTATGAGTAGTGAAAAAAAAACCTCACTTTAAGATTAATGTGAGGTTTTTTTCCTATAGAATTATTTGTAATTCAGTGGTTAACAATTTCCAATATTTAAATTGCTAAAAAACGAGGGAATCAGAAGGTTCTTACAATAACATCGGCTAAAGAAAAAATGTGTAACTTCACAAAAAAATATCAATGAATTAATTCTCTGACAGCTGAATCTGAATAGATTGCTGAGATTGAACATTTAGTTGGAGATAAAATGTGAAAAAAAGTTTGGAAATATTTTAAAGGACTTTTTAAAGAATGTTTATATGCTTATAACCAACATTAAAGATCTAAATAGATTCGCAACTCCATTCAACCAACTGCTCATACTTTTACCGTTTGTAGCAATATGAATGTTCTCTTTTTCATTCCTTTTTCCCCCCTCTTATACGATTTAATCTGTATCAGCTCTTGAGACATGACGGCACGAAATTCCACACGCTGAACAGAGTCTCGGCCTTTTTTTTTTTCAGATCAATATTCTTGTCTTCTGTTGCCTGAAGTTCTCGAATAATGTATTTTCATTAGTCTCTGAATTATTCGGATGATTATCTCCCCCATTGTCTACGATCACTATATTTCAGCTCATGCACTTTCTGGCTTTCCTCATTATCTGACATCTTGAGACGAAATACTGGTATTATTCGTTTAACTATTCCCAATTGTATCTATTTCGTGTTTTTTTTCGATCACTACGTTCAGGCCAATGGGTTCGCCTGGTTTTCTGGTGTGAACTGTAGTTCGAAGATATTGTAGCATAATTTCCCAGATATTATTCACGCAAGTTCTTTTATCTTATCAAGGCTCATGGGGGATAATACAACTTCCTTTATTTGAATGTGACAGCGGGGCATCCTTAAAACAGATCCATGTTTCAAATCTGACCTGCCGCTGTATTTAAGTTTTCTAATTTTCATATTATTTTTTCTGTAATACTATTTTAATGTATTTTATGTATTACCGAAGAGCTCCTAACAGCAAGCAAAAACCATACAGTCCAACGACATACTGAATGATAAATGAAAAGGGGGGAAATGAACGAAATTTTACAAAATCCTTACACATGAAGAATATGCTGTTTTAAAAATCAGAGTTCATTTCCTTGTTTCCTGATTGTAAATGTGTTACCAGTTCCTTCTAAATTCTACTTCAATTCTATACGTCTAAAATCTCCGGCTAAACTATGAAATTTATACTATTTTCACTTCTAAGTATTTATACTATTATTCCTTCTAAAGTATTTTCTTTCTGTATCTGTCTATATTTCTGACATGAGGTATTATGTACAGTATTTAAATTATTCGGAATATTGTCCTCATCTTTGTTGCCATATTTATTACAACGTTTCGGCCGTTGAACTCTCCAGCCTTCTTCAGGTGGTTGGAATGTCGAACTGAACCCTTTTATTCGCTCACTGGGGTAGACTATTCTAGTTCCACGTGCCATGTTTAATGGATGTCAGTTATCAGTTATCTCCTGTTAATTCCTCTCTCCAAGTTCTCCACTGCCTTAACCGACATCCATTAAACATGACACGTGGAACTAGAACAATCTACCCCAGTGAGCGAAATAAAAGATTCAGTTCGACATTCCAACTACCTGAAGAAGGCCGGAGCGTACAACATCCGAAACGTTGTAATAAATATGGCGACAAAGGTGAGGACAATAGTCCGAATAATGTAAATAGAGTATTTTCTTTCTCTTTCAATTCCAGTAGCTATCTTGTGTTGTAGTGGCGATATCGCCTTACTTGGAGATAATTAATAAAAAAAAAATAGCTAACAGAAAATGTCAGTATTTGGCACAAGCTATCTATATGAGAAGGCATTAAATAAAAACAGAGTAATTTAAATCTGTATATAGTCGAGTTTTTTAGCTGAGCAACATTTAATGCCAATTCTGATGACAGGAAAAACAAATGTTGAAGACCAGATTGACTTCGTCCGTATTTCAGTAACATAATTCCTAACGACTTTTCATCATCATCAAATAGTCATCATCATTATCATAACTGTGTTCGTAAGCTTGCTGTGTAGGTAAGTATCTAATCAGCTTCATAGATATATCTCGACTACATGCTGATGATCTTCCAATCTTACTCAGTGATATTTTCTCAACTCATTTCATTTACTCTATATTCATTTTTACCTAAAGTGCTGCCTTTTATGATCGCAATGGCAAAATTGTTGGTTCTTGTGACTTGCAATATCGTGTCAACTCTCTCTTCTTGACGGTGGATATGAGGTCTTCCATTGGAATGCTTTCTTGTTTAACTGTGTTGTACATCTATGTCAGTGATGGCTAAGATGTTTCACTTTTAATTTTCGGATCCTTCGTCGTAATAATGATGTTTATGCCCAATATGTGCCGGCATAAAGTAGAACGGGGGCAAGTGCAGGTAACAAATTTATCTTTGATTTCAGTCAGATATTCTTGTTTTTTCAGGTCTTTCTTAATTTTCTAAAAGTGTCACTGGTCTGCTCTTGAAATTATTTCTGTTCTGCAGCCCTTTATGAGGGCCAAGATATATGAATTGAATCTCCCTACTGTAAGTTCCTGACTATTATCATTCTGGAAGGCCTTTAAAGACTACCATCAAAAACATTAATATATTTCATGCATATTCACAATGGAATATATCACGAAATATGGGTTGGAATAAATTATAAAATATATTTTCCGAGTATTATCTATAACAAAACGTTGATGTGACTTTGTTTTGGTTGTAAAGTTGCAAAAAACTGCCAATCTATTCCACTTCCAAAACGTTAGCTGCACCTTGACTTAAATTGTTTTAAAATAATACCACCACATTTGTATGCATTCTTCAATTTGGCCAGAATATATATATATATATATATATATATATATATATATATATATGAGTGTATATATATATATGAGTGTATATATATATATGAGTGTGTATATATATATATATATATATGAGTGTATATATATATATATGAGTGTATATATATATATATATATATATATACATATATATATGAGTGTATATATATATATATGAGTGTATATATATGAGTGTATATATACATATATATGAGTGTATATATATATATGAGCGTGTGTATGTATATATATATATATATATATATGAGTGTATATATATATATATATATATGAGTGTATGTATATATATAGTGTGTGTATATATATATATGAGTGTGTGTATATATATATGGGTGTATATATGTATATGAGTGTATATATAGATATATATATATATATATATATATGAGTGTATATATATATATGAGTGTTTATATATATATATGAATATATATATATATATATATGAGTATATATATATATATGAGTGTATATATATATATATATGAGTGTCTGTATATATATATGTATATATATATATGAGTATATATATATATATATATATGAGTGTCTGTATATATATATGTATATATATATATGAGTATATATATATATATATATATATATATATATATATATATATATATATATATATATATATTGGACGATAGATGCGGATTAGAAATGTCATGTCGAAAATCAATGAATAGAGAAGTGAAATGTCATATAAAAGTCGGAGATGAAATTACGAGTCAAAATAATCCGTGGACTAATGAATAAAGATTTCATTTCACGATTTAAACCAACAAGATATCACTGAAAAAATGATTATCATTTTTAAGTCGGTGAAGCACTGTCATTCCTAATAGAATCTGATTAAAATCTCGGAAATTTGCGTGAAAGTGGTACGATTCAAAAATTAATAATGCTTGAAAATGCTTCATCAAATATGGTCTAACTACCACGGAACCCATAACTTGTGCAGACAACCATCTCCTCTCTGGATAAAATTCGGGTGGATAATTAGTGCATATATGTTCCTCCCGGTCGACTGACGCTTGCGAAACCATAGAGAGATGCAAGTTACAGGGTTGTTTGTTTGACATGCCGGCAGTGTCAGGTAAAACGTATTCATGTGTCGATCCAGGTAGTCTGCAAGACATTTCAAAGTGAATCCTTTAGTTAATCTAAGAGGCTACATTGTTCTCGCTCTGCTGTTCATTTTCCAGGATATCGTGTTCTTATTTAGCACTGCTCAGTTATTCCTCGCTCCGATTCTAATGAATAGGCCCGAATGTAAATACTGATAACTCCTTATCCCCAAAATACATTGTGGGCTAGGAAGTTCTTTATCTGAGTAGTTATTTTCTATGTTTGGCACAAAGTTATTAATAAGCCTAACTCAGTAAATGATCGAAATGTTTATAGTCGAATAATAAACTACTTTAAAATGTGAAACACGCGAGCTATCAGCCGTTATTCTGATTCGAGATACGATGATACGAAATGTAAGATTGAAATTCTTATATGTTTAATATTTTGTCTTCTTTCTCACTTAAGATTTTAATTATCAAGGTTTCAGAGGCATTCCAAATGAAAGAAAAGCTACGGAATTGCCATATATATTCAGCTGATTATCTCTTTGCTGTAAGTGGATCAAGAAATGGCTTTTTAATTTAAAAGCCTCCAAAACTAAACCGCTTTCTTTAATCATCTTAAAGAACCTTTCTTTTCTTCGTAACCGCTAGAAGAGTGACACATTGTGACTTATCGATCTAAATTTTTTCCACTAACATGAACTTGAACGGTTAAATTGAATCAACTGCTAAGTCTTCTGTGAGTAAAGTCGGTTCAATTTATCGTGCTAGACATTTTCTTCTCGCCATAATCTGTCTAGCACGGTTATAGTTCCCCCATTCACCCGTGCATCGAATATTGCCGCCACATCTGGGTGGTACTTCTGAAATATAACTAAAGATTCTTGACAAAATCCAAAAAGAGTCCCCCTGCAATGTTCTCGGTCCTAAGGTGCAATTTCGTTTTCAATCGCCCACCCACAGACACATACACACACTGTAATGTAGCTGCACTGAGCCTTTTCTATAAATATTACCATTTTTCTAATAAGTTTTTTTTTCTCTTTGGTATCTCGACTTCACAAATTTATGCGCAGTACTAGAGTGGAAGATAGGTTTCATCATTTTATTGTTGGCATGGCTTGAGGTGACTGTAAGTTCTATACTTTACTCACAGTTCTCGCTTCTAGGACTGTCTACCTTTTTTTGCTTTCCTGTCAACGACGTTCTTCCATCTAAATGCAATGTCGGTTGTCACCTTCTGTCTCATTTAATCCTCTTGTTTCAATAAGGTTTTCTCAGTTTCTTTCTCTCATCGTAGGACTCACCGTCTCAGTGGTTTTGCTACTCTGCTTGAGGTGAAAAGATTAAAATCTTTTATTTATCCTAGAATTTATTCCTTTGAGTGAGGTACGGTAGAGTAATGGATTGCGGCTCGGAGTGAGAAATCAGAGAGCCGTTTTCAGTTGAGTTCAGCGCATTCACTATCGTGTTAATAGCTTTGGGAAAGATATGAATCCAACTTTTCTCTCCCCCTCCCAGTTATGGGTAAATAGGATAGACTGGATTATATATCCTTGAGTGGCAACCGGTCATTAATGACAGCTTCCAGTTCAAACTTTTCCCAGAACAAAATATTTTCTTCGAGATTGATCAGGGATAGATCAGGGGCAGGCAAGAAAGTCCCCTCCAATTGTTTTGTTTGAGCTGTCATGCCCAATTAAAGGGTCATTATTCAAACTTCAGCTTATTTAATCCTCGTATAGAACTGCAGGTATCCCTCAATTAGTACGCATTAGATTAATACCTTTTTGAATGATTTAAATTTTTACGTACCAAATTTCGATTAGTGCGTGCATAATACTCGATTAGTTCGGTAAAATATTCTTCAGTTTAACCATAATAACTAAAAATTGATTTTTCATAGTTACCAATAAATTAAAAATGTTCTAATATTTAAAAATGGAAAAAAGGTACTATTTTTTATCAAGTCTTACTTTATCTAAGTAATTACAGTAGTGTGAAAAAAGACGGTTATAAATAGGTAAATTTTATAATATAAAAAATACATATTTGAATATTTGTCTCTTATTAAATTTTTTTCAATATTTTGATTTTTGTTCATTTTTTTTTTTTGAAGATCTTAAAAGGAAATTTCTTATTTTTCTGTTTTAAAAGTATGAACGATTTAATTAGTTACAGAAATTTACATTTATTAAAAAATACCGAAATATAAAAGATGCATTCATTTACTATGGACAAATTATAAATAAAATTTTCAGGTTAAAATACTAATGACTATGATTTATTTGGAAAAATTGAATAGACAATTCCTCAGTGCCATCAGTTGTATGAAGAACTTAAGAATACCATTCGCCAAACAACTCTAAATAATTTTTCCATAAGAAATCAGATTAATAAACCTTAATTCATAGTTTTTTATTACATCTTCTTATATGTGCCTACATTTTAATTTAGAATTAAAATACTCAGATTAGACGTTAACTGTGAATGAGACGAAATTTGAGGTAAAAAATACATAATTTCCTATAAGTTATTATATCCGATTAATGTGTTTTCGATTAGTGCGTATCTTTTAATGTACACATTAGCCGCATTAATCGAGGAATTCTTGTACATCAATATAGTGGCACCTGAGATCATCTGAATTCAAAATTGTATGTATCCCAGTATGAAGCATAAACTATGCAACTAAGGAAAGGATCGTTCGCATCGACTGGATGATCCGAAGTACAGTCGACTTATCCCTTTTATATATTTAATCTTCAGGTTTTTACATATCGTTCAGTTTTTAACACGCTTTTTTAAAGCATCGTAATTTGTTTTCCCGCAATGTTAAAATAAGAAAACAGAAGATAGTAAATTTACTGGGTTTCATATCAAAGAGAATGTATTTACAAAAGAAGCTCAGGTGCTACGGTATTGATGTAGTTATATACGATGATTGAATAAAGTGGAGTTTGAATAATGACCCTTTAATTAGGCATGACAGCTCCAAAAAAACACTTGGAGGTGACTACCTTATCTGACCGTGATCAATCTCAACGAAAATATTTTGTCTGGGACGAATCTGAATTGGGAGCTGTGATTAATGATTTTTCCTAATCAACCCGGCAGGAATTATGACTGTAAACTCCATAAAAACAAAGTCCTCTCTCTTTTTTATTTTTCTCATGTTCTCAAGTTCAATCTGGCGAACGCTCCAAGGGATTAACCTATTTGACACTCCTTCATTTCGCCATTACCAAAATCTCATCGAAGCAGAAGTTCCGTAAGTCTCTTTCGTTGTCTGTGCTTTTTCCCCCCATAATTCAATCATTTTCGATCAGGTCATTTTTCTACATCAAACCAAAGCGATCTCTCGATAAGGATCCGGGTCTCATGTAAAGATTGAACCGATTTCTGAATGTTGTCTTTATATGAAATAGGTGCAAGAAAGCAAGAGATCACGATGAAAATCACTTTCCTACACCCCGAGTCGATAGAAAGTCTAAGGCTTCACATGGCGAGCTGCTAAGGTAACGAGTGCGCATGCGTTACTCTAAAGTTCTTCCCCTGCTGCCCCTTAGAAATAATGCTACAACGCCTGTGCCTCTCTTAAAATGAAACGAATAACAAGAAGAAACATTTTTTCATTGATACAATTTCTGAAGAGAACACAGTCTGTCCTGCCATTTAATCCACAGCTGGAAAAGCAAAGATGGATTCAGTCCATCGACTTTCAACCTGGCACATTAATTCCGGTGTCCCCACCGAATCCCATTAATACCCACCGATAATCCGTTATTAATTATAAAAATACATATTCGCTATCAATTATAAAGTTGTCTGTTAATTTGTATAGGTTTATAAAGTTCAGTATTAATTATAAGCTTTTACATATAATACATTAATGCTGATTTGACTTGTGCTGATACCGAGATTGTCTCCGACATTCTGGTCAGGCGTACGATCGGATCTCGGTTTTCCACGATTCATAGTTGGTAGGGCCATATATCCTGTCTCAGTAACGCGAAGATAAACAGCAGCAATGGTTGGATGTCTCAGTCGCTTTCGGACTGGAAATGCAATATGTTACAGCCGTGCAACCTTGCGTCCATTACCATTTGCGCGGCCGTATGTGAGAATCATATCTGCCTAATCATGATATGAATATCCTGTCATTGTCAAACGGAACACTTATCAGTTAATTTACTACTACACACGTTAAACATCTAAGACAAACTAGCCACAAATGTACGCGAATGACAAATGTAACCTGTCTACATGACAACACAGCTCCATTTACCGTAAACTTTCTTTAAACTTAATAACTCAAAAACGAGGATTTGCAGGCATACATGTATGTGAAATGTTGTCCTTGTTTTGATGTTAGGAACGCGCCCACGAAATTTGTAAACGTATTTTTGATACACCCTGTATATACAGGTTTCATTAAAAACAAGGTACTACCGTTAAGTTTTTATTTAATTTTTCTTGCCGTCTTATAATATTCTTTTCTGAACGTAAATTATGTAGAACACATGCATATATAAAGTGCTATAAGAATGTTTTATTTTCCAAACATAGTCAGCACCTTGAGGGCGTGTTCTTAGTTGATATGAATTCACATATTCCTTATTAATCCATTCATAAATAATTATAAGGAATATACTAAAAAATACATAAGAAAACTCATGTTACATCATTCTGACAATAGCTCAATTAGGTCTCATTTAAATACACATGGAGACCTACCAAACTCTGTCCGCAACATACTGATATAATAGCCTCATCCACATGTTAAAAAAGGCTAAAATAATGAAAACATTATTAAGAAAAAAGAAAAAGCTTACACTCAATAATATAAATATAGTATAAAAGAAGGATTGCTGCCAAATGCAACATATATATATATATATATATATATATATATATATGTGTGTGTGTGTGTGTGTGTGTGTGTGTGTGTGTGTGTGTGTGTGTGTGTGTGTAATTTGGCTGCAACTTTTCTTTTAAACATGTAGTATTGAATGTTAAAGACAACATAGTCTTGCATATTTTCTTTTGAATTTTCTCATATTCTCAAATGAGACTTTTTATTTGAAAATGATTTCGAAATAAGTATTGTCCGTACGATGACCTAGCGCTTTCGAACATCATTGTTCATCTTCAGGGTCAATATTTTTAGTCAAATTTTTTTTTAAACAAACATTTGCCAATTATCTTGTAGCGTAATCATGTTGCTACTTTTTTACAAACTAAATAAACGTTTAAATCCTTTTAAATTCAAAAGACGCGATGATGTTATCACATGCATGGCGAAGATTTTTATCATGTGACAGCGTGAAAAAGATTTTTATTATACAAGCCAAAAGATCGAAGAATACGTTATAAAATTTAAATATATTATAAACATTGTAATATGTTATCAGAAATATTGTAATCTATACGATTAATAAGAGGTCTTTTGCTTTTAATATGTAATGATTCTAAGATTTTAAGGCGTCTCTCTTTATATATATATATATATACATATATATATATAGAGAGAAATTAAACTCTTTGTTTAAATGATAATTTATAAGTGTACTTCTCGTTAATGCACTAAATAATATATTAACATCTGGTCTGTTGCTTCTCTTATGTATTTAGAGATTCTTGTTAAAATACAAAGAAGAAGCGGCAATGTTATGACCTGACATCTCGGCTCCAGTCACTTTTACACCAATATAACATAGCTTCTCTGTGTCTTTTCTATAAATATTTTCATGGTTATTGTTCTGATGAGCTTTCCTCTTTGTTACATAAACTCTATTGATTTTAAGCGCATTAGTAGATTGCTGGCTTACAGTTGAAATGGCCAGATGTAACCGTAGGCTCTATGATAACAGTTTCTTCTTTTTCAATTCTAGCTTGTGGAATACGCTTCCGGCTTCTTGCTTTGAAGTCAAATTTGATCTTCAAAAGTTTAAATGCAATGTCAATTGTTATTTCGTCTTATTCATTCCTATTCTTTTATTGTTATCTCTCCATAATAATGTTTTCTTTCTTCATATTATCCCACACTCAGTAACTTCTTCCGTCTTAGTGGATTTGTTGACTTGCTTGGAGTGAAATGATTTAAAAAAATGACACTTGTTCTTGTTATATTGAAAACAAATAATGGAATAATCGTCTTTGGTGCGAAAACATCGTAATTAGTGAGTGTTTTGTCGTGAGAGGATATTGTTGTATTTTATATCGCAACACAACACCAGAAGTGATAATTGTAATCACCATCGGATGTCACTTAACAGAAGTGTTTTCAACATTAGTTTTCGCAGGTTTTTTTAAATATTGTTGATACTGGTCGTTGTGGCGGTCGTTGTCATCTTTTTTACCGCCATCGTTACCATTATTGGTTTGATTGGCTGAACAGTATGACAGCGTACTGAAATCTTTTAATGCAAGCGAAAAGACAAACTCGACTGTCAAGTTAAGTTTTTTCAGCCATGTTGTGTTGGGTGTATTACCTCTGAAAACCATATTACTGAATAGGAAAACTAAATCTATAATGTTTATATGGACTATTTCCCTGTCACCCGTAACTTTAACTTTTGTATAAATATTGTACGAAGAAAGGAACTTGATCCAAAGGTAAATTTCATTGAGTAACAATACAAAATATCGCACTAATTGAATTTATTATTTATATGCAGTTCTCCGAGATTAAAAAGAATAAAAGTTCAAGAATAACATGTTTTTACTTCTTATCAGAACAATAAGCGTCGCGGCGGAAGAATACATTGTGTATCAGGAGAATACGTTGTTATACGGCGCTAAAGTGTGGAAAGTGGCGTGTATCAGTTCCTGGTTGTACTCCATATTGGATTGTTGTGCATTTGTTCTCTTTCATTTATACTCTGGTTGTAGAAATTTATTGTCCTTCATTATGTGTCCTAAGCGTAGTGTAACGTCTTCTGATAGCGATGCTTCGAAGAAGAGGAAAGCGATCACCATAGAAGTAGAATTAGACATTGTTACACGCTCTGAAAATGGGAGAAACATGAACAAACATTGGCCTGTTGCTTGGCTTATGTCGTTCTACTGTCACTTAAAACATCTACATATGTGTATATATATTGAGTTTCCCTGTAAGAGATAAGGATGTTAAAATATAAGTTGGTGAATTCCCGATAAAAAAAAGAAAAACACTCATTTTTTTCTCTTTCTTCAGAATTGCTGCTGCTTCGGAGTAATGCAAGAAAGAACAAAATCATACGCTTCATCATTCTCATCTACCGGTAGCCAAAGATACCACTAGTAATAAATATACAAGCAGCTTAAAATAATATCATTTGATTACATGTATTATAATCATGTATATTTTTTAGTCCTACTTATGTTAACATATGTCATAGAAATTTATTGCTGTCCCAGATTATTACTTTATTATTGCTTTAACATTAGTGAGTCACTTAAATCCTTGTTCACAGAAAATCCCGTTACGACGCATCGTAGGAAAAGGACTCTGTCGTAAGTTGAGGACACCCTGTATTCTTGTTAGTGTTCTTTATCTGGTCGTTATACTATCAACGTTTCCGTTCTTATTTAAGTGTCAGATGCGGTTGGTAAAATTCTGGAAATGTCCAAACGGATTAATACCCCAATTACCCTTTCTATGCTGGGGGGGGGGGGAGGTGATAACATATATTAGTTAGTTGAAAAAAATGGTTACGTGATACAACTTATCGGAGGTTCATGGGTTCAGTCCCTATAACTACTAGTTCAAAAAGAGATAATTTCGATTCTAAGGAAGAATTAACGTGCAATAATTAACTGAAAGGAAATGCCATTTACCATCGATAGTGGAATAAGAACCATTTATTTCCGTTGTTTGAATAAAAGGGTTTGTTAAAAAAAACCCGAATATTTTCAACTTTGACAGATAACCGAAGAAGACATCAGAGTAGAAGTGCTGAAAATTAAGACTACAAAGACAAAAATGAAGATACACAACGTCATATAATTGAAAAAGGAAATCAAAAACACATACGATAACACACACACACACACATATGTTTGTGTGTGTGTGCGTGTGTGCGTGTTAGTGTGTTTTAGAATATCGAACAGTTTTTTTTAAATAAAAAAAAACGGTCAAGCAGAATTTTTTCCTCGAAAATAAAGCTTCCTAAGAAAGTCAGTTTTTGTAATTAAAGTAAGAGCGGCCGCTTACTACACTCCGGCTGCGGATGGAGTGTCAAGCTTCTTGGAGATCCCGGAGAGTGGGTCCTAGCTGTGCTTCGTGACCCTCCAACATTTTATAATTTTATGGCGTGTTTCTAACATGTATTTAGTAGAGTGTGGGCCATGGATTCAGGGATATGGTACGAGACCGTAGCGTCGGCCTTGATTAAAGTATTCAATATCAAGAAATGAAGATAATCATTTGTCTACTTAAAAGAAAAAGAAAGAAAAAACTCTGCCATATATAAGTCTCATGTACATTATAAGCTTATAATTTGGAAGAATATTTTTTTCCGCTATATGCATGCATAAAAATGTTAACTCTATAATAATCAACATATGTCGATACTTTCCTGTTCCCTTTGCTTTTGATTGATGAAATTGTAGAACGTTTGACTTCTGGCAGTCACCTCAACAAAAAATAAAATAACGACGCCCCGGTGATACAACATTCATCAGAAGAGCATAATTCTCTAATAATCAACACAATCTGACGTTTTCTCATTGATTCTAGTTTCAAGATATTGGAAGAGATATGGAACAATTAAGGTTTTGGGAAGAGAGGCGTCCAAGTCTTCGCTTATTAACTCTATGGTTTCTCATGCTCATATATAACGTAGATTTATCAGAGAATGCATCTACAGTTGAAGAAGTGGCTCATTGATAAAATTTAAATTACCTTTTTTATAGGCGATTGTTCGCGACAGATGCCACCAACTACGTATTGAGAATCGATTATGAGAAAAGGTCTTCAATAATTGTATACCCTGTCACTAAATTAGAGCCCCGAGCTTATCATTGTTAGCTTCCATTTCTCCTTTAACAAAAAGAAACAAATCTCCGAACCTGCATCATGACAATATGTATCCCATATCGCGTAAATATTTTTTCTGTAATTTTACTACGAATTCACTGAGACTAAAAAATGAAAATAAAAATATTAAAAGTACTAGAAAAAAAGCTTCTAAGTTACTGCGTTTTAACAATAAAGTAAATGTAGAAAGGTAAAAATAAAACATTGGAAAAGGCGAATCCCAGAAACTGTCCTGCAGAAAAAAAACCCCGAAAAATGCGATATTGCCAAGAAGAAAGACTTCCCGCTGACAAAAATAAGAAATATTTTGCGTTCATAATATTCTATATTTCCAGGAAAAATATTACAAAGACCATTCATGATATGTTAGAAAATCATGCTCGTAGAACATGTACTATTTTCAATGATGCAAATGAATGACATCTTACAGATACAATGTCGGTAAAGACTGTTTAACGCAGTAAAATATTATTGAATAACAAAGACTGTTTTCGGATTCCTTTCAGATAATTATATTGCGTTTTCAAGCAATGGTCTCTAAGCCATTTTTAGTAGAAGTAAAAGCTTACCGCAGTAAAATATTATTCAATAACAAAGACTGTTTTCGGATTCCTTTCAGATAATCATATTACCTTTTTAAACTATGGTCTCTAAGCCATTTTTAGTATAAATAAAAGCTTACCGCAGTAAAATAATATTGGATACCAATCAGCATCTTTTATTTATTTTCATTCATTTTTTACAATGATCTTCAGCCTGGACAAGGCTCGTCAGCAACTCGAGGTTGTGAGAGACAGAGTGAGAAGCATAATTGGAAGATAACGTTTAACCCTATAAGAACAGTCATAAGATTGTAGTGAACGGGTAAGCATCGTTTTTGGAGTTGGTTCCACAAAACAGCGGTTCATGTGAAGAAGCTGATCGAATGAGACCTACATCCCACCAAGAGAACACAAAGGGAATGAAGGTGGGACGCTAAATTACGCGTAGCATAGCCAGCTCTGAGTTATAAAAAATTAGAACTGCTGTAGGAACGAAATTCTTCTGAAAACGTTCCAAGAAAATAGAACAGCGAGTGGCACGCGATGTTTCCTCTGTTTGGAAGGGATTGTAGGGATGAAAATTAAGATGTACATATCTGTCGTGGAATTTTATCGTTATTTATTGCCTCATTATATGCAAGAAGTTGTTTTGGCTACTTACAGTAAAACGTCGGTAGGTCGTTTCTTTTTCACTGATATTATTAATATATCATTGATTTCAATATATGTATATATGTGACGAAAATATATATTCAGGAGATTCTGCTGTTCAAACATGATCTCGTACAAAATGTACTTGAAAAATTAAGAAAATCAGCTTTGTTACTAAAAGGGAAGAAACATATCGTATGCGTGTCTTAATTTCATGTGGAGTTTAATAAAACAAACAGGAAATCCACGGTACACACACACACACACACACACACACACACACACACACATATATATATATATATATATATATATATATAAATATAAAAGTGAATAATATCTATCTATAAATATAAAAGTGAACATAGAAGTCAACACTTAGAGACGACAGTCTCTTTCATGCTAGATGCAATCGCCAGGTCACAACTCGTAGCGTGACGATTGCATCTAGCATGGCGACAGTCTGTTACATGCTAGATGAAATCGTCAGGCCACGACTCGTGGCCTGACGATTTCATCTAGCATGAAACAGACTGTCGCCTCTAAGTGTTGACATCTATGTTCACTTTTATATTTACACACGCTCTATCTCTGATATTGAGCACTTTATACCATAATTATAACACATTCTAAGACTATATATATATATATATATATATATATATATATATATATATATATATATAAATTTTATATTCCTTATAGGTTAAATCTGGATAAATCAGTTACGTATATTCAGTTATACACATTAACATACTATATATATATATATATATATATATATATATATATATATATATCGAATAGTTTTATAGATCGACTTTTCCATATTACGAATACTCATCAACAAGGGGGAAATTCCATCAGAAATTGTTCGCTGTTAATTCCGGAAGAAATATGGTCCATTTCCGCATCATGGTAGAAAATACATTTTGTAAAAATGGTCAGTGTTGTGATGTAGACATTCAGTGTTGAGTGTCTTTTTTTTTAAAGATATATTTGGCGGTGCGGTTTCATAAATTATAAATGCTTTTATTTATACATTTTTGTTTTTGCTGTATGAGTAATGGTTTCGGGGATCATAAGTTTGTTTTTACTTGTTGATTTTGCTACAATTTTGCTATTGTTTGAAAGTTGTTGTCTACTGGACCATATTTCTACCAAAATGAACTTTGGACAATTTCTAACGGAATTTCCTTCTTCATAGGATTATTCATAGAAGGTGCGATAGATAAATTGTCGTCTAAATTGAGTAAAAAAAAATATATAAATAAGACTGACATCTCTTATTAACAGATTTATTTCCCAATATTTCACTAAAATATCTTGAAATAATAAAGAGTAATTTTTTTCAATAAAATCGCCATTGGCTTAAACCTCGGTCTCAAGACGACTACGGAATCTTTTGCATCTCTTCTGTATAGTGTACTTGTTTAAGTCAGTGAATGCATCCATAATCCTTGCCTTCAGCTGATATTTGATGGTAACTTGCTCAACTGCGTCTCGCACATAATAAACAAGGGGATTGCATTCTGGGAAGGTAGGTGGCCACATGGTGAGGTGATCGCAGAAATTGGCTGAGAGCCTTAACTGAGTTCATCTGCTTGTTTGGCATGGTGCAAAATTCTATTTTCAAACAGGTTTTTTCAACAGTCAACGTATTGAACCAGGGCAGCAGTATCTCCTCAATGCTTTTGATGTAGAACTCCATGTTGAGTCTGAGGCACTGAGGGAAGATAAATGGAGGTATAACATTTGTATTGGAGCTTTCAATGCTAATGCCAAACAGTACAGCATGCAATTTCCAAATTTCTGGAGGAATGAATTGTGTCATGGTGCTCAACTGATACTGCTATACTGGGCAGTCGACCAACTCAGAAACGAACAACGCGCATGTGTGGAATTAACAATATAAAATGGCGACAGTTTACATATCGCATCCTGTGATTTTGAAAAGTCGACCAACAAATCGACACAAAATATATGTTTTGTTTAATGACATTTGACTTAACGAACATTTTCTGTCTAAATACACCGTGTATATATATATATATATATATATATATATATATATATATATATATATATATATATATATATATATGAGTATGTGTGTTTATGTAAAATTTCAGTTATAACTAAAAATACATCTGCAAAAAAACAATATAATGAAATACAGAAGGAAAAATTATCTCAGCCGACGTGTTTCGTCCTCTGGTGGACTTTATTAACTCAAAATTCAACATCATTTATTCAAATTTTGTCTAATAGACATTAAATTACGTCATTCAGCATCTTTGATATTTACCTAGGTTTTTCAGTTAGCTTGATGAATATTTACGTCCGTTTCTTAAATTTAATATTTTTTAAACTAACAACATTTTTAATTTAGTTTATAAATGCTGTTTTAAAAATAAAATCCTTACATTTGCAATGATAAATTACAGTTGAAGACGAAACGAGGTTGATAAATAAGTTTTCTTTTTGTCTTTATTCATATATATATATATATATATATATATATATATATATATATATATATATATATATATATATATATATATATTGAACAATAAATATTATTAAAAAACTAAAATCTTCAAACACACTGGGTTGTAGATTAATATTCTTTCGTTTTTATTATTATTATTTCATTTAGATTCCTTGACTAATTTCGGCCAACATGGCAATCAGCAGGTGAGAAAAAATATTTCTGCTTGCTGGTAGCAGTGAACTACGCAAATGAATGTCTCGATGGAGAAAAGGTAGTTTTCATTTGTTTTTTTAATTTTTTTATCTTTTTAACATGAATTTTTTAACATTCCTTGTGTTGGTCAAACAGTCTCTTTAAAGTTGTTATTTGAGATAAGAGTTGGATGAATCCATGCTGCTCTGAATTCCCTTGGTCAGTTTGACAGATTTATTGGTTCTTGGAGATGTGTCTCTGTTAAGTGTGTGTGTGTGTGTGTGTGTGTGTGTGTGTGTGTGTGTGTGTGTGTGTGTGTGCGCGCGCGCGTTATTTGGTCCTTAGGGAGTGAGTGAGTGTGATATGTGTAAGCGTGTATATTGCTGTAGGTGTGTGTTATCATTTGGCTCATTAGGGAGTGAGTGAGTATGATGTGTGTAAGTGTGTCTATTCGTGTGTGTGGGTGTATAAGTGTGAGGCCTCAACACCTCCGTAAGCATGTCTGTCTTGTGTGGGTGAGAAATGTGGGTAAGTTTTGATTTGTAGGGTTATATATTAATACTATCTATAGTAAATGTTTCCTTGCCGATTAGATTGTTGCGAAGCATTATGTTTAGTGAGCTATTTTATTCTTTTTGGTATTTGGGAAGGGATCTGTAGGTAAGCTTTTATAGGTTTCTTTGTCGGCTAGCTGTTTGTTGGCCTCTTTAATGTGTTCTTTGGTTTCCCAGATTACTGTGGCACCCCCTTTGTCAGCCTGTGTTATGATTAGGTCATCTCTATGTGTCAGCGTGTCGAGGGCTATACGTTCCCCTTCAGTAATATTGTTACGTGGCAGTTTACGTGCTATTGCTTTCTTTCTGTCATTTGCTACGGCTATTTCAAATGTTTCTATAGCAATGTCTGTGTTTTGTGGGGTGTAGGTAGTATCCTTCTCTTTTAATGTATCAAGTATAGAAGGTGTGTGATCATTGTCCTCATAGTGGACTTTTAGCCGTAGTCTTCTAAAGAAGGATTTCAGGTCCTTTGCCAAGGTGTCTTTATCAAACCTTGGGGGACTAGGGCAAAAGTTTAGTCCTTTATTTAATAACCTGAATGTGTTGAGTGAAAGTTTATTGTTGCTTAAATTTATAACTCGCCTGTATGGGTCCGGTTTGAATTTGCAAGCAGGGCGAAGTTCATTCGTAAAAGCTCGAAATCTTGCATCATGTCTCCTATTAGGGATGCTATACCCATATCCAGGTGTCCTGGTTGGGGGCTTATTCCATTTTTTTGAAGGTTGAGAGTGTTTGCCGTTGATTGTCTACTAGGTGCTAATCTGGGTGGGCTGGGGTGTCTAATGGCGTTATGCGTTCTGTAGGAGGGCTGCTGTGTTTTGGTTTGTGTATGTTTGTACCCTAAGGATGTCCGCGTAAGTTAGTGGTTTGTTTTGTGTGTGTGATTGTTTTGCGGTTCTAGCTATCGTTGATGGTGGCGGTGTTGTTATTGTTGGTTGTGGTGCTGATGGTTGTCTGTTGGTGTATTTAGTTGGTCTGTTTTGTGTTTGCATTGATTGTGTGGTGGTCAGTGTAGTTGCGGTGTTTTGTTTTGTGCTATGGTCGTTCACTCTTTTCTGAATTTGGCTTGATTTCTCTTTTGTTCTTCTGTCTGGAGAAAATATTCCATTTTAATTTTTTTGTTTTTGTTTATATATATATATATATATATATATATATATATATATATATATATATATATATAATCCTCAACGTTCTGTGATACAAAAACTTCGGCGTGCCTACAAGTTACGCGCTATGAAGCGATTTTCAGACGGTTCAAAGGAAACTATTGTTTTTGTGTCTCGGACGTTTTTGATTTTATTACAGCTCAATTCTAGGTCGGTTTTCCTACTGGAAATTTCGAGATTATTGAATACTTTGCATCTTATTAAGTTTAGATAAGCTTGCTGATTTTTTTTTTACTCGCAGCTTAGGTCCAGTTTCTTCTGTATTCATTTTTGTGTGTACTTGTCAAGGTTTCGTTATTTCTAGTATACGCAAGCACACATACACATACAAATATTTATATATAATACACCCGTTAAGAAATTCTTCCCTAACTTTGTTAATATTGATTTTATCTCTGTAAATAGCTTAAGTCTAAATCAGAAGAGTTTTTTTTTTTTAACCAACGTACTGTTTATCTTATCTGTAGGTAAGACGATCTATTTATTGTACTCGGGTAAATACTCGTAGTCCGTCCTGTATTAGTGCACACTGGTCTTGCTAGGGATTGTCTGCAAACTTAACGCTCCTCGAATATTCTTGACTTGAGCTTTTATTCTAAATCTGGCCTAGTTACACAAATGTCGACAACTTGAACTTAGACAGCATGGAACATGCCACCATTTATAGAATCTTGGGAAATAATCATCGCTCTCTAAATATCCTGCTTTACTGTATCTGTAACCATAGTAGGTCATGTTTTTGTTTTTGCTTGGGCAGTTTCGGGAGCCATCCACTAAAATTGCCTTTTGCTTTGTGAATACAAATTCGTCCTTACCATCATTAGTGCCGTGATCGAGTGTGCTCGTAACGTCGCAGCGATGCTGAGCACCTGACTAGTTCTCGCAACATTTACGAGGTCAAGATTCATTCAGTGTCTTGAGCAACTAGACCTGCGGGAGCGCATCCCTTTTAAGATCAAACTTCAGCGAATGTCTTTCTAAATGTAAGGCTCTCCTTATTCACGTTGATTCCATTGGGAGAGGGGATCCTCTGCTGTGTCTGCTAACTTCACTCCCAGCGATAGCGTGCGATCACCGTAAAGTCTGGATACATAACTGTGTTGTCCAGTCTACTCAATTATGCTAGATGTTTGTTAATCCTACAAGGAGGTTAATCCAATCTTTGGCAGATTTCGTTTTTAATCCTGCCAGGTGTTTAGCCATAATCCTAACCAAAACATCCTCGTCTTGTGGGACCGATTTAGTCGCTATGCTGCTATGCTATGTTACTCGGTAATTGAGATAAGTACAGACTAGTGAACATTGAATAATAAAACATTAATTTATCACCAACGAGAAATTCAAATATTCCTTTTACTGTAGAACAGGTTAATTTATAAAGCTAGCAGCTGAATTTTCCTAGACTCATAATGATAAAAACACTTTGGAGAATTTGACACTCACATGATATATTGAAGGGATAAATGAAATGGTAATTAATCTAGCCAAAATGTTATAAACGGATGGCAGAACACGGATCTAGAGGAATAGTAAAGAGAGCTTTTCAGTTAATTTACTCCAAATAATGTAAAGTTACTTATCAAAAATATTAATCCATCCCTAGAAATTATAAATTTTCAATAAAAAATGTTTTATTAAATTTTTGGTACTTGAAATTATAAACAACTCCAAACCCTGAGAATGGTTAATTACCAAAAACAGTGAGTTATTCACACTTTGCAAATGTGGATGATATTCGAGGTACTTACAAGGAATTCTTTTCCAATTTTAAAAAAATAAAAGAAATCTATTTTTGGCTTGTTTAACGGATTGAACGCATACGTGGGGCCCACACTTAGGAATTACGCACCCGACACGCCCACAATTGCGGCGATCGCAAATGCAAATCCGACCAGAGTGCAATGGAAGGGCCACGATCTGGGAACATTTGGTGTGAATTTTAATAAATATAAATTGTTTTTTTAGTGGTGAATTAACAGAAAATATCCTAGCAAGGAACTAAACATTGCTCATAGCGACAAAGGATTGAACGTTAGCGAGATCCATGAACCTATATTTCCTTAAGAGTGGTGACACGTAAAAGAAGAACTTGAAATATGTGACTTATAATCCTACAAGCAGTAACCTCTTCTAAACCTAGATGTAATTATAGTACTATTTAATATTGATATGTTCTTAGTTTGAGTACCTTCAGGAACTAAATATGTCACCTTTCTAGGAAGGTTTTATTACACCAGCCTGGATTTTCGAATCCTTGTTTTAATTCTGGTCATAAAGACAAAACTGTGATAATATTGAGAAACCTATAATTATAGATAGTTCTTTTTTGTAGTAAAAAAAAGATTATATGACACAATACTTTAGCGAATTGGGTTTCGCTCTTCGACTGTCGAGAAAATGAGAATTCGAAATTTATTCACTTGGATTTCAAACTTTTAATAATGGAATTGGTTGTAAAATTTTAATCTAACCTGCATAAAGGACCATAGAAGATTTGTATTTAATTCGATACCGTATACTACTAATCGGAAAGAGACAGTTGAAATATCTAGGACACATATTTAGGAAATTAAACTTAGAATTTAATACTCACATGACGCTGAGAAGTCAAGTTAGACAGTGAAAAGCAGGGCGGAATTTACCTGAGCCAATAAATGTAAAAACAAGCGCCACAAGAAAATAGTCCTGGGTCTGATGATAAGATATATCCAGCAGCAAGGTCTCCAATCGCGAGGTTTTAAGGAGCGTGGAATCACCACTTAATTACTGCTGCTGCAAGGCCCACCATGTCCCAGAGTAGGGGGTAAAACCTTTTAGGGTCCCAGCTTTGGTTTAAATAGTGACCTCCAACCGAAAACAATACACTACGAAAGTAGAAAAATGCATTTTGTATAGTGGAGTGAGCATCAATACATATTTATAGTAAAATGATCAATACATTTGTAAAGTAAGTTGTTTTCTGTAGTTGAATTGATACATTTGCGTTCACAATATTGAGATTTTGGCATTAACTAACCCATAGAGGTTGATATTCCGCTAAATAAAATCAACCATGCAGCAACAATATATTTTGATTTCGGCAAATCAACCCGCAAACCACAGGAATAAAAATGGATCGTAAAAGACCAAGTATTACTGAGAATAATTGATATAATGAAAAAAAGAAATATACTTTCATAGTCATATATATATATATAAAACACAAAAAACAGGATAGACCGAGAGAACCACCAGACAACTGTCCAACAGAAAACTATCAAGACACTGGAATCCATGCAAGCCAACATTACCAGTTGGTTTACAATAATTAAATCCCAATTTTATCTGAGAAATGTAACATTCCAAACTACGAAATTTTACAAGCTCATTGCATCGCTACCGGCGAAAATAGGGACTAAGATTCCTGGCAACGTTTTGAGTACTCACAATATGATAAACTGAAAGAAACCCTAATACAATCACACGAGCAAACGAAGCCAGAGATGCTAGATAAATTAATGTCCACCTCCAGTATTACAGGTCGACCCTCAGTTTATCTCCAAGAAATGTTGTTAGTTGCATGGAGATTAGAAATCAGCAACGAAATTGTGTTGCACAAATTCTTCAGGCGTTGCCTGTTTCGATAAGTCCTGTGTTAGCCACACAAAAGACTTAATCCCGAGCAGGCTGGGACAGTTGGCGTATGAATTAATGCCTTTAAAGACACTGCTACAACAAGCACCGTGCAACCACATGCAGACAAAAGGAGTGCTTACTAAAACTCTATATATATTATATAAAACTATAATGACGAACTCACATCCTGAAAAGATATAGAATATATAGAAAGATACAGTAACTGTTAGCTCATTGAAAACAGAATATCTTGAAAATGTAGAAAAATTCCTAAAATATATATATTGTTCTTAAAACTATGTTGCAGTGAATACTCGCATGCTCCGCTGCGAAAAAGGCATCTATTCGTGAGCTTATTGGACGAGAGAAAAGAAAAGAGCCTCTGCTGGCCGTACTTCTATTTAGTCTTCTGTTGGCAGTATGATCATCCGGGTCTTTGCCTCATGTCCACTCATCATTAAAAAAATGCATGATGGTAGGAAAACGAGAAAGAATGAGTGTGATTAACGTCCCATGCGTCTGTTTGCCAGGAATTCCCGCTTGGTGAAAGTGTCATAAATTCTCGCTGAGAAATTGGAAATGGTAATAGCATTTTCGTACAAAATATATTCGGCATTCATTAACCAAAAAGTTAACATTGATATCGGTTTAAATTTATAGAATATTTCACCTTAAACAGTTTATCAGAAAATTAGGCTTCTCAAATCATCTTTTACCGTTATTTATATTAATGATGTGTGTTTTTTCTTAATCTGTTGATGAATGTTATATTAAAAACCAAAATCTTTAGTATATGACTATTTTTCATTCTAGATTCATGTGCAATTCATTTTAGATGTTGCGGATTTTGGAAGTCTTCATATATTTATAAAATCGTCGGATTTGATTTTTACACATTTTCTGATTGTGAAGTCAATTAAATAATCTGACTTGATGCTCAAAAAGAATAGCACACGTTTCCATTACAACGAAAAGAAATGATAACAATTTTAAGACAATTTTTCTCACCAGAATCTATCTTCCACAATTATAATTTTATCACGCATTGAATATTTCTTTCACGCTTGGTTTGGCGTTTCTTATATATATTTAGATATTCTTGATAAAATAGAAAGAAGAATTTTCAATGTTATTGGTTCTGACATGGCGACGTGGTTTCTGTCACTTTCCCAACGCTATAACATAGCTTCTCTGTGCCTTTTCTACAAATATTTTCATCGTAATTGTTCTGATGAGTTTTCCCATTGGATACCTAGACATTATGAAGTTAAGCACAGTGCTAGATTGGTGGTAAGGTGCCATCGTTTTACTGTTGAAATGCCTACATGTAACAAGAATTTCGATGCTAACCTTTTTCTATGTTATTTCTCGCTTGTGAAACTCTCTTCCGACTGCTTGATTTCCAGTCAGCTTTGATCTTCAGAAATGTAAATGCAATGTCAATCGTTATCTTCTGTTTTCTTAACTCCTTTTCTTTTGTCGTTCTCTCTCCTTAATATTGTTTTCTTTTCTCATTATTCCACATTCAGCAACCATCTGTGTCTTAGTGGCTTTATTGCCTTGCTTGGGGAGAAATGATGCAAAAATAGAATTTTTTTCTTCGACTACGTATCTTTTCGGAAAAAATTATTTTGCGACCAAACTACACATCTAGAACACAGGATGACAATTTTTCCCCTCTCAATGCAAGGCCACAAACCACGAAATCTTGTCAGTCGTAAAATATACAAGTGCTAGATATAAATTTGAAGATAAAACTATTTTTTCTAAGTTGAATAATAAAAATGTACAATTTGCGATCTTAAATCAATATACCAGCATTGACACTTTGCCATAGAGAACATTAGTAACCTATTATCTAAAAGAAACCTGATATATCAAGTAGGCTCTCGTAAGTAAAAAAAAAGACTGTGTTATTTCAATTGAGGTATTAGGAAAGTCAGATTCCAAAAAAAATAAAGACATTACGTATGACTACAAAGAAAATAATGAACACTTGAAATTAACCTACAAGTTGTAAAGAAATGTGATCGGTTATTTGGCAAAGAAAAGATTTAGGCAGAAAGTTTCGAGCCTGTTTTTAAAGGTGGTGACAATATTGAGACTCAAGCCTCTAGACGAGTAATACGGTTAGATGATTTAATTTACTGGGTAGTAAGTTAATGAAAAAGCACAAGAGATAAATTAGATTGAGAGGGTGGCAAATGAATCAGTGATAAAGTTTTGAAAAGACCGTTTTTATTTATCGAATTTGTCGTATCTAATTCTAATATTGTTATAAAGATTTTCTAACTGGAATTTACTGAAAGAATGGAATTCATGTTTTTGTATTACGAATGAAATGACACCAAATTCAATTGAAAGTTTTTATAAACTCTTCGTTGAAGACAAAAGATACAGTTAAAGAAAAAAGTAATAATAAGATTATTTTCTGCTTGAAGCTTTTTTTATCACACCAATTCCGCTAGTTCTTGGTTAAGGCCTGTTTTTCTCTACCATTGTTTTTAAAATCTTTTTTCTTATTCTAATTTTTTAATAATTTCCTTCGAAGAAAGGCTTTTATTGCCTTTCGAAGAAAGGCAATAAAAGTCACTAGGATTCAAGAGTGAAAAAAAAAACAGATGAAAATAAGAGAACTGGATTCAATGAGACAGACCCTGACGATTAATGTTGACTGGTGACGAATAAAATGGCACTAAATTCAGTTGAATTTTTTTCATAAACTCTCTACTAAAGATAAATGATACAGCTAAAGAAAAGAAAAGAAAATATTAAGATTAATGTTTTCTGCTTGAAGCTTTTTTTTATCATTCCAGTTTCGCCAGTTCGTAGATGAGACCTGTTTTTTTTTTTCTCTGGCATTGTGTTTAAAATATTTTTTGTTCTTTTTTTTCTTACTTGTTCTAATTTTTTTCATGATTTCATTCGAAGAAAGACAATAAAAGCCACTATGCTGCAAGGGGTTACTGCGGTTGAAAGAAATAGACACGTCAATAAAAGAACAGAATTCGATGTGACGCTTGACGTTGCATTTAAATGTTTACGCATCGTGCATGAAACGAGATACGAAAGCAAGAAGATAGATCCACAGGCGAGAAGTACAGTTGTTGAATTTATTATCACAGAATGAATTTACGGTTACATCTATCAATTTCAGCACTGAAATTATGAGACCTAACTGTCAATCGAATACTGCACTTTAATTCGAGCTCATTAGAATAATTTTTGTGAAATTTCTACTAATTTGATATATTAAATAAAGTCACACTTCGCGCAGAAAGAGGAAAAAGAAGCGAGGTGTGACGGTGCCTTTTTATTTGGCCCTGAACTAAAATAACATTTCCACAATCGGGATCTCTGCAACCTGGCCATGTGTCTATAATAGTATAGGAGAATCTTTTCATACACCCCAGTTTCTCCCTCACTGACTATTAGTCTGCAAATTTCCTCTACGGCAGACAAGAAAAACGGTCAATTCGTACCATAATAGTTGTCTTATTTATTAGTATAAAATTGTTTTTTTTTCTGATGGTGGAAAATGGTTTGACTTTTAATAAGAGACAGAGAAAGTGAGACTTCGACTTGATGACAGCATGTGGTGACTAACGCAGTGACACAACCAAGAAGGCCCACAACATAACAACAATCGCTATCGTTGTAATGAAGGGGGGGACCAAACATTCGTAAAACAATACGCTAGTATTAGCTGTCTTTTTGTCGGGTGATGAGAGCTTATGGTAGAAAATCTGACTGACACCAAATCGGTCGGATTTCGATCCTGGTTGAGGCATTCGGGTGTCTAGTCGCATTGAGGAACTGCGAAACAGTACTGTTTGCGAATGTTATATATATATGATACAAATATAATTTTCGGGTATGCTATATTTATGAGAAAAAGTGCTCAATATCAGCGATAGAGTGCGTCTATATATAAGAGTGGATGCTGAGGTCGAAGTCGGGTGGTGACGTCCTGTTTCATATACATATATATATGAGTAATAGAATTTTGGGGATTTAGACAAATCATTATATATTAATCCTGAACAGAATTCAGAAAGCACTGGACGGCTAATCCTCTGCGAGTGAGAGAAGGGAAGTCGTAGTTCTTGGGGCACAATCCGTTGGGTTATGAATACTTGGATCATTATCACCACGGAATTTGTTAGTAGCGGCGTTATATCTAGTCAGTTTCATTTTTCGTCATCGAGGCTTGTTGGCCCAGTTGCGTTGTATCAAAACGGTTCAGGTTCGAATCTCGGTAATGGATGCGCACTGTTAATGAGTCCCAAAATAAGACTAAACAGGCGTCCAGTGCTTTCTGCATTCTTTTGAGGATTCTTCTAGACTCGATGAATTACAATAACGATATATATATATATATATATATATATATATATATATATATATATATATATATATATATGTGTGTGTGTGTGTGTGTGTATGTGTGTGATGTGCATGTGTATTTGCATATATATATATGTATGTATATATATATATATACATATATACATAGAGATAAATATATACACATATACACGCACATATATAAATATATATAAATACATAAATATATGTGTGTGTTGTTATAATACGACAGCTGCAACAGTAAGCGCGAGAACTCCTTCACCAAAGCCTTCATCAGGTTCAGTCGCTATTTCGGAGTCACATGATAATTTCCACTGACCAAACATACAACTGCAATGCCTCCTCTCTCAAAAACGATGTGTTGATACTTCATCAGATTCCTGATGTACCAGGGAATGCAGATGAAGCATTTGGCCTATTCATGAAGACGATCTTATTTGATATCAGCTAATGAACAGTTAGATATATCAAGACTGAAATGTCTACAGCGAGATAAACATTATTTGTAAAGACAATAGATATAAGCCCTGCTCAACCATCCGAAAGATAAAAATAAAATGAAACAAAACGAAAATGTCCACTTTCTCTTAAGTATGAGTCTCAGAGAAACCAAAGGATATAATTGTATAATTAACGAAATGACAAAATGAAAACCAGCCGGGTGATTTTCAGAAGTTCGTCCAAGGACTAGATTCATCTTCCTGTATCTCTTCTTAGAATTTTTACTCATGCAATAACTGAATTCATATTCCATGCGTAACAACCGATTTCCTCCTTTAGCGCCGAGAAAAACTCCTTAAGTTGGAAAGAAGACCCTCATTATACATGAAGATACACGTACATAGCATCAATCTAGACATTGCAGTGACACCTTGTTCCAAGGGAAATCAAAAGCAAACTTAACACGGAAGGATATTTGTCCATCAACCGTGAGAGATCTCTATTCTCCGCAGTTCGCTACGTAACTTTAAAACATTGTTCTTGTTAATACAAAAGCTCGCCCAATACAAAGCTCGAAAGAAACTGAAAGTAAAGGATTACAATCATAAAGATTATTACGAGGCGTGTGATATATATGGAAGAGAATTTGGTAAGAAATAAAAATTAGGAAGATGAGGTGGAATAATCGACACTTGACATAAAGAGGTCAAACTTTAAATGTTCAGAAAAACGATTATGTGAGCGACTTGTCCACTAAAATGAAGTGTTAGTGAAAACAAAATACCTGAATATAATATGAAACTTAAAACGGCCTCATCTCAAGCATTTCCATGGAAATAGCGATAGAGTAGTGACTGCCCTCAGATTTTATCTGTGGGTAAGCGATTCTTTTTTATGTGCCATGTCCTTTCAGGACGTAGGCGATCATGGCTCTCCACCTCCCTCTATCCCTTGCAGCTCTCAGCAAGCTCCTTCCTTCTGCTTCCTCCCCCAGACCACGATCTGTCATCCACCTGCTCAAGTTCGTCAGGTAAGTCACGCGCTGCTTTCCCTTGTCTCTCTTTCCCGCTATTCGACCCGTGAATATCAGATTCTCCAGGCCCTCCTTCCTCATTATATGTCCTAGAAACTTCAGCTGCCTCTTTCTGATGTTAAGTATAAGCCTTCTCTTTGTTTGTAACCTCTCTAAGACCTCATAGTTGCTCACACGCTGGGTCCATGATATCTTTAGCATCCTTCTGTAGAACCACATCTCCGTCGCCTCGAGTCTCTTAGTCATTCTTGAGGAAATCGTCCAACATTCGCTGCCGTAAAGAAGGGCAGATGTCACGTAACAGCTGAGTATTCTTTCCTTTGTTGCCAAAGAAATCCTGCTGCAGAATGAATCATCAGTCACCAGGCCAAGAAAAGGGTACTGAAATCTAATGAATGCTAGAAAGTGAGGAACGATGGACTCGGATCCAACTCCAACATGACTGGTACGACTGCAATACTTTATTTTTGGTTTAATCTCACTCTTGTAGATATAAAAGAGCACTTAAGAAGCTCACATAGTTCCCGAAGCTATATAGTGACCGGCTAGAATAGGGCAACCGTTTTTCCATTATCTTTGGGAATAGATTGGAAGAAAGAATTCCACTTGTGATCTAGAGTGAACTTGAAACGAAATAAACAGTAAAAGCATAGAGTGGAATCAGTCATCATGACTGAATAAAAATGACTCTAATCTCTAACGATGAAAGTTAATATGAATAAATAAATTAAAAATATACGTATTATATTTCGGATCATTTTGAACATTCCGATGTTATATTTTCTATTCTTCACCCTGTCAAGATTAATTCCATACTTATTTTCCGTGAACTGTCCTCCTGCTGACCGCTCAAAGCCTCTGACTTTAGGAATATCATTCAAGAATTTTAAAAGACATTGCAATATCGAAAACAGCAGTAGGAAATTGATTTCTAAAATACTGAAAGTTAGAACATAGAAAAAGTTAGGCTTGTATTTACAGTATTTGGCGATTAGAGTCACCGTTTGCATTTTGATACAGAAGAAAGAAAAGGTAATGCGATTAAGCTTTCGATTCAATTTTTCCGATGTTAGTATAAGTGTTTTCAATTCTGGACATAAAGCGTGTAAAACTGTCCAAGGCAAACGTGAAGATTTTATTTTGCAAAATAAAATCTTTATATTTGTCTTGATAAGGTCCATCAAGGACGAAACGCGTCATCTAACATAACATTCCTTTTGTCTTCTGTAGTGCAAAAAATTCACCACGTCTACAAGTTATGCGGTATAAAGCGATTTTCAGACGGTTCAAAGGAACTTGACATAACAGTCAGGTTTTTGTGCTTCGGATGTTTTGATTAGATTCCAGCTCATTCTAGGACGTTTCCCTTACTGAAACGTGTGTGTATATATATATATATATATATATATATATATATATATATATATATATATTGAGATATGCTTCATTGAATAATTTCGACAAGTTTTGTCTACTTATTTTCAATTGTGTTCTTTCATATTCACGGAGTTTTTTGATGTGGTATTATTAATGGAAGAGAAGAAAATCGGTGTGTTGATACATATTATTTCCGAGTACTTACGACATAGCACAATGTCATCACCAGGATGTTGTCTGTTTTGAAACAAATATTGTAGTGTTCATCATTTTTAAACACAGAAGTACTGTGCTCATCTGAAAGTTAATTTTTTTACGTGTGAAGTGAAGAACGCTGAACGAGTACTGTGATTGACTTGACTAACGTTTCAGATGACGTAACTAAGTTTGGTATCGTCGAGAGTTTATAAGAAATAAAAATTATATATTTATTAGTTGATTGATTGATTTATTTTTAAAAAGCTAAAATGTGTTCCCTCAGACGTTTGAAAGAGAGCAGTTTAGTTTTGGAAGCATTAAAATTAACATGCTATTTCTTGTCCCAGTTAACAACAGAAAGTAGATCATGTTTTAGATCAGCTGCTAATTTGACCTTATCGAAATGAATATTATTACATTAATATCGACTTACTGTTAAGACAGAGATAAATTATTGTGTTATCAGCAGAGATACTGTGTTGAGAAAAGATGCCATCAGGAACTTTGTTGATGATAGAGCCCTGGCGATCGCCAGTATTAATGCAAAAATATCTATTAGAGTGGACATTAGAACAACTTTCATTTTGTGATTCGATAGGAAAAACCGAATCAGCTCGAACATTTGTCCGAAAATACCAAAACATTTCAACTTGGGAAGGAGAGCCATATGCCAAACTCTGCCAAAAGCTTTCAAGATATCTAAAGCAACACCATTGTTATCGAAATCTTGATAGAATCTTTCAGCAATAACCATTAACCTATGAGCAGTTGACCCGGAAATTATAATGAAAACATAAATTGAAATGACTAATATTAACAATATGGTCACCACGTATTTTATGGGGCATGTAGACATGTTGTTCAGGTTTTCTATCACCTGGCCTGTATTCTCAAATAATTTCAGTATTCGATCATTAACAATTTCAAGCAGCCAACCTACAAAACATCTATTAATGAATATAGATGAAATCAATGACTTAGAATTGACTCGCTGAAGTTTTGCCAGTATTAAATTGGCAATTGAATGTATAACTACCATTCTATCCTGTGGGTTACCTTGGCATTTGTTCGATGTCATTTGTGCTCATCTTATATGTCACTGATTTTACAGAGGTATACGGGAAAAAAAACTCGTAAAGAATATTCGTATGCTACACAACATGGATTTAAAAAAGAAAAGAACGCATTCAGATTCATGAATCTCTTATCCTAAAAGAAATAGCCAATATATATAATCTTCAGAGATTTTTCAAATGTATTTGACACACGCTTAATGCACTGAAGAATTTCGCTTGCATGTCGCCACCTGCGTGACGTCATCATTACGCGTTAGCTGTAAGCGATGACTTTGTAAGTAATTCGACAATGGGAACAACAGACTGCATCTTTTACTATTTCCCTGAGCCTGAGATGGTAGAACTCAAAGATTTGGGAAATATTTACATTCACTGGAGATACATACATACATACATACATATATATATATATATATATATATATATGTATGTGTGTGTGTGTGTGTGTGTGTGTGTGTGTGTGTGTGTGTGTGTGTGTGTGTGTGTGTGTGCAGGTATGCAGAAAAATAGGAAAGAACACGTTAGGTAAATAATCCAGAGTACTTTTGTATTTTTGTTTTTATTTTTAAAAAGACAGTGCTCCATACAGCAGTAGATCTTATATTATCATATTTTTAAAAAAAATAATTCCTTCGCTAAATAAGAGTTCTTATGTTTCAAAAAGGACATTCGAAACCTTAATATAATTATTAAAATTAAGTTGAATTAAGGTATCGAGTCCCGTTTCATCCTCAAGCGAAAATTTAGGAATTAGCTATCTTGTGGTTTGCGCTTGTTTATAAGTATGGTCCTTTGCAACGTTAATTACTATGGAAACGGCTGGGGCAGCCATTTTGGTTAGGTCGTCGAAGAGTTAATTCTTATATACAGATCAGTCACATTCGGAAAGGTTATGCCGGGGTACGGTGGGGTATCTATTCCAAAGTTGATGGTGGCGGTCACCGTGTCGTTCGTTTAAAGCGAAAGATAGTTCGTGGCGCGACGGCAAGTCGTTAAGTGTAGGGAGGATTTAGTTTTATTTTATATTATATTATCTATCTATTAATCTCCTTATTTATTTGTTTATTCAAATGGCTGTTTTAAATAAACGCGTTGCATTTAACTACAAATTGTTTTTTGGCGACTTCACAAAGGGTTTATCTATTTAATGATTGGGCTAAAGTTTTAAAAATTTTATTAAACTATGGTATTTATTTTTTTATCTATTTTTTATGCTAATTATTTAATGCGGAAATTTGTTGATGTCGGCAAAAAACCGTTAACTCCTGTCTATGGTTTAATAACTTTTCGTTATTTAGAAACTTAATGATGTGTAGTTTTTCATGTAGGCATAAAGGACATGGCCCCAGCCATTTCCATAGTAATTAATGTTGCAAAGGACCATACTTATAAACACGTGCAAACGACAAAATGTCTTATTCCTAGATTTTCGCTTGAGGATGAAACGAGACTCGATACCTTAATTCAACTTAATTTTAATAATTATATTGACGGTTCCGGCTCTCGTTTTGAGGAATCTTATGTAGCGAAAGAAATCAAATTATAAAAAACATATTATAATATATATATATATATATATATATATATATATATATATATATATATATATATATATAAAGACATTTTTTATGTTTATACATTCGTTTTATAGATACAAATATTTAAGTAAATGCTCTGCTTATAATAAAGAGTATTAACAACATTTACTGGCCTGAATATCTGAGAAATTGTCATAGAAAATATGCGTCCTACGACACGAATCGAACCTGTATTCTATACAGAACCGTCATATAGCCGGACGTGCTTTTACCGATTTGGGCACAGAGGAGCGTTCGGTTAGCAATATCGATTTTATTGTTTTTAAACTAAATGTCTTATATATATATATATATATATATATATATATATATATATATATATATATATATATATATATATATATATATATATATATATATATATTATAGAAGTTTCGCTGAATTACATGTCGCCGGGGACAAGGTCTATGTTGCTAAAAGTGCCCAACATGCTGTAATTCAGTGAAACTGAAGTCGCACACCAACATGTAGGTATATATATATACTAATTAATATATACCTTTGCTCTGTCTAACCACATCAAGCACAATTATGTTTAGACCTCATGTATAAATTTGATGAATACCTGCTTTCCCGTGTATGCACACCAGTAAGCGCGTATACGCTTGCTTATATCTGTGTTTTTTTTATTTATCCCTATAACTATATAAATATATGTTGAAAGTAAAATTGAATAAGTCTGGCGGAATTATAAGCATTTTCAGTGGGGCGCGAATCATGAATCCCGTGACTCGACAAGGGTCACCACATGCACTGCAGCTGCAGTAGAAGTGGTGTCTCTTGGGTAATACAGCTTGACGGAACCCAATTCTCCCCAGGCCATTTTCAGGAGATTTGACTCTAAAAAAGGCGGATGTAATTAAGTGAAACCCAAACTAGAGATAAAATAAGTGAATATATTTAATTCTCTTAATGTTATTAATTGTCTATCTCATGTATTTAATATAACAGTGAAGATTTCGGAAGATTATGATTAGCAACAAAACAATAAAGACATCGGCGATACAACCAAGTTCAATGAAGACGCTCTCTTAATAGACAAAGGTATCTGTGTGGCACACATGAATAGCTTGAACAAATAAAACTGCAATCTAAGAAACGTAAGAGTAAAGGAATTGATTAATTAAACGTTTCATTTCGCTCGGGAACTACATTTAATTTATGAATGTACATAGACATTTTAATTGTATAGATTATTAAAACGACTAAGAGAAGCAATCAATAATAGATTTACTAACTTAAGATTCAACTCCCTTCCCACTACAGATAGGACAGAAAATATATAAATATACCGGAAATATGTAAATGCATACACACTAATAATTATTGCATGATTTGATGATTATTATTACTTATAAATTGATCAAAATCTTCGAATAATTTTAGATATAAAATAAGAAAGTTAATTAAACATTTCGAAACAGTCGTGGTTTCCAGTGAAATTCCCTGTCATTACACTACCACCTTGTCTGCTAAATTTCATGCAAGCCACTAAAGTCTCCGCAAATACCCCGTCAGGCCAATTCCGTTCGCAAATTAACCACGAAACGCCATAGGCAAAATCGAGTGTACTTTATCGAGATGACAGTTGTGTCTAATTCGAAATAAAATTGTACATCTCTTTGAAAGTAACCAGTTATCACCAGTTCGATCAAATGTTCGTGTCAGTTTTGCTCTTAGGGATTTGAAATAATCAAGCAAAAATTAAATAGTCCACGAGGCAGTCTGCCCAATGGCGCGTTTCTCCCCTTTTATTAGCGAACGCTCATTCTGAATCTTCAAGAAATACTTCAGGCTTCTGAAGATGCGAACTTAAACCAAAGTTCGAATGATGGTGCATCATACTCAAATTTCTTTGGAATATCTCACTAATAAATAAACTGTATTAGAAGCAGTATTATTTATGGTTTAATCCCTTCTAATCAGGATAATTGTTTATTACCGTTAAATCAGCAGTAGATATCGATACAGAATTAATAATAAGAAAAGAAAATATTTTCACTTATCTTTTCTCTCATCTGGGTTTCTAATTTTTACAATCAAGTCTACTGAAAAGTGCCTGTAATTCTGTGAAACGTTCAATCCAAGCAGTTTGTTTAATGACAAGAGATAGCACTGGTTGAATATCAGAAGGCACATGAAAATGGCAAAAGGGACATAGAATGTAAGTAAAGTATTAAGACAGTTATATGTCGTTAGAAACATATAAAAGAATCATGATTTCTATGTCATATGTATATTCCTGTGAACGCTGAACAATTTCCATGTGACCTGGGAATGACGATAAACTACATCAGGCAGCAGGCAGTATTGCCTCTGATCGGGAGGTTCTAATGAACGTGAATCCATCTCTTAATTGCTGTTGTTTCCAGGTTCAACCAGACCCGTGGGAGTAACACCTGTTAGTGTCCCAACTATGGGAAAATGGTGAACACCAAACTGGGATCAAAACACTATGAAAGTATAAAAGTACATGTTTATAGTAATATTACCAGCAATGCATTTTCACTATAATAATAATAATAATAATAATAATAATAATAATAATAATAATAATAATAATAATAATAATTACAACCAGCAATATATTCCATGTTTCCAGCAGTACATCTTTTAAAATAAATTACTAATGCTCCCAAGAAAATTAAATTTCGGTATTAAATAACAAATAAGGAGTTGATCTGCCGCCAAACGAACAAACAATTTCTTTACAGATGAAAAAGAGACTTGAAGAAACTGAGAAGTGGTTCTAGAGAAGAATGCTGGAAATAGCATGGATACTGCATATGAGCAACGAGAAAAAAAACTTAAGGAGAATGACGCAGAAAGGGATGATTGAAATTTCTAAAGTTCATAAAGAGAAAACGGAGTTTGGAGAATTTGACAGAATATATGAGCAACAAGGATGTCCAGGAACAGTATAAATGCGAACAAAACTCGGGGTTTGAGAATTTCTAATCTGGTCGGCTTGGAAAATTTAACATTCACAGGAAATATTGATAGTAGAAGGGGTAGGACAATAGAGCAAGTAATGATTATGCGTGTATGGATGAAAGACAGAAATAAAGAGAGATGGAAAAAAGCTAAAAAGTTCTGAGAGGAAAAAGTGACAGGAAGTAGTAAAGTACCATGATCTCCCACGTCCTAATAAGAAGGACACATAATCGAGGTTCATAGTGGTATAGTAGCAGGAAAATAATTCTTTACACTATAATTAATCGTGAGAAAACAATGTCTAAGACAAGGTGTCGAAAGACAAAATGAATGAGAAAATGTCGAACGAAGTGTTGAACGGACAGAGTCGAAATGATTAAATGACAAAAGGTGTGAAATGTGCCTACAATAGAATACCTTTTTCCTTAGCATGCAAGTATCCTGCCATTAAATAAATATTTGAAAATTTTATACTAAAGTGTGCCCCACAAAACAACAGGAAATTTGGTACTATATATTTAACTGTTGAAATTTTTCTTACAGTTATTCGAAACAAAAGCAAAGGATAGAAATTTAGTAGCTTAAATAGAACAAAAACACAAATGTTAGATATGTTGTTCAAAATGCTTTATGTGAGCAGCTGCACAACGACGTAGACGGTCATGACAACTTCTAGTCGACCTTTGGATAATTTCAAGCGGGATATTGTTCCAAGTTTCTATCAACACAGTTTTTAAGGATTGTATTAGGTTGATGCAAAAATAATGTTTTTTGACGTTCAAATTCATGTGAGAAAACGACATTATTTTTGCACCAACCTAATATGTCTGCGATCTCTTTCCTCTGTAATTGAAGTCGATGTATCAGTAAACCCCACATGGTATTTTTTCCTCATATTATAAATATGAAATTACGTGTTTTTGTGAGGTACCCTGTAATATAAAAACGTCTAATGAAAAAGTACTTCCTACATAATTGCTAACTTTTTGAACAAGGATCTGCATTCAAGCTACAGAGTTAAAAAATTCATTCATGAGAAATTACAAATTGATATTTTTCTATATGAGGAAATTACTACTTGTTGCTCTTTGTCCATTCGACACTTTGTTCGTTCGACATTTTGCCCATTTGTCATTTCGCCTTTCGACACACTGTCTTTCGATGCTCTGACCTACTATACTAATTAATAGACGCCACTTCTATTCGAGGTGTAAGAGAAGAGAGATAAAAAAAAGTTTCCTTATAAGAATTACCTGAGTTTTTGAAAAACTGATAATCAAAGAATGACTTTAATTAATTGTCATTAATATTGCAGAGAAGGAAATCTGCGGGATATTTTTCACTTTGATATTAATTTTTAAAATAATGTTCACCATATACAAGGCACAAGAGCCATTATAGGATTACTAAAGAAGGTTGATGTGTGATCTGTTGTTTGTTGGTTGGTTGGTTGATTTTGTTTATCTGTATCTCAAACCGTCTGCGCTATTTAATGCTGAAATCTAAATATTTTGTACGTATTTTTATGTTTTCAAATACAGATATGTTGTAGTTAATTTTATCCATTCAGAGTAAAGTTGTCTTTTAGATATATAATTAGTAAATCATCAAATATATTATTCGTAATTTTACTATAAATATATATATTTTATTGTTGCATTGATTGTCATTTTTCTATAAAAATGTATTGTTGGTAAATGTATTACAAAAATGTACTGTTGATTTTGTTTTGCTGTTCCACATTTTGACCATAGCTGGGACCCTAACAAGTGCTACTATCCTGGGTTAAGATCAACTTGGAGAGAAAAGCAATTAAGAAGTGGTTCAACGCTCATCAAAACCTCCAATCTCCCGATCGGAGGTCTTGCTGCCGGATGTAGATTATCTTCATGTTCTGCGCAATGTGGAAGCATTAAGAATACGAGGTAAGAATCATAGTTTACCAGAATATGTTGGAAAGTTAACGGTTAATCGTAGACGTGAAGAGGTTAAGATTCTAGTGATCGGGAAGCATCCTCTTGGGTTAAGTTTCTAGTTTTTGAGAAAGAACCTTCTTTGAAGTCGGTTCCACAAAGTAGCGGTTTGTTGGAAAAAAGCTCTTCGAGCAAAATTTACTTATTCCTAATGGAGTAGGAAATAAATAAATGAGGTGAATTTCAGTGTATGCAGAATGGCATAGCTGTCATAGCTGTAAGAATTAGATGTGGTGAAATCAAAGAATGTAGCTGGTTTGAAAATGTTCCATGAAGAAATAGTTAAGTGAGAGTCTTGAAAAGTTTCGCCTATGTGGAAGAGTTTGTAGGATGGATAATAATTCCTCACCCACAAGTCAGTGTAGACGTCTTTGGACTATATCAGCCCAGATATTGAAGCAATGCTCTTTTCTTTTGAGTGATGCGGCTCTTGTAAATTTAATGCATAGCAGAGGAGTCAGATACTTACTAGAACGGTACAGAGAACTGGACATTTTTCCATTATGGTTAGCGGTAAATTGATGCATACATTCATTGGCCAATCTCATATCAGAGATTGCGAAGTGATTCCATTTTTGTCATATCCTCATTTAATAAAACCACGTTTTAAAATCGGGTGGAATATTTGCTTTGAGAAAGCTGCCTAGAACATATTGGAATTTAGATAATTTTTTGAAGCCACATTGATCTAACTGTGACGAGATAGACGATTTTGATTTTCGCATTGTATAACACTAACAACGTAACAAATGATGATATGCTTGATTTACGTGACTGGCTAAAGAGCCGTAGAAATGAGTCATTTCCAAGAAATGAGCGGACATTATCCCTTTAGAGTAACAGAAGGGGACTTGCTTGCTAATATTCCGCTTTTGTTCTGTTCGAATAGGAAATAGCTGGATATATCTGGTAGCATTTACGTCAATTGAAAAGGACAAGAAATTCATTCACTCAGGAATGTGCTTCTATTATTATGTTCTTGTGCTTCACGCTGAAGAGAGTATGCTTCGTCAAAAAAAAAAAAAAAGAGAAAATAGAACCATGCAAGTTGTGTTGTTCTCCGTAGTCCAGTTGCAAAATACACTGGATCAAGCGACGGAAAAAACATTTTCAGCTACAAAAACTTCTCGAATGCGCAGGCCACAATTTAATAAATAAAGGTAGGGTGTCTATTTCAAATAAACAGTAATCATTATAATAACGTCTGAAGTAAAACACACACACACACACAAGAGTCAGGTAAACCTACCTAGGTTTCACATAAACTGTCACCCTGACGATCCGTTTAGGTGAAACCTAGGTAGGTTTACCTGCCTCTTTAGGGTTATATTAGGTTTGCTCTACTTCGTGTATTGAGCACTTTACGTAGTTACTTTTACTCGTTTTGGAGGGTTTTTTTCTTTGGACTCTGAGCTTGAATTCTGGACGATTGTTTTCGCCTCAATTTCATGTTCTTAGTTCATTCTATTTTTATTCCTCACTTTTCCTTGGGCATTGGTTTCTTCAATTACAAGCCGAAATACCTAAGTTTTTTCCAAGCGAGTACCACTATTTATATATATATATACAGGGTGTCCAAATAGTTCGTGTGAATTCAGAAATGTATAACTTTATTGGTATTTGCGATAGAAATACTTTGTAAAAAGGATTAGAAAGAAGTAAATATATTTTTTTAAATGTTTCTGGAAATTTTATTTAAGTTTCCACATGTCCTCCATCATTAGTAATACGAAGGGTAATACGATTTTCAGTTCACAGGAAACATTTGCCTACTGATTTACAGTAATGCCTAAAATCACAGTTATTTTAGCTATACTTAAAACTAGGTACATCAAACTTTATAACCTTTTTTACAGATAATTTCTATCGTAAATACAAATAAAGTTATAATTTTTAAAAAGTGCACACGAACTTTATGGACACACACTATATATATATATATATATATATATATATATATATATATATATATATATATATATATATATATGTGTGTGTGTGTGTGTGTGTGTGTGTTTGTTTCTCTGTGCGTGTGTGTGTACGTGTTATAAATAGAGAGAGCTATAAAAATGACAAAATGTTAGAGACATTCGAGAGAAAAAGCTTTACTACTCGAACGAAGTAACTTGCTGACTAAGGCCGTACGCTCCCCCACCATACACACACACACATATATATATATATATATATATATATATATATATATATATATATATATATATATATATATATATATATATATATATATATATATTATAAAGATATAGGTTTAAGTTATACTTTGTTTATGGGCAAAGATGCTCAGTATCACCGTTAGAACAAGAGTAATACAAGACTAGACATCGAGGTCAGCAGTATTTCTAATTGCGTTCAAGCATGAAACAATCTGTCGACACTCTGTGTTAACTTCAGTGACTCCACTTCATAGTCCTGGGTATCACGATAAACTGCGTCCTGTAGCCTGATTTCGGGTTTTCAGGAGGAGTGGAACCATCTCTTACCTGCTGCTGTTCCCAGATTCTGCCTGACAGGGGATATAGTACTTGCTAAGTAACAGCTATGGGCAAATAGTGAACCCCCAAGCAAAAACAAAACATTAGTAAAGTATAAAAATACCATTTTTATAGTAAAACTACTAGTAATACATATTTTTATTAAAAAATACCAACAATACCTCATTAGAGTAAAATAACCTACAATACATTTTATAACAAAATGGCCATCATTACTTTTTATCTTTAGTTAAAGTCATACAATTGCGTTCAAAATATTTAGGTTGCAGCATTAAATAAGCAATAGTTTGAAATGCCGCTAAACAAAATCAACCAACATGAAAGAACCTTTTCACCACATTAATCCATATAAAATACTATAATTTCTTAAATTAAACTGTATTTCAAAATACAGCTTCAACGAAACTGCAACATAAACCACACATCATCGCCTCTAGTAATTATGGCTACAGAAACATATATATGCACAAAATCTAAGTATCATCTACCATGTTTTCAATTGTGAAAGCAGAATAACATATATTTTTATTACTTCAAAGATCCAAAAGAAATTAAATAATTCCGTTTTCTGCAATTGTATTAATTTTATTATTGAATTTATTGGTATTTGGGAGAAGTAACTTTTCGGCCATACCAAACTGTGCTTGTGTGTGAAAGACAAAATGAAGAAAAAATCTTCTTATTGAGCCGTTTTCTTCCAACAAGTTCTTTGTTGGAATAAAAAAATCCATGGAAATAATAGGTCTATGTTCGTCCTTCACTTTTCTACTATCAGTCTGCAATTATTTATTTTCATATCATTTCTTATATATATATATATATATATATATATATATATATATATATATATATATATATATATATATATGTGTGTGTGTGTGTGTGTGTGTGTGTGTGTGTGTGTGTGTGTGTGTGTGTGTGTGTGTGTGTATAAAATTTTAGTAAAATGGAAAATCTTTCTGAAAATATGTTGGGACGCACATTTCCTTTCACAAGACTTTCGATATCTAGGCTGGTAGCAATTAGTTTAAATGCTAATAAAAACATAATACACTACTCCACCGGCAAAATATGATGTTCATTATATTAAAAATAATAAAGATTAACTTAATTAGGAGTATATAGGTTCGCCTATCGTCCCGTTCACATTGCTTTCCAGTTTTGTGAACTGTAGTATAGGTTTATCCCTTGTTCCCTGTTTAGGGTTGAGTTTCTGGTCTTTTCTAAAGTCTCATATCTATACTCCTAGCGATTGTTTTTTCTATGTAATCTTCTACTTTGACTGGCTCTTGTGCCTTGTATTTAGCAAAAATTAGTAAAAATAAAAGTTTTACATATATCACTAAAAAAATCCTGCCGACGTGCCTCCAAATTAAACATACTATTTCAGTGATAATGCAAATGTTTTCAATATATTTACTGACATTTACTTCATCTGGCACAAGGCAACTATTGCGAAGCTCCGAATTAGTCCAAGGTTGGTTTCCGTTCGTAATAGTCTTCGATACCTCGCAGTTAAACACCGCTCTATCGCAGAAGCTCGAATCAGCTATGGTTTTGAATAAATAATATATACATACATAGGAACAACTCGATGCAAGTATTACCTGAAAGTCTACAATGAACAGAGGACAGTTAGAAGATAAACATATTGTGAATACTGTCCGAATTCGTTTAAATAATAAATGTCTATTATCGCGTCTTTATTTTCCATAGATCTTGATAATTAGGAATTCAAATCGAAGTATTGAACTTGCTTTTTCTATTTCTGCTAGATGTATTAAACGTCTTAGATTCATGTGCTTTCAGCTGCGATCGATATCCGAGGAAATAAAGTTGGACTAGGCCAGGTAACAGACATTAATTCTTTTCTTCTTCTTTTTTTGTGGGAGGATCTTCTCGAAGTATATCGATTTTTCGACACCCTATTTTATCCCATTCCATTTTCCATCAATCTAAGTTGTCTACATCATCGATATACACCTATCACACCATACACTTTGACTACATTCAGCACTGACGCCCCTTGAAATCCTATCTTCTTCTTTTCAAGTTACCGAAATAAAAAGCGGCCAGGATGAACCAAAATAATTGAGGTCAAATTTCATTTCTTGTAGCCTGTATTTCAATGTAAGTTATCCATACGACGTAATGCGTTGCATAAAAATCATAAAAGGATTATAATATCTTTACTTTAGAGATATTTTTGACTGGAAAATACCTTTTGTGAACTACAAATACCAAGTTCTGACTCATAAAATGCAAGAAGAAAACTCTGTTTTAGATATATTAAAATCGCATAAAGAAAATTTATATACTAGTATATAATATTCGGTGGAGTCATAAATAATTAATATTGTTTTATTTGTCAACTTTTTCTTAAATATACAATTGAATTTTGATCAATGGTATAATCGAAAATATTTGCAATGACTTGTTGCCATCGCACCGATCTTCGATGAGTTTTGATTAAAATTCTGCAAGTTTTGATTCGAAAACAATTCCCACCAATTCTTGAATCTGCTTTTCATTAGAGTAAGTTTTACTCTTCAAAGCGTATTGTAACCTTCGAAAAAGGGAATAATCGGAAGATGCAAGGTCAGGGGAACAGATCAGAGAGTATCAACTTTTTTTCTGTGTTATCCTGGTTCTATGCGAGCTTGCATTTGAGTGGAAGAGTAGAGCATTTTCCATCTGCTAGAATCTTTGCAACTCGCTGACAGTATTTAATATTGTTGCAGTTAGAGCTAATATTTTTGTCGAGATTTACAAACTCCGCGTTTCGTTCAATTTCGCAAACCAGTTGATGTAACTTGAATAAGCTGATTTGAAAAAAATATTTTGACAAAAAATCCTACTTTGGAGTTTAATAATTTCTTTAATTTAATTTAATTTATAGGACTTCATGGTAAACAATAGATCTAAGAAAATTTATTTTTTTTCCTTTTTAGCCGCAAAGAATAAATTCTTAGGATTTCTTTCTCTTAAGCAATCAACATACAAATGGTCATGTGTAAATATATCTTTCAGGAGCCAACTTCCAACATTTTGAAGCGTGTTGCCTTGCGATTTGTTTATAGTTCTCGTAAATGCAGGGCAAACTGGAAAGTGGATCCTTGTACAGTGTAACCCGGATATAAGAGAGTTGTCAGGACCGGAGACGAGGTCTCTTATATCCGGGTTTCTCTTATATTCGGGTTTGGTCTATTTTGTTTAGGTAAGTATGGCTCTAATTTGGGACCAGAGACGATCTCTCTTATATCCGAGTTGCTCTTATATCCGGGTCTCTTATATCCGGGTTACACTGTATATATAAAAGCTTAATGAAAAATATACAAAGTGCTATATTGCATTTTTATTAAATAAGTATTTGCTATTTTAATCATTAAGTTTTTTTTTTAAACTAGTAGGAGTATTAATTTTTCCACCAGAATTTACGAAAATTTAATGTACTAAGTTACGCGTTCGAGTAAAACCAACTGTGCTTTGTACCCCTTTACCAGGTCGCAATTCTCCCCAAAATTTGGTTTCGATCGTGACAAACGGAAGTACTGAATTTTAGATATAGAATCCACTGTTTACGCTAAAATGCAAACATTCAATTATGTCAGTATACTTCAAATTATTTTTCAACTGCCTCATATGATTAGAAGTTAGAATTATGTATTCCTTATTAGAGCTGTTCCTCGGTTTATTTCGTATTACCTGTATTGGTTTGTAATTCCAATAAACTCCTGGGTTTAAAACACTGACTACAAGAAACAGTTGATTATACAAAACTTGTCCAAACACCGCTACGAGGAGAGATCATTATCCTTCTGACCAATTTTTCTTCTTTATTTGGAATTATGTTTGATGATTATCTTATATTAGGTAACTCAGATTTTACTAGTTGAAGAATACTTTTCCTTGTTTTTTTACAGTTCATACGTCTCCCAGGTCTTTTGATCAGTAGTAGAGGTTTATAACTTGTTTCTTTTTTAGGAGTGGATTTCCGGTTTTTTCTAATGTTTTTTTTTCGTACTCTTTCACTCTCAGTTGCCCTTTGTTTCTGAGTGGCATTATTGTCTTAATTGGGATGAAATTACATATGGGAAAATATTCTACAGAACAGGAAATTTCATGAGATAAGTTTTGAGATATTACTTCAATCCTATATTTTTTAGTGTACTTTATCCAAATTCTAGTTCATTATAAATAGATCATTAGACGGATGACCAAAAGTCCCGAAAAAAAAAAAAGATTTCTTTTGATTTTCTTATTCCGAGTTATTAGAAACGAAAAGACATCGTTACGTGGAGGAAAAAAAAACGTTATAAATGATTGAACCATAATTTTTTCGCTGGGCAAAAGAGTTTGTTACGGTACGACACAAAGAAGTTTTTTAAATGCTAGCTAAACTTGATCTATTTGGACAAGATATTAGAATAATTCAAAATGCTACTGGATGTATACCGCCTGAATACGGATGGAAAATATATTCGGTAAATCCACAATAATAAAAATGAACGTAAGACAAGGATGTTTCTTCTCGTCAAACTTTTTCAACCTTTACAGTGTGGCGAACCAAAGAGAATTAAAAGTCCTACCAGGATTAATTATTAGCGGCAATAATCCTAACAATATAAGGCATATAGATAAAACATTGTTGATAACGGACTCAGAAAGGAAGTTCCACTGAATGTAATAAAGAAACGTAAGAAGAAAGAATTTATGGTTTCCAGTAAAAGGAAGAGCCGAAGGAGATGTTAAATACGAACTGGAAACACCAAAGTCCAGCAAGTACGAAAATTTATATATTTAGGAAGTATTTTTAACCATAGACGAAGAATGCGACAGAGAATTCTGAAGTCGTACTGTAATAACGAAAGAGGCTTTCCGAAAGTTAAAAAAAATTTGGGGGTCCATGGTAATATTTTAAATATTAATAAAATAAAATATTAATGTTTTAATATAAATTAATTAATTATAGTATTAGACACGACATTGTGAAAAGGGGGGATTTTCGACTATCATTCAAATCGATGGCGCCGAATATAAAAAAACAACTCGCAGAGTATCATTAACGACAGAGATCTCATTGGATGAGCGGGTGGTGTAATGGATAATTACGGATGCGAATGCTGGACAATTTTATCACAATTAACGAAGGCACATGTAGCAACAAATATTGAAAAAAAATTGATAATGCTTTGAACCAATGAAACTTGAAAACATAGAAAGAAATAAAAGAACACGGAGGTGTTATAGAAAATCACCCTTCATCTACAACAGTGACTTTTTTAAGTACCTCACCTCAAGCACGGCGGGAGTGCCACTAGCAGGCAATGGGGTTACAGAGGGTATAGAACAAGAGTAAAGAGGTGTGACTGGGGAGAGGATAAAGAAAAAGACGGGAGGGACAAGATCAAGGTATCAGAAGACGTCTATTGACATTAGACTTGGATATTTGAAGATTATAGTCATCAGGGAAGCAAGTAAGAGGAAGATCATTCTATAGACGGGGAAATGCGAGAGAAAAATATGTTTGTGTAAAAGAGACGGTTACATTTAACAGTTTCGACAGTGAAAGGATGGGACCGAGATGCCAACCTAGTAGCTCGCTTAAATTCATGCCGTCTGGGAACCAGAGAAAGCAATTCGTCGGAACAGTTGCCGTGAAAATACTTATAGAAGAGACAGAGGGAAGCCAGGGCACGTCTGTGAAAAAGCGACTGGAGACTAGATGCCAGATCAGAACCTATCGCATGAATGCTGGACAATTTCATTACAGTTGAAGAAGAGACATGAGGCAGTAGATGTTTCTCTAAAGGAAGATGCAACAAAATCATGTACTGAATATCTGGGTAACGAGAAAGTTATAAACAAGACGTGGATAATTTTATACTCGCATGTCATATTGATTGAATGATTAGTTTTCTACGGTTGATCAAGCTTTTGCTGGTTACTTAAAGCCAAAACGTATTTTTAGATTGTAAGAATTTTTTGTAGCGATAATAATAGTGATACTGAAATTTCGTGGCATAGAAATTGTGAATTCAATCTCTGAGCTGGGTAAAATATTAATGTATTAATATACAAGCAGAGGGTTGGTTGGATTTTTGCTTAGCCACTTGTCAACACATATGAGTTATTTTAATGCCGAAATCTAAATATTATGCTCACAATTATATTTTGTGGGATAATAATGGTTCAGTTATACAGGCCTTAATAATTAACCCATAGCTGGGGTTATATATAATATCAGATACAATATCAGATATTATCAAATGATATATAAGAAGAAATATGCATATGTTGCCACTTGCTCATGTCTGGCAATACGCACTTCAAAAATTCCCGTTTTTTTTTGTCACCCTATATATATATATATATATATATATATATATATATATATATATATATATATATAATTATCAGACAAATCTTTTTACCTCATATGGGTAATAGGCTATTTCGTCTGTCTTGTGTGGAATGAAGTTCACGTCTGCAAGGTTAGAGGAAGTAGGTAGTAGGAGTTAACTGTGATGAATTGATATTGGAAGCTAAAGGGTCACCTTAAACCTTAACTTACACCGGGGATGAAAAGACAGACGACTAATTTCGTCGTCTGCCGACATAAGAATATTCACGTCAGTTTGAATGACACATGCGTCAAATTTTCTCGGCTGATCCTCCTCAGAATATTTTAAGTCTGCCCAGTATGAGAAACCAGCGAACACTCGAAAGCTTTACTTAAGGCTCATAAATACTCATGTAGCTTTTTTTTCTTCTGTATTTTCTATTCGAAAAGATCCGATCCACTGTTAAACAATTTTTCAGTTAGGTGAAACATTTATGAAACTTTTTTATTCTTGAACGCTGGCGCTTTGGGGTTTTGTTTGTAAAAATGAAGGAAGCTTTCAATCCAGAAGGATAACCACTACCGAGGAAGTGTGATGTTCGCAGCAGTCTGTGTTCGGGTTGTCCTTTAGCCAGTGACACTTGTGAAATGTTTGAAGTGGTCGCGATAATGGAGAATAAAGTACTTTCAATTTTTGGATCAAAACATCAAACTGCCGAAAGTCTTGATGCCCAACAAACAAAAAAATAGCTCAAAGCACACATTAAATGTTGCCAACTATAGCTAATGAACAATAATCTAAAAGTCAGTTTCCAGAACTTAATCAAATTATAAATTTGTGGAAGGCTTCCTCATCATTATCAAATCTTCAGCTCGAAGATTTGAATAATCGTGAGGAAGCCTTCAAGCCTTAACAACATGGTGACCTTAGACAAAACAGTGGGTTAAATCTTAGTTGAGTATTATAGAAAGTTAGAGAATAATTAGAATGATAATCTGATAAAGGTTTGCAAGTAATTATTATGGTATTAACATAGAAACTTTGTGGTCAAATTGGTAATACTTCAATTAAATACAGTTTTATTTCCACATTTCCCATAAAATATTTATTTTACTCTTCTTCGTTCATCTTATTCCGTTACGTGTCAATTTGGCTTAGAATAAAAAAAATAATGAATGACTAATTTTGAGCTTAACTGTAATACCTATCTTCTCACTATCGCAGAGAATAATTCCAGTTCAGTATCATTTTTTTCTAAATAGTTTAACAATCCGCAACTTACATACCATACAAAAACTGGCTAAGACAAGATTGTGTCAGCAAGCTACAAAATGAGAAAATGATGTTCTTTAGAAGTGATTGATATCGGATTTATGTTCATTTTTTTCAGACTGCATCTGTGGTGGAAGTTGAAATATGAACAAAATCTTGGATTTCAAATTCTGAAACATACCAACTTAAAACTTGATCGATTGGTACTACGCGAATCTGTGACAGCCTAGACTAAGCTTAGTAGATATCTGTTATGATAGAATAGTATTTTGATTAAATGTTGCGATGTAAAACTGGGGGGATATTATAATGATGCTATGAAAAAACTTCGATCTCCTTCCTAACATATGGAATGCCGGAGATTTGAGTCAGCGTCAATGACTAAATCTAAAAGATTCTTCTCTCGAGAAACCGGAAACATACATCAACATCGTACCCTAGTCATGTTTAATTCTAATAGCCTGAAAAATTGACATTTATTAACGCTAGATCTCATTGTTTTCTTCTATGTGACGGGTTGTTTTAGGGCGTGGGTAATCAGGGCTTTCCACAATTTCCTATCTTGTGTATATCGTAGTAAGGTTATTCCTTTTGCTATTGTTCCTAATCCGTATTCTGCCAACCATTTACACAAACTCGTTGGGTAGCTTTTGTTCTGTTCTCGTTTGTCCCTATTAAATTCACTATGTCCTGCGGACTTTACTCCACGTTGAAAAACCGGTCCCGTGTGATCACCGAAGTTAAGCAACGTTGAGGCTGGTCAGTATCTAGATGGGTGACCGCTTAGGAATGCCAGGTGCTGTAGGCTTGGATGTGCGGGTGGTGTAATGGATAATGGCTCGGAAGTGATTTAATCGGAGAGCCGAGTTTAAATGCCAGTTATATTCACTTACGAGCTAATACCTGTGTAAAGGTATAAATCCAGTTCCTTTAAGCCCCAGAACAAAATATTTCTCATTCATGGAAACTATTTTGTTTTTGGTAAAATTCAGGTAGCATCCGAGACGTGAATATATAATGCAAATCAAAATATGTTTTTTTGAAAACAGTTTCCATGCCTGAGGAGGACCGGAGGACCCGTCGAAAGTACTTGCATATTCAAAGAAAGATCTAATACAGCTTATAATTTTTAGAAAACAAGGGTCATAACATTCATCGAGTGATTAGTGGTTTAATGCGTTTTTAAAATTTAGTTAGCGAAGGGATTTCGCCATTTTATATCATTAACTTTACTAATTTACTTTTTGTATGAATGATTCATTATAATATATATATATATATATATATATATATATATATATATATGCGTGTGTGTGCGTGTGTGTGTGTTTGTATATATATATATATATATATATATATATATATATATATATATATGAGGGACTCAGTGTGCAAAATGTATTGTGAATGTAACAAACTGTCCCAGGCGTTACACACTCTGCCTACGCCAATAGCTTTCAGTTCTTTTCCAAATGCGCCCGGCAAACGTTGTGATACGCCTCACCACGCCGACAAACTTTCTGACAAATCGACCATGTCCGAAGTCGAATCTCATGGTCAGAAAGCGAACGTCGAAACCACCCGGCTACAAAGAAGTTGTAAATATCTTTTCGAGGGCGACGGCAATATTCGCAGCGGATTGGGTTCCAATTAAACACGCTTGATTCCTGATTGGAAACGTGTTATTTCTAACAAATAAAATAGTGACAACATAGAGACTTATACTTGCTGATGGCAACTATTATATGATATCAATTTATATTATTTTCTAAATTGTTCACGAACTCTGTATTACTTTAAACTTTGATTCAGTAATGATGGGACTGTGCACTCTAAAACCTTTGACAGCCAAAAATGTTTTTACCTTTTGTTTGCTTCTACATTTTTTCTTTTTTTTATATTCTTCTTTTTTTTTTTACATCGGCAGGCACTTGTATGTTGAGTGCCTTCAATATGCCAAATGTCAATAAGCATTTCCAGGAATTGAAGTGGGAGGTCAGAAAAGATGGTAATGGCGGTTGAACGAGATTAAATGACAACAACAAAAGCAGAATAATGTCAATCTAGAAAAAATTTTAAAAATATACTGGAAAAAACTACACTGCTTTAAGTAAACGGAATCCATAAAAAAGAAGGATTTAATCAAAGAATGTAGCGGGAACAGTATTCTAAACTACAAATAGATATTTCTAGGCATTAGCTAAAAAGGGTTATGGCCATATCACGTTGAAATACCGGTTCCCGTACTATGACCTAAGTTAATTAACGTCGAGCCTGGTCAGTACCTGGATGGGTGACTGCTTGGGAATACCATAGGTTGTAAGCTTGGATGTGCAAATGGTTTAGTGAATAAGTGCTTCGAATTTGAAATCGGTATGCCTTGTTCCAATTCCAGTCGGGTTCGTTATATTCACTTGCAAAATCAAACAGAAAATAATATTTACATTTTTAAACAAGGTGTGCGACAATTTGGGTATTTTCAAGAAAACCTTGAATAGCATTTTGACACATTTCAGTGGTCATCGATTATACCGCTTTTTTAATACAATTATTCTTCCATTTATAATTCCTCTCTTGATCGGGAATATTATATCCGTGATATAATAACACTGTATTTTACGAATGGAACTGAATATCTGAAAGGGAAACGAATGACAAGCATGCTTTATTCTCAGATAAATTTTATACCTCTAAGACATACACAAACTTACATATACATATTTACACCAGTACCACACAGAGATTAATATGACATGTGCATCTACACATTCAAGCTAAGAGGAAGGAAAATTAAAAGATAGGGTGTTACGTATAATATGGAAATTATTCCGTGTTTCTGGAGAAGCCATGTTTAAAATTGTTTGGGTCCAAAAGTGAATTTCAAAGATAAATTAAATGGGTCGGCAGACAAAAAGTAGTGTAATCATTAGATACGAATTATACTATCTACTAAATGTTGATTTTGTAAATAAAATGTATTTCCTGCAATATGAAATGCCTATTTGAGTATATGCGGAGCAGAAATTATTTTAACACCAAAAATGGGCCACAAATAAGAAAAGTTTTAGAAACACTGCTTTGCAAAACCCCACTCAGAATGAAATTGTTGTAGGGAAATAAGAGGAACACCTAATCAGGAAATTTCCTAGAGATATAGGGTAAGCCAAGATTTGAAGAGACTAAGATTGTAATTTACGTGGAAATATCATTCAGGGGGTCTCTTCCACAATTATTTTAAATCGTTAAATGTTTCAGGATTTCTCTTCTTAATTTGGTTCCAAAATGAAATATTATTAAGTGTGATATCAGGTGAACATGCTACCCAAATAATAGGTCTGATTATACCATGCTATCGATTTATTAATTTTACCATGAAAGTCTATTACGAAAGATAATTAACGTCATCGATTGTAAAATGCTCTATGAGTATTGTGGCAAACATGGTATTGGTATTACATGTTCAAGTATTTTAATTTGTAATGTTTCTCTCAATAAAGAAAGGTAATAATACTCATATAAATATTTAGTTTGACATTTATCAATTATTTGTGTATCTGCATAACTTTGCACACAGACATTTTAAAAATTATTAATTGATATGTTAATGAAAATATTTTATACCATTTTGCTTTTCGTCTGTTTTTGAGCTCAAAAGAGGAACACCCATTATATACGGTTTCTATATCTGTCTGTCTTTCCTCATTATCTCCGTTTCTTTTCATTCCTTAATATCTCTCTCTCTCCCTCTCTCTCTGTCTACACACGCACCCCCTATACATATATATATGTATATATATATATATATATATATATATATATATATATATATATATATATATATATATATATATATATATATAACGACTGACTTTGCATTTCAGTTTTTGCAGATAAAAATTGCCTGGAAATCATATAACCAAAAGAAAGTTCCATGAGCCAGAAGTGCGATAAAATAAACTGTTAGCATAGATGTTATGGCTATACCTAGCTAGCTCAACTATAAATTAATGAGACCTCGACGGCAATCTAGCATTGCACTTAAATTTATACTGTCTTGTACTATAGCGAAGAGCTCATCCGAACTACCATGAAAGAATTTATAAAAAATAAAGGCAGAGAGAGGCAACCTTACGGCGGTGGGTAAGTGACTGAAGCCGAGCCGCCAGATCAAGACCAATAATATTGCTGATATATCTTTTGAGCTCAAGGTAAACAGCAGACGTACGGACCATATGTGGTAGCCATATTCTAAGCATGGAAAATTTGTATACTTATAGATATGTAAGACAGAATACGGAGAGAAAAAATATTTCGCACGGCACAGTGAACTGACTTTCTTAGCAGCTGACATAGTAATGGGTTCAATATAGTTATTCTACTTCATGTGAGCTGAGAACGTTAGCCTGAGAAGGCGTATCGTGTCATTTTCCAGGAGGTTACCATCAGCCATGCTGATAGAAATAAATGAGGATTCTCAGAGATGATCAATGGAAAAAAGTTTAGTTTTCGACGCGTAAAAATTGACAAGTCATCTTTAACCCTCATTAACGTCGGATTTGAAATTGTTTTGGACATTGGCCACCGTTTTGATCTTTTTGGACTGATTAGTCTTACTATCAAGGAAGAAGTAAATGGTTGTGTCCTCAAATGCCCAATTGAGATCTGATGTCATCGGGAAGGTCGTTAATGAAAAATTTAAAAAGCGTAGGAGGTAGGAGGAGCTCTGACGGACACTCGCGTTAGCAGAAATGGATGTAGACGAGTGGCCGTTCAGGGTAATTTTCATATTCCACGATTAAATCGGAAAGAGTGGGTCAGCTCAAGAATGTGTCCGAAGACACCGTAAAGATCTGTATGCCAGAACCTGTCTATGTCATTCGAGATGTCCAATGTGACAGCCAGGACTTCGCCATGATTATCTGGTGCATGATAGTCGCTTTTTCGCAATTATTGTCAGGACATCAGCTGTTGACCGGGTGAAACGAAAGCCGTATTCCTCGTCTGAGAAAAGGCCCTGCATATATGCGCGCGTACACACACACACACACACTGACCCCCCCACACACACATTATATTTCTCTCTCTCTCACTCACTCAATCACTGGCACACACATACTTGCACTCACATATACACAGATATATTTTGAACATTATTTGGCTGAATAATATATATATATATACATGTGTGCGTACAAGCACTCATACATATATATATATATATATATATATATATATATATATATATATATATATATATATATATATATACAAATATATATACATATACATATATATAAATATATATATATATATATATACACGCGTGCTTACAAACACTCACGCATATACATATATATTAGATTATTACAAATGTGAAAATTATCACTAAATTGAATAATATTATATTCAGTGCCTCTAATCTAGAGTTTCGTAGACGAACCAGGCGGTATCAGCAATTGTCTGTGAAATCTCTCGCTTTCGTTATTTTTATATTAAGTTTAAAAACAATTTAAAGATTTTTTTATTGGTGTTAAGTTGATTTCTCTCTCTCCCTCTCTCTCTCTCTCTCTCTCTCTCTCTCTCTCACTCTCTGTGTGTGTGTGTGTGTGTGTGTGTGTGTGTGTCCACCAGTAATTGGGCATATATAATCATGTATATGATGTCGCGGATATTTCTTCTTTTCATAATTTTTTGTCTTCCTATGTCATCTCATTATACTGTTTCTTTCTCTTCTAATATATATATATATATATATATATATATATATATATATATGAACACAGTGTACTCTCCTTTGTTTAAGTTGTTGTTACTGTATTCTACGAGAATGCAGTAACGCCAACTCATCTTCTGGTCTACAAGAACTCAAACATTCAAAATAGACTCTAGCTAGCATTGGTTTTCCTATCTACCACATCGGCCACCTGGTTATTTACAAAGTAAATAATAACAATACTGAATACTCAGACAAAAAGAATAATATAAATACCATCTACAAAAGACAAATGCACGTCAACAATAAACAAGATTCTTCACTTAGAAATCTCATAAAGAAATACCCTACCCTGGTTGATACGAACAAAAGAATTAAATTAATTATCTATTGCAAAAAGAATTACAACAGCTAACCTTATCCTCAAAAATAACGACACAACTGCAAATTCATAACAACAAAGAAAGGACATTGTTTACGCGATCAAATGTCCATTAAGGAACTGTGTTGCTGATCAAACCACACTAATAATGAATTACACCCGTCACACTAGTACATGCCTATCTTGACAAATTTCGTTACACCTAGCCTACAACAGCTCGATTAGAACTCATTTAAACACACACAAAAACCTACCAGACTACATCCAAGTAGAAAATACATGCATAATAACCACATCCACATAGAAAGAAAAAGATTAAAAATAATAAAAGCTTAATAATAAAAAGAAAAAGCAACACTCATTAATATTAACTACGAACTCAGCCGTAATGTGTGGACCATGTTCGAAAAATGAAACCTCCCTTTAACTCTAGATACATACTAACAACCCATACATCCAGTTAAGAAAGAAAAACGAAATCATCCTAGATAAGGTCTAAATGTATAGCCGAAAACGCTCGTAATTACAGAACATTTAGACGTTTCCTACATATTCTGTGTCCAGAAAAGAAAACACTTGTTTGAACACAAGAAAAATAAATAAAAAGATTAATGACAGTACCTTGCCTGTCGCCTTTAATGAAACTATATATATATATATATATATATATATATATATATATATATATATAATATAATATAAAAGTGAATATAGAAGTCAACACTTAGAGGCGACAGTCAGTTTCATGCTAGATGCAATCGTCAGGCCATGACGATTGCATCTACCATGAAACAGACTGTCGCCTCTAAGTGTTGACTTCTATGTTCACTTTTATCTTTACACACGCTCTATCTCTGGTATTAAGCACTTTATCCCATAAATATAGCATATCTTAAGACTATATTTCTTCATATATATATATATATATATATATATATATATATATATATATATATATATAGAGAGAGAGAGAGAGAGAGAGAGAGAAATTTAGTCGTTACATGTCTAAATGACCATAGAACATGCAAGATAATAATTTCATAATATGTAAAACATTCTCTACCTTTCGGTATACGCACTTACAACATTCGCATTTAGTCTCCCTTTATCTTGTGTGGCACTTAGGGCTTTTATTGGGGGAACAACACTAAAAACAGCCTTTAAATATGTTTCCCTCTGAGCGAGCTAAATATCTATTTCTATTAAAGATTAAGAGATTGAGATTCTGTGCTTGATCAATATATATATATATATATATATATATATATATATATATATATATATATATATATGTATATATATATACTCCCAACCCCGGCCAATTTTCTTTTCATCAAACCAGACTCCTTATCATAACGAGGCGTCCCCTAAATAGGCCCCGTACATTTTCATCGACTACTATCTAAACTAAATTCAAAAACCCCCATCCCGAGACAGGCTAGGGCTGAGGAAGACTGGCATATAGCAGTGCTAATCTGAAATAGACTATACCCATTTGAGGTAAATTTTGATTTTTTGTTGTAGAATATATATATATGCTCCGTTATAATAAATACATTGATCTCTCTGTGTGGATCAGTTTTAATATCTGATATTACTAGGTTACACCTGGATTATATATCAACAAATCTATTACCTGTACCATATATATATATATATATATACACACACATATATATATATATATATATATATATATATATATATATATATATATATATATATATATATATATATATATTATAATTATTTTTTTAAAATAATTTAGGCTCCACTTATGCATTGAGCACTTTTTAAAAAAAATTAAAACCAAAAACTAAATAACTTTGGATTATTAACCTAACGGTTCTTTCCTATTTCTCTATATATTTGCGCGCGCGCATGCACACACACACACACACACACACACACACACACACACACACACATATACATATATTTATATGAAATGTTTGTAAGGGTACATAACTCGATTACCTCCCTTTGGTTGAGATAGTCGCTTGCGTCACGTGACAGCGGCTTAGTGCCGTTTCTTTATACAGTGAGTAAAGTGGTCAGTCATTCATTCGTTCAGTAAGCTTATTCTTGTCAAGACACACGTGTTGTTCGTCCAGCCAGCTGCAAAACGCTTATAGCTTACAAGTCCATGGTACCGTTTCTCTTTGTTAATATATCTTCTCCAGATATAGAAAAAAAATTCGGCTGGCAGACAAAACCCAATACCGGCCGTTCCAGTTTGCGGTACGTGTCCTCGCTTTTGATATATTAGATGAAACTGATCCGTTTGAACCTGGAGTCCTAAGCATGGCTTCTCGACAAACACGGAAGAATTTCCATATTATGCGTAAGAAGCTATCTTTTCATTCTTTCACTTAGCTTGAACGTGTAGGTAAATATGTGATATTAATCACTGTGTGAGTTAGGTGTAAATATGTATATATAATTTTGTGTATGTCTTAGAGTTATAAAAGTCTCTCCGAGAACAAAGCATGATTGTCATTCCTTTTCCTTTCAGCCATTCCGTTCCAAGGATATAATAATGCCCATAATGGGGGAAATAAAAATGGAATAATAAAATGTTGTCCCATAGCTTTGTCGTGTTATGTGTTTTAGCTTTGCTTATTGTTGTGGCTCAGCTGGTGACTAATATAATTGTATTTCAAGATATTGGTTTGGGTTGGTTTTTGTTTTACGGCATATCAACTTCAATGGGTTATTTAATGCCGACAAAATTTTTATTGCTGGTAATATTTTTCTTCAAAAATCTATTTCTGGGAATATTTCTCCTTGAAGAAATCAATAGCTGGTCATATTTTTTCAAAGAATGTATAACTGTTTGTATTGCTGGTATTTTTTTAAAAGTATTGCTGATAATAATTTTTCCTTCAAAAATTATTGCTGGTAATAATTTTTTTATTACAAAGTATTTCTGGTATTAAGACCTATTTTTACACATGTTTGGGTGTTTACTATTTGCCCATAGCTGGGACCCTAACAGGTGCTACCGCCCCGGGTCAGGGTGGACCTGGAAACACCAGCAATTAAGTGGTGGTTTCACGCTCCTGAAAACCTCTTGATCAGTGGCTTTGCTGTTGGACGTAGTTTATCGACTTTCCCAGGACGCGGATGTAGTTTATCGTCATACCCAGGACACTCAAGATATTGGGTATTTGTGCACTTTTAAAAATTAAGTTTTCTATGATAAAATGAACTGATAAGGAAAGCGTGTTTACTTTATTACTTTTTCTTTTTTTTATTGATATTGATAAAGCGTTGCTTGCTGTGAAACAAAGCTAAACAGTGTGTATGAAAACTGGTTCACCAAATAGCTGACCATCTTTCTAAAATTAAATATCCGAAATGATTGTTTTTATTCTCAGGTTTACGGCCACATCAATTTTATAAGACAGCTACGATCACCGAAGTTAAGCAACGTACATAGTACATACATGGGTGACCTCTTGGGCATATCAGGTGCTGTAAGCGTGTATGCGCGGGGGTTATAATGAGTAATGGCTCGGAATTGTTAACCAGAGAGCCGGATTGCAGTTCCCGTTCGGATCGTTATATTCACTTTGGAAGGTTTTGCAGCCACCTTTCCTCTTTCTACCTGTTGGTTAATTAGTAAGACTTGTATTTCTAATCCATTATTATCGCTAAAAGAATTTCTTCCAACGTAAAAATATTTTCTGACCT
>OZ038475.1:100197379-100202379 GCA_964036315.1 Acanthosepion esculentum
CAAAGAAGAATCTGCATTGTTATTGCTCCTTACCTGGTATCTTCGCTTTAGTCACTCTACCACCCCGTTAACGTAGCTTTTCTGCACCTATTATAAATTCTTTAAATAATTTCATGGTAATTGTTCTGATGAGTTTTCTTCTATGGTACAATAGATTTTATGAATTTAAGCGCAGTATTAGTTTGGCGGAAAGGTCTCATCATTTTCTGGTTGAAATGGCTAGATGTAAGCACAAATTCTATGATAACATTTTCTTCTTTCGCACATCTCCTCAAGCTTCTTGCATCATGGACAACTTTGTTCTTCAGAAATTTTAAATGCAATGTCAGTCGTTATCTTCTCTTTCCTTAATTCCTGCTCTTTTACTGTTCTCTCTCCTTAACAGTGTCTTTCTCTCATATACTCACGCGCTCAATAACCACTTGCGTCTTTGTCACTTAGGATTAAAAAAATCCCGAAACAAATAGGAAACGTATATGAATTCATCTTTTCTTTAACTTTTGTGAAATTTTATATGAATTTTAAATAGAAGCAAAATATTTTAAATTTATAAACATTTCCCAGTTGTTACTTATTCTAACATTCTGTCGGTATATATATATATATATATATATATATATATATATATATATATATATATAGTAGACTCTCCCGTCGTATTCGACAGCGAGACACCAGCACATTGGTTTGATTATAGCGGTGAAGGCGTATATATATATATGTAAAGAAAAAACTTTTGTATATTAACGAATTTCCGTCCTTCAGAATCTTTACCAAGGTAAATGTTTAAATTGTATTTCGTGAGAAGTATTTTCGCACACACACACAACCATATATATATATATATATATATATATATAGAGAGAGAGAGAGAGAGAGAGAGAGAGAAAGATTATATATATATATGCACGCACATACGCATACACACACTTGTGTAAGCACCTCGGAGAAAATGATTATATTTTGTTTCTTTTAATGGGACTATTTGTATAAAGGTAAACTTTAATTTATACACCTGTATTCACGTTTCCTATATATATATATATATATATATATATATATATATATATATATATTTCTGCACGTGTTTGTGCATGTGTGTGTGTGTGTGAGCAGTTCTATTTTAAATCGATCTTCTGTTATAAACACGTGACGTTTCAAATGAAAAGAAAGCCAAGCACACACAGATCATGTCAGTCACAAAGAAATATTTAGTTTGTTCTCATGTTTTTTATATATTTGCAAAGTCAATTTCAATATCTTTCTGTTTGTAGCCATAAAATAGATACGCTGCGACAAACGGATATTTAATCACAGCTGCGGCGGACTTTTCATACGTGAACGTGCCTTCTTAGAATACACGGGACAATGTAATGGGATCAGTTAGATAAAATATTGTTTATGGAATAAAGTTGATGAAGAAAAAGTCGTAATCAATATAAAATGTTGGTTATCCCATCTTAACTGCTAAAAACAAGAAAGGCGGCATGCTCTTTGAGGAAAATTGATAGAGTTTTATACGAGCATTTTCTAAATCTGTCGTGGTATTTCTTTTTGAAAGGCATAAAAATTAACTTATCAATTTAGAGGTAGAAAATACATATTCTTATTTTTAATATCTATGATTTCTTATTCTCTCTTGTTACAAATTTATTCAAAATCAGAATCAAGAAATGTTGAAATCGAATACCGTTTACTTTTGTAGATTTAAAAGATGAAAAAGTCGATTCAGAAAGACGGCTTCAGAGGAGGACTTCCAACAAGCAGGAAAGCCGAAAGCAGCTAGGTATTAGTTGTAGAGTTTGGAGGGAACATGAGCCTGCTCGGGAGCATATTTCTTGAGGGCGATGGTCAAAAAAAGTACGATGTTTGTCTTATAATTCATAGAAAATGAAAATGTTGTTAGAATATGATACGCCATATTTCAGTCGATTGCAGATTCATAGCAGAATTAATTCAGGGTATTAACATTTTTTTCTTTATTAGCATGAATAATTATATCAAAACAAAATTAGACATGCGTGGAGAAGCTATTCAGACTACGCATTTCCCTTCTTTATAGTAGGCGTTTTCAAGCCTTAATGAAAGACAAACATGTCATTCTGATATTTACGTGAGCTCCTTGATAAAATCCAAAGAAGAATCAGCAATATTATCGATCCTGATCCTGCGACTCGGCTTTCCTATCGCTGTAAGTTTGCCACACTGCCTTTTGTATAAATACTTTCATGGTAATTTTTTGGATGGGCTCATCGCTACGGTACGTAGACTTTTTGAATTTAAGCGAAATACTAGACTGGCAACAAGGTCACATCCATTTGCAGTTGAGTTGGCTGGACGTATCCGTAAATTCAATGCTAACAGTTCTTCTTTTCTTGCTTGTGTAATTCCCTTCCGGCTTCATGCTTTCAAGCCAATTTGAATCTCCAAAACTTTAAATGCAGTGTCAATCGCTATCTATTGTCCTCCTGATTAGACTATTCTCTTCCCGCTCATTAGTAATGTTTCTGTTCGTAAAACTTCCAACTCTTTGTGTCATAGTAGCTTTACTCCCATGCTTCAGGTGATATCGATTAAAATATATACACAGGTGATGGACTTCCCCACGCGTTTCCCCAGTAACCCTGACGGATACGCTTCTCTTCAAGATCTCATTTTTACCTCTATCCCAGACTCATGTCATAATATGCATGTCTGCCCTCTTGGCAACTCTGATCATAGGGTCGTGTCTGTAAACATCTCTTCCCGCTGCCCTGCCAGCAAAGAACATCTTACTAAGAGAATGTTATCAACGAGCGGATTGGGACTCGTCCCGTGATTTCCTTTGTGACGTCCCTTGCAATGTCGTTTTTGATCACCCTGTTCCTAAAAACAAGTCTGAGGTATGCTTCTGCATGAAAGCCGGCACCAATTATTTAATTCCAGCAAGGAAATACCAATTTAAACCGTATTCATCTCCTTGGTTCTTGCAAGCATGCTCGGACGCTATAGTCCACAGGAATCACTTCTTCCAGCTGTACTAGAGCGACACGTCTGATTGCAACAGACGTTTCTTTGTCTCTGCTCGCAACGAGTTACAAGCGTGTCCTCAAATAAGCGAAGTTATTTTTTTGCTGATGGAATGAAACGACGGAAAGCATCTCCCGAGCTCGGTTCTAGAGATTAGTGGCAGCTCTGCAAGAGTGTGCTAAACAACAGCAAGTCTTCAATCCCTTCTCTATTTAAACATTTCTTGACATCTACAGCAGATAAGGTTGAATGCTTTGCTCGGAAATTCTCTTCCAACTCAACATTCGACTCATTTGAAGTAAACAAACCTGATTTCCCTCAAAAAAAGAGACTCTGCTGAGTAATATCCGCATAACCTCTTAAATGGATTCGGACATTATTACTAAAGCAGACAACCAAGGCAAGCGTAGATGGCAGGATCCCGGCCATCGCCCTCAAGAAATGTGCTCCCGAGCAGGCTCCCGTTCTCTCCAACTCTACAACTAATACCTAGCTGCTTTCTGCTTTCCTGCCTGTTGGAAGTTCTCCTCTGTAGCTCTTGTTTTAAGAACGCGGGAGAAAATTCTGACCCTTCTAACTATCGCCCTATTAGTTTACCGCTTTTCGGCAAAGTATTAGGCTTTAAACAATGCTGAAGTGGTTAAGCTTCTTACTCCTCCCGACCTATTCTCTGACAAATAATATGGCTCTCGTTTCGCCCGGTGTACCGCTGAGGTGCTTACGGCCTTCACAAATATATATATATATATATATATATATATATATATATATATATATATATATATATATATATATATATATATCACGCTTTCCTGCTTGTTGGAAGTCCTCCTCTGTAGTTCCTGCTTTAAGAACACTGGAAACATTTTGACCCCGCTATCTCACTATTAGTCTCCTACCGCATTTCGGTAAGGTATTAGAGGCTTTAATCAAAGCTGAAGCGGTTAAGCATCTTACCACGTCCGACATACTCTCTGACAAATAATATGGCTTCCGTTTTGCACGGTCTACCGCTGACGTGCTTACGGTCATCACTGAATATGTATATCAAATTCTTGATAATTACAGCAAATGTCGACCTGTGGCTCTAGATATCTCAATGGGTTTGACAGGGTTTGGTACGGTGCTCGTCTATGTAAGATTTAGGGCTACGGTATTACCAGACGATTGCTTCATTTAATCCGATCATTTATATCAACTCGTGAAATGAAGGTTGTTCTGAACGGGCTCGCTTCCAGATACTTTCACACGAACGCGGTGTTCGCCAAGGCTCTATCCTGTATGCTACGCTCTTCCTGATCTTCATCAATGTTATTTCTGATGTCATCAGTTCGCACGTAGGTATTTATGAAGATGACACTACCCTTTGCTCCTGTCGCAATAACAAATCCGTCAGAACTGACAAAATTAACACGGTCGCGGTTCTTGAAAAGGACATCTAATCAATGGTTAACTGGGGAAGGAAATGGCTTGTAAATTTTAATGACTCGCAAACTAAACTGCTATCATTTAACCACCATAGAGAAACTTTCCTGCTGGTCATCAACATGACTTATGCTAGACTGATAGGGAGCAGCACACTGCTCATTCTTGGCCGCACTTTTTCAGCTGACTTAACGACTACATCGAATCAATAGCTCCATCTACTGCATGGAATGTTGTATCGCTATGTCTTGCCAGAAGTTTTTTCTCGTCAGAGTCCATCATGCACATTTACAAATCTACTATTCGTCCGTTCATAGAATACTATTGCTATATCTGGTCAGGTGCTTTTGCTACTGATCTCGAGGTTCTTGACAAAATACAAAAAAGGATCTGCAATGTAATCGTTTCTGACTTGGCATCTCGACTTCAGTCGCACTGACGAGCTTTTTTTCCACGGTGTCCGGACTAGTTTCAGCATGCTACTAGGTTGGCATCTAGGTCCCACCCTTTTAGCGTTGAATTAGTTAAATATAACCGCCACTTCTACTCCAACAGTTCCTTTGATC
>OZ038475.1:100209879-100239879 GCA_964036315.1 Acanthosepion esculentum
AGTTAATTTATATATATATATATATATATATATATATATATATATGTACATATATATATTATAAATTAACTGATTTAATATATATATATATATATATATATATATATATATATATATATATATATATTTTGTACACTCCGGCCTTCTTCAGGTGGGGTGAATGTCGAACTGAACAATTCTAGAGTAGATTGTTCTAGTTCCACGTGGCATATCTAATGGATGTCAGTTACCAGTTATCTATTGTTAATTCACCTCTTCAAGTTCTCCACTGCTTTAACCGGGTATTGAAGTTACAACTCTTTGGGCTCTGTCAGTGGATCTAACCAACGCTTTTTTCCACTGTGCCATGTGCCATTAAGGACGTATGTGTATGAATTTCTGTGACATATAAACTTAATGTCTTCAGCAACCATTTTTACGGCAGTGGAGAACTCGGAGAGTTGAATCAACAGGAGATAACTGATAACTGGCATTCATTAGACATGGCAAATGGAACTAGAACAGTTTACACCAGCGGGCGAAATAAAGGATTCAGTTCGAGATTCCAACCACCTGAAGAAGGCCGGAGCGTACAACGGCTGAAATGTTGTGATAAATATGGCAATAAAGATGAGGACAATAGTCCGAATAATGTAAATAGTGTACATAATACCTCATCTCAGAAATATAGACAGATATATATAACGGTTGTAATAGTAAACTTATTCAAATCGTGTAACACCACAAATATCTAATTGTTAGATTAAGCTTTGAACCGTTTATCTTAATCATGAGTAAATATATCTTACTGGAATTCACCGAGGTATTTATAACACGATTCATCTCTACTTTAACCAATAAGAATATATTATTACTTTCCAAACTTAACAGAATAATCATGATGAATACGATCATAAACGAATATGACATGTTCATAATTAAATAATCATACCTAAGGATCGGAAGCTCAAGAAGGATTGAAATATAATTCAAATATAGACAGATTATTCCAGGATCATTTTCAAACATTCAAGATGATCTTCGCCTCTCTCCTGGAGTAATAAGGTGCAACACAGATTTCAGTTACGATTTTATTTCAAGACTTTTTTCACTGCTCCTTTCATAGCTGAAATTTCTCTATCATGGGTCAAAAGTCTTATGGGTTGATTTGGATCTTTTTTAATTGATCTCTTTTGATCTAAGTTGAAACGATGATCCCTCTTCCCGTTGTGACCTTCTGAACCAGTTTTCCTCTCTATAGTTCCATCTTTTTAAACTTATTAACCATTCTCTAGATGATTCTTGAATGGACTTTGAAGATGGAAGCCAGAGTATGAATGATCGTGCCATTACCGAAGGCTTGAATGATTCTTTTTCTTCTCAACATTGCTCATCATTAAAGACACAAAACGATTGACACAAAACGATTTTAAACTGTTCTTTCTCTAGCTGAATAACTCAAATGACTTTTCAGGTATTCAAACGGCATCAAGATGGCTAAACGTCTTATCTGAAAACGTGAAAAAGTGTGTTTGTTTGTTTTAATCGTGTCATTCCAAGCAAGCTGACAATGCCCCTAGACCTAAGGGTGTTACATGGGGTGAAAGTGAATGTGAATGAGAAGACTGAGAATGGAGAGGATATTGAGGAAAAGACAAAAGATCATGGTTCCAGAAGAAGTTGCATTGAAATATTTCAAGATTATAGTTAACAGGAAGGCAAGAAAACGAGAGGGAGTTACATCGGCTTGAAGTGCGGGAAAATAAATTGTTAGAGGAGAAGCAGCGGTTGCATCTGGCTACTTCAACAGTAAAACGGTGGGGCCTAGTTGCTAATCTGGTAGCATGATTAAATTCATGCGGTCGGGGCAACAGGGTTAAAGATCATCAGTGCAGTTGTCATGAAAATATTTGTAGAAAATGCAAAGGGAATCTATGTAAGGTCGGTGAGAAGGAAACTGAAGTGCGGATGCCTGGTCAGTATCGATTACATTATAGACTCTTCTTTGAATTTTGTCAAGAATCACTAAATGCACAGGATGAGCAGCAGACCAGATATGGCAACAGTATTCAATGCACTGACGAATGGTAGATTTATAAATGTGCAAAATGGATTCTGACAATTCTGGCACAACGCAGTGAACTAACGTTTTTTGCAGTAGACGTAGCAATTGTTTTGATATAGGCATTTCACTTAATGCCAGTGGGAAACGTCGTTTTTAGTGGATAGCTATATTTGAGGAAATGCTCCGTTTATTGATTAAACAGTATATATTTTTTTTTATTTTCGTCTAACGAATATTCGAGAAATATTATTAAAAAGAAACATGCGCTTCCTAGCAGGATTCGAACCTGCATCCTCATTTGTAGGAGAATCCGTCGCTAGATTCGGCGTGATTTTGACCAAATCTGCCACGGAATATATCGCCCATCAGGCATTCACAAATAGTGCCTTATAAACACCAATCTTTCTGAGACACACGAAACATTAATATCTGCTCCTTTTCGTGTCCTAAGGTAAACAAAGAAATATCTAAAGAAGTAATGTATAAAGTCTGTCGGAGTAATAAATAAAAAATCCTTTACGTCTTCATCTCTGATTAGATTGTCCAGCATTCACTGCCATATAGGAGGACCGTCATTATATCACAGTTCAGTCGTCTAGTCTTTGTTTTTAACGAAATTTTTCATGTTTCCTTATAGATTGCTTAGCCTTTGAAAGGAATCTTTCGTTATCTCAATGGGCATTTGGTTTCTGGTGTCGCATTTCTCGGCCTCTGCGAAATTGTTAGCTAAAAATGAATATTATACTTCTTGTGATATTTTGGAAGAGGTTTACTTCACTTTTCTGATAAAATGTGAGGTATGTTTATGCTATCTTTACGCGTCTTTACTAACAACTGCTTGATTGACGTGTACAACTTTATCATGGGTAGGATTCTTTGAACACATACGTCAAAGATATCATCCAATTTAATTATTACATATAAAGTGATACATTTCAATCTGGAGAGAGAAAAACATTACGCGGTAATCACTGTTTTCTAATGTTGAATGTGTTTGAATGAGTAGCAATTTCTTATCACTGCCTATTGATTTGCATGCTACACGACATCTTTGCCATTCTCACAGTTTGTAACAACTTTCGTTAGCATATTCTGAGCCTTTTGGATCTGAAGGCTCACTGCAAATCAGTGTGCTTTCTTATCTTCGACATGGCTTCTCGTTTTCGAGAATGCCCATTTCCTCAGGCATTTTTTGTATGTCTTCGATTGGTAAGAGGTCTGCATATCAAAGGTTTTCCATTGTCTCCTAGCTACCCACCCTAACGAGCAACTAGCGTGCTGAATGAAAAATTTATTTTATAATATGGAAAATATGGTTCGCGTTATAATTTCTTGACGAGGTGTTTGTTTCCCATTTTTGTACCGTATGAAATTAAAGCGTGCTCTTCCCATCTTTCGGCGAACACCGACAAAATCGAGAATAGAAATACAACGTGGGGTAATCATTGGCCGTTCGGTGTAAAGCTTGGGTGAGTGTCGCGTTGTGTGTTTATATTGCATCTACTCTGTCCGAACTTTAGTTAAAATTCGAAAAATTTGTGCCTAAGTAAAAGAGTATTAAACTGTTACCTAATAGCTGTCATCCTGTACGGTAGAGTGCTGGACAATCCCCCAAAAGATGAAGAAGAGACTTAAAGCAACAGAAATGGGATTCTACAGAAAGATGCTGAGGATGCCATGGGCCGAACATCTGAGTAACTTATACATAAAAACAGGCAGAAACAAGTGATGTTTCTAGAACACATGATATGGAAAGAGGGCACTGAAAACATGAAATTCACGGGGCAGATTTAAGGCAAGAGAGACAGAGGAAAAAATGCATAACATACATAGTGTACGGGAGTAAAACGGATGGAGAAACAGAGTTTAGGTGAAAAAACAGAAAGACTATAAACATAGCATTCAATTCTTATATAAACTTTACACTTTATATGTTTTATTGTGCGGGAACCTCGGCGTGCTGTAATAGTTATCAAGCTTGTCTCTCTAGAATAGTTACGAGTGGATAGTGAGTTTGAAAGTCACTGGGCGCTCCACACTCTAGGCCGTGTGCCACATCTAAACTACGCTTGGAAAATCATTATAAGGCACCTCGAGGCGGTGTAATAGTTAGAGAGCTTGTCTCGCTAGAGCAATTACGACTAAGTAGTGAGTTCGATATTCACTGGTTTCCCCATACTTTCGGCCTTGTGCCACATCTAAGCTACGCTTGGAAAATCACCCCAATGCACCGCGAGTCGGTGTAATAGCTAGAGAGCTTGTCTTGCTAAAGAAATTACGACTAAGTAGTGAGTTCGATCCTCACTGGTTTCCCCATATTTTCGGCCTTGTGCCACATCTAAGCTACGCTTGGAAAATCACCCCAAGGCCCCTCGAGGCGGTGTAATAGTTAGAGAGCTTGTCTCGCTAGAGCAATTACGACTAAGTAGTGAGTTCGATCCTCACTGGTTTCCCCATATTTTCGGCCTTGTGCCACAGCTAAGCTACACTTGGAAAATCACCCCAAGGCACCTCGAGGCGGTGTAATAGCTAGAGAGCTTGTCTTGCTAAAGAAATTACGACTAAGTAGTGAGTTCGATCCTCACTGGTTTCCCCATATTTTCGGCCTTGTGCCACAGCTAAGCTAGACTTGGAAAATTACTATATGTAGTTTAGTGCAAATTAACCGTATTTAGAAAAACGTAGAAAAAAGAAAACATAATAGAATACAGAAATATTTTCTAGTGCCAAACTAAAACGATTTCGCGCAGAACACCATCCACTTTATAGACTTTTTTTTTAATTAATATCTTTTCCTATTATCAAAATATTTTCGTATATATTTTAGTTAAAACAAAAATCACCTACCAATGAACGTCGGAAGGTTGATAGATGTTGTAACTAAATTAAGTCAATGTGTTTATACAGACTTGTATAAGATTTGATTTTTTAAAAATGTGTTATATACGGAGTGCATTCCAGGGCTTTGAGACTCTTTCTGGAGAGACAGTTATAATTGTCCTATATTATTCTAATTGTTGTATATCATTACTACACATCTACTAAACTGGCCTGTCATGTTTTGTTATTCCAGATTGAAGGAAACGACAGTAACAGCTCTTTCAACACACCCTACTAAACACTGCTTATCGCAGATGACACGTTTACAAAATGCAATCGGGGCGTGAAGAAAATTTGGACGTCATAATGTCCAACGTTCTTAAGAAACACATCAGACACAGAAGTAGATAGTTTTTTTTCCCCATCGAGCGGTTTACACCCCTTCTTTTCTCTTTTGAACAGGATATAGTTTTATCACTTGTTTCCTGTTTAGGATTGTATTTCCTGTTCATTTTAAAATATTTCCATTCTCGTTCACTCCTAGTAGCCCCCTGCGTCTTAGTAGCATTATCGCTTTGCTTGGTTTGAATAGATTAAAAAAAAATTTCTTGATAGAGTTGGACATCAAAACTCGCTCCTCCTCCTCCTCCTCACACTCCAGACTTTGCTATCTGTGACATTTGGAAGATAAGCTGAAGATAAACATTAGGGGCAGTCGTTTTGAAGACATTGACAAGATGTAGGTGGTTGTGACAAGTGTCCTGGACACATTCATTTTTGAAAACTTCCATGGGGCCTTCACAAAGTGAACAGTAATGCACAGTAAATGCATTTAAGAAAGAGCATCGTACTTCGAAGGAGATTTAAACTGTGTACTTCATTGAAATTAATAAATGTCTCTCCTGAAGAAAACATTCAAAACTTCTGGAATGCATCTCGTATGTTTTCCAATACATCTTTCTAATACACTATTTACATTATTCGGACTAATTTCCTCATTTTTGGTGCCATATTTAATACAAGGTTTCAGCCGTTGCACGCTCCGGCCTTCTTCAGGTGGTTGGAATGTCAAACTGAACCCTTTATTTCGCTCACTGGGTTTGACTCTTCTAGTTCCACGTGCCATGTCTAATGGATGTCAGTTATCAGTTATCTCCAGTTAATCCCCCTCTCCACGTTCTCCAACGCCTTAACCAGGTATTGAAGTCACACTCTGGTTAAGGCGTGGAGAACTTGGAGAGGAGAATTAACTGGAGATAACTGATAACTTACATCCATTAGACATGGCACGTGGACCTAGAACAGTCTACCCCAGTGAGCGAAATTAGTTCGACATTTCAATCACCTGAATAAGGCCGGAGCGTGCAACGGCCGAAACGTTGTAATAAATATGGCGACAAAGATGAGGACAATAGTTCGAATAATGTAAATAATTTACGTAATACCTCATCTCAGAAATATAGACGGATTTTTCTAATCTTTATCTCATTTTTGTCGTCTTTTATTCTAGTTTCTATCCTTCAATCATTTCTGTCATTTCTGTTTCATTTTCTATCATTTGTTTTTCATTTTCTCTCCTAACTTCCTGCGTATCTAAAGCTTTTATTTCTTTTGTATCTTTTCCCCTTTCTTCCTATTCTTACAGTTCCAAACTTCATAATTTTTTTGTAAGGCATCATATGACTTCTTTCCTGACTGCCAAAGTTTCATTCAATTCTTCAATGCAAAAATACGTGCGAACTATATTGGAAAACGCGACGCATGTCTATTATTTTTACATATATTCGTTTCATTTGGATATTTTTCAAAACTTGACATATCCCTCAAAAACAGATACCTATATATAAAAAAATTAAAATTAAAATATCACCGTCAGTGTGGCAGTAATTTTGACTGGTATATTAATATAGGTGCAGTATGAGAGTTTATTTTCTTCTGATAAAAATTTAATTTGATGTGTAGTGTTCGTTTCACGCCAGCTAATACTAGATTTTTGAATCGAATTCGATGTTCATCAACAAACATTGATCTAAGCTAAATTGATTTGTGGTGACCTGAATATGTACTGGTCTAACCCTAAAAGATACCAAAAATAAAATATGTACTCAGTGTCTTAACAAGACATCAAAAGACTAAGGCGCTTCTGTTGGTTGACCACGTGCATAAACGGGCCTAAAAAATGTCAGTGAAAGCAATAATAAAAACAGGAAATGAACCCATCTGAACTTGGATATACGCATAAAAGACAAACGGATGAAAAGAATTTAAATAAAAAGCCGATGGGTTAGGCTGAAATGATTAAACAATGTTTATTTTATTTTTCAACATAAATAGCCCCGTGTTTAATCAGGCGTTTGATATGGAAATAATGAGGCATAGGTTTACAATAGATACCGCGTCCAAAAATAATCGTTCAATTTTCATTGTGAAGTGAAACCCGTACGGAAGCTCAAACCAATATGCTCATACGAATTAATATCTTAGAATGTTAAAAAAAAAACACACTATTTTTCAAATTCTTAATCTGGAGTTCTTAATTCATATTAATATATGAAAAAAATAATTGATATATTTTGAAAAAACACATGGTATGAATATATGTTTGGACTTTCGATAACTGTTACTTAATATCTGTTTTCCTGTAGAGATTTTCCAAGCGTAACTTAGATGTGGCACAAAGCGGAAAGTATGGTGCACTCCGTGAGGATAGAACTCACTACTCAGTCGTAATTGTTCTAACGAGACAAGCTTGTTCAACATTACAACACCTCGAGGTTCCCAAATCGGTTGTCCTATATCGATGCTCTTATATAGCAAGGAATGCTCGATAATATTATCACAATCAAAGAAAAGGCTTGCCGCGATAAAAATGTCTTTCTATGGAACTATAGTGAAAATACCATAGACTAAACATATGAGCAATAAGGAAGTTTTGGAAAAAATGGACACTTATACTTAATATCAGAAAGAAAAGTTTGAGATTTCTAGGGTACACAGCTATTTAATGTGTAATCAATTCATCTAAAAAGCAACACCTGCTGAACAAAAACACCTGTCAGTCATGTATTCCACTAGTTTTGCTCACTTGAAAAATGGTTGCGTTCAAATAAAAGGTGGTATGTTTTAAGCTGTTTAACACATCTAAATGTAAATATCAGGAAATAAAAGCTAAAAATTCTGAACTCTTTTCTCATATTCATCTTTTGATCTTAAAAGTAATATCTTCAGTGGACAACAAAATCAAAAGAATGACTTTTGCCGTTCCAACATATTTGGAGGTGACTTTATATATATATATATATATATATATATATATATATATATATATATATATATATATATATATATATATTGTATGTATGTATGTATGTATGTATGTGTGTTTGGTCTATTCCAGAAATTTGAGATTTTCCAAGAGAGTTGTTTATTTTCAAGAAGTGTAAAACGCTGATCTCTGTGGGATTCGCTGATTTCAGTGCTTTTATTGTAGAGTTCTAGCCACTTCGTGAAGGCCCCGTGGAACTCATTCAAAATGAAGGTGCCCAGGACACTCGCACAACTATCTTTATCTACTCAATATCTTTAAAACGACAACGAAGTGTCACAGAGAGCAATGTCTAGACTTGTAGGGATGGTGAGAGACTATGTTGATACCTACCTCTGGCAAGACAAAATTATTGAATAATGAGCTTCCAAATTGTCTACACTTTCCGAATGCATTCTACAAACTAGTCAACTGTGACAGGCAGTGTTTAGTAAGATGTGTTAAAAGAACAGTAACAGCCTTCTCCTTGAATCTGGAATAACAAAGATTGGTAGGGCAGAATAGTAGATATGTACTAATAATAAACTAAATTTATAAAAAAATCTAGCACTGTTATAAATGCCTCTTATAAAAGGCCTCAAACCAGCTGGGACGGATCCCATATATTTGGCAAACTTGGACCTTCGTGCTCGCAAAAAAAAAACTGAGTATCAAATGGACGTTTCCTTGACGTCGATATTATTTTACCCGCATTCAATTGTTATTGTTTTAAATGGCGATGATTAGAATCGTAATAAGTGTTAAACAAAACATTTTACATGTTTTTTGTTCTTGATAATTTACAACAAAAATAGTAAAGAGTATTTATGAAAATGTTTTACTTACAAAATTAATTTTATATTTAAAACATTCTAAAAACTAATACAATTGAAACTATTGCAATGCAATATTTATCATTTACCAATTCATAAAGAACTTAATATGAAAACAATTCTCATTTAATAAATTCATAATCTTTTACTAAATTGTTAAAATATGTGAGCCAACCATAAGGAAATTTTAATTATATGCCGTTTCATAAAGCCCGGCTCAATTGTCAGTTACTCAGTCTTTTATCAACCTTTTCAATAAACCATATAATAGTGTAAATAAACAACCTAATAAATAATGCTTATACTTGTATATTGTCAATTCTCACGAACAAAGAAAATGGATAAATTCACTTTCATCCTATGTTTAGGTTTTATTAGAACTCTCCTCACCGGTTTTTAAAACCATAAACATTGCCGAGCAATAGAATTACTTAAAATAAAAGAGGTGTCATGGGAAAAAAAAGATTCTTTTTTTTTTTTGGCATTCCGTTTTTTGTGGTTTTTATTTCGGATATAAGGTCCAAATTTGCCGAAGCTTTAGTATAAAAAGAATACACTGTTTCTATCGGAATGCCTTGCCAGGTTTAAATACCACAAAAAGTAACTGAAATCAGAAATTCTACCCAGTTTTCAACCCTTGTAGGAAAAATAAGTACCCAAATTTGAAGATTAATTCTTGATATGTGTGTGGGTTATTCAAAAATATTTTTAATCTCACGTCGATAGACACCCGGCGTAGAAGCAAATTTGTTTACTTTAAAATCAACTAAAAAACAATTTCATGGCAAGTGATATAAGGAGCATTTTTCGCTGATGCCCCGATTTCATTATTTTAATCGTACTACTACAATGGAATCTAGGTCCTAGCCTTTTACTGTTAAAATAGCTAAATGCAAGCGCCACTTCTACTCCGACAGCTTCTTTGCTTGAACACCTGCCTGTAGAATTCCCTTCTGCTTACTTGCTTGCTTGATAACTGCAATCTTCAAATATTTATATTCAATATGAATCGCCATCATCTATCTTCTTGAATCCCGTTCATCTGTTGTCCTTTCCTCAATCCTCGCTATTCTCTGTTTTCTCTTTCACTTTCATTCCCTATAACCCCATGCGTATTAGTGGCATTCCCGTCTTGATTGGGGGTAAAATGATTTAAAAACAAAGATTCTCACATGATAGCCGCTAAGCCTCTTCGGTCTTAGATTGACATAAAATATAAAATCGGTTTTTGCATAAGCCCTTCAATTTCAACTATATTTTAATAGACCGCTTCTCATTATATATTGTAAGAAGACATGTTGCAATTATTTGTAAATAACCAAAATTCACATTTTACAGACATTAACAGTGAAGATAAAAGAACACGAGCCAGATTTTGCGAATACTGATTTATTTACTTACAGTTTAATTATTGCAGTCTGGAACAGATATGTCTTACGATATTAAAATCTCTAGCACGTTACTAGATGTGGTTGTGAATAGAGTTTCAAAGGACAGAACATCGATGGCATCTATAACATCTAAAAAAAAACTAACTGTAACTTTTATTTAGAAATAACAGTTACAGTACGTATTTTTAAATGTTATAACATTAAAAGGGATGATTTTTAAAGAAATTCTATCTATCCTTAGAAGGTATCACTTGTAAATATTTATCACTTTTCAGAAACTATCAATTTTTAAATGCTATGTCCCCTCAGAAGCGATAAAATTTTAAAAATTCTACTTTCAGAAATGAACATGTTGAAATGCTATGAATCTACAGAAGGCACAACTTTTTAAAAATGCTATGTATGTTCAGAAGAGATAATTAAAAAAAATACATCCCTTTAAAAGCGATCACATTTTTAAGTCTCTATATCTTTTTTAAGTCTCGCGAGATAAAGGTATACGCCATGCTTAATCAAAATCCATTTCTTTGAGTGTGAAACTGGAGTGTCCTCTTCATAGCGCAGGTCGTGGCGCTGGTATATGACGACCGTGCGCTACCCAAGCTATATGCCTTCCCTCTCGGTCGTACGGACAATATCCAAAGGAATAAAGGGCATTGCATTTGGGGATAGATTGCATGAATTGCTAGAAATTTGTTAGTGCTGACAGTCAACCGCTTTCGGGCTTCATTCCGTGTTTTCTGTCTGGATTCACGTCCATAGTCTTTTCCGTATTTGGTTTAGGCAGCGGAGGTTTAAAATCACGGGATGAAATGACTTCCTAGGCTATCGAGCTCCATCTACCAGAACTAGCTGGTCATGGGGGGCCTATTTTGCATTTTCGCCCATTCTTCGGATGGAGCTGGACTTAATTGCCAGAGCCTATTTGAGACGCATGCCATGGAAGCATTTTCCAGAGACTTGGAGCTAGTCCCCACTATCACCTCCGGCTATGACAACTTTTGGAACATATGTACGTATATAAACAGTATTTGAGTTACGTTATTTAGAAGCTCCAAAAATGTATTTCTCTACTATTTCGTAATGTTTTACTTTCTAGTGTTTTTGTATACCTAACGTTTTATATCATAAGAAACAACCCTTAGAAGGAGTAATTTTTTAAAAATGCTATATTCTTTCAGAATCGATCATTTTTTAAAAAAAAGTATGTCTCTTCAGAAACTATTATGGCCGTTTAGCAACGATATGTTATATTAATTCAGAAACTTGAAAATGATATATCTCCTTAGATGCAGTCATTTATTTAAAATGCTGTCTTCTTAGAAAAGACATTAAGGCACTTTGCAGCGTTCCTTTTCCTGGCTTTAAATGAGTCAGAAGAATTTTTTTGAAATAATTATTTTATCGATGCATGTGAATTCATAACTATTTTCCGGCTTAATTAAATATAACCAACATAACTGGAGCTAGAAATCGGCTCACTGATTAATATTTCCGAGCCGTTATCCATTACACCACCCGCACATCCAAGTTTACAACACCTGGTATTTCCAAACGCTCCTCCATCTACGTGCTGACCAGGCTCTACATTACTTAACGTCAGTGATTCTACGAGAACCAGTGATTTTTAACGTGGTCTGGCCGTAAGCCTCACGATTTTGAATTCAGATTATTCCACCTAGAATCAATGTTGCCAAAGGATTCAGATCCATATTTGTCCTGCTCTTAATCCATACCTGCGAAGATTCAACTACGTATGCTGATCATCGGCGCGCTACTTGCAAATCTTAAATAATAAACTCCAGAAATATAAAAACAAGTTATTCGGAGAATCTCTGGACAAAATAGAAATGATTTCTTTGAAAGATTCATAGAACATCAATACAAATCGCTTGCCTTCAACTAACAGATGTTCATGATCATAAAAAATAATATCGAAATTGAATGAAGTGTAATTAAAGCAAAATCTACTTGAAATAGTTAAAACACATGCTTATATTAACAGAAAAGCAATTCCAATATTGATAAAGATGCGGAGAAGAAAGTAAAAGACTCATAATGCCAGCGAGCGTTTTGTGGTAGAATAGTTTTTCTTTCAATTGTATCTGCAATTACAATTTTGTTTTTACGTTAAAAGCGTGGGACAACAAGAAACCCTACCAGCAGTAAGAGAAATTTGCTTGTTTGGTTCTCAAACGCCTGGCGGGCACAACATCCTGGAATTTCTACACAAGAACACAGTAAATGAACGAACAAACAATATTGTCAAGAATTAATGTTTGGAAATTACACGATTATACAAGAAAGAAAAAACGCGTGCGTTGATAATGTGACAGAATATGGCTTCGTTGTTATAGTCAATCTTGTGCATTAAAAAGTTTTATTTCTTAAACAGTAGAGTCTAGATCGAAAAACATAGTAAAACAGTTTTCTTTATTGAAATGAACTTGCCCTCAGAATAACGTCTTTTAAGAGTGTTAGATAAATGCAGAACCCTTATCTGTCCAATATCACAGATAAGAATATGTCTTTTAAGCGTTCTGTTTGAAGAAAAAAGACAGATATCTACTGATTTTTAAAAGATTTTTTACAACATTTAACTTCTTTCGGAATTTATGTGATCAATGTTTCGGCCAGATTAGAAAGTTACGAATATTTTTCCATATTGGAAAAAATATATATTTAACAGGATATATGCAGACATGTTAATTGTTCAAACCCGAACTACCGCCAGTACCGATGAACGGATGTCCCCACGAGGAGGAAAATATTGGCCCTCAAACTCACACACGTCCTCAAGTGGGAGCCTTATATACGATCCATCGCTAAAGATGCCGGTAAAATGATCGGCTCCCTGCACATCTACAGTATTCTCTCCTCTACATTTATAAGAGCCAGATCAGACCGAAAACGGCTACTGTTGCCATATTTGCGCGGGAGATGCCCGGTCCTCACTTCCAGTCTTAATAGAGTTCAAAAGCGTTCCGAGTCCTTGAAGGAGAAGAATTCTTTTCCACCCTCGAACTTCTCTCTCACAGGCGGAATATCGGGAGCCTCTCACTGATTTATCGTTAATTCCATAGAAAGTGCTCCTTGGTTCCGTCAGGTTGAACCTTCACGTCTAGGGCCCGCCATTCCACTTACATTATAACAGACTACTCACATTCCCTCCGTATTCTATCGGCTAGAAGTAAGTTCCACTGGAACAGCTGCTTCCCGCGCACCACTTTTCTGAAGGATGATTCCTTGATCATTAGAATTTTAACCTGTTCTTCTAGATGTAACTGTTATCTTCTTCTCCTATCCATATACCCCTAAATGTAACCCTCAATCTCGATTGACCCCCGGCTTTGTACAGGATGAAGATTACTGTGAAAAAAAAACAAATAAAAAACAGATAAATGTTCAAAACTACTCAAAGTAGAATATAACTGTATGAGGTTGTTGCATGAACATAACATGAGGAAGCAAGTTCAGTTTGTAGTGAACTGGGGAGGTTAAGATTGTATGGATCCGGTATGCGCCCTCCACAACTTCATATCCTTTGTAGTACTTCGTAACGTTTTTCTTTTTAAAACCCTCCAACTCCTGGTGCTGCTTAGGTAGGTTGTACTCGCTGTTTCCGTCTGTTGCTCTTACCGTGAATATGTCCTATGAGTGTTATATTCTCATAGCCTTCTTTTTTCTTTCAGTGTCCGAACAATTTCGACTCAATCTTGCTTACTCGATTATAAACGTGTTTTTGTTTCCATTGTCTTTCAAACTGCCTCATTACTCAAATGTTTAGTCCATGGCATTATCAGCATCCTTCTGTAGATTTCCGTTGCATCAAGTCCCTTCTTCATCTGTGAGACGATTGTCCATTATTCACTCTCAGCGAAAGACACATGTTAGATAACATTTCAGCAATCTTATCTTGAGAATTTGTTCCATAAAGGGTCTGGGGAAGAAGCTGCCTGAGTGAAGTTGAAGACCTTAATTTCACTACCAGGATGAGGAAATTTTATGGCCACATCACAATGTTCCCAATGCCAAGGTACAGATTTAGGCAACATAAGAGGCAAACTGAGGTAAAAAAATGTTCTGACAATGTCACTGAGTAGAGTGGAACAGAGACTCAGACAATGACACGTACTATGGAGGGAGCAGGTCAGATATGCAGCTATGAAGCAAACCCTTGGCCACACATGTTCAGGGGTCTGATAACGTTGATGATAAAGACGATGGTAAGAATGAGATGCGTTTCAATTTCTAAGATTCTAATGTATCTAATTATTTTGTTTTTTATATGTTAGTTATTATTAATTAGCAGCTGAAATTCTTCCAGGTTTTTGGATAGGTCATTGTATATGTGTGACACATTCCAACATGAATTGCAACCTACCATGACGTCATAAAAATATGACGCAAACATAAATATAGTACACACATTTACACAAAGCCATATATAATTCGAAATTAAAATATATAATTTACACAAAGCCATATATAATTCGCAATTAAGAGACAAAATTAGAAACCAAATGGAACTTGTCTTTATTGGCCTGTATTGGAATGGGATGCGTTTATATTCTTAGGCTGTTTTCATTTCTAAGATTCCAATACATTTAACTTGATTCATGGTTACGAATATCGGCCGACATGATTTAATTTCCTCTTGCGTTGATTCAGTGCTATGTTTTTTTTCTTCATTCTTTTTTTTTTTTTTACAATAAAACCAGTTTCCGAGAGCTTTCAATTATTACCATCACATTATCATTATTCGCGTTCATTTTGATCCGCAACCAGCTTGTGTGCTTCTTCGCGATATTTCTGTTCGATATTTCGCGCCAAGCAGTAAGATTGTTGTGTTTGGTATCTCAACAAGGATGAATGAAAGTGATGGCGCGAGGTCAGCGTTGCGTTCAGGAGACGACCGATAAATCCCGTTTACGCTGCCATACAGCGCGTGGTCTGTCTCAATCACAGTAATTGCGTGTGAATACTGCTATCCAAGGCTTGCTTTTTGACTTCCATTTTACACATGGCTTCCTATAACTGCGTCTCACGGAAATCTCGCAACAACGTGGCGTCGAAGAGATTGGAAAATAATGAAACTTAAAGGCCAAGGCTTTTCAAAACATATTACGAAGTTGCTGTTGTTTAGTCATAGATACATCCTAAGCTTCGTTTAGTGTTGCACAAAGTCAAGTAAAACGAATTATACTGGTATGAAGATTGTGTTGCTAAATTTCATTTAAGTAGGAAGCACCTGATCGTCTTTGCTGTAGTATGTCACTGTGGTGCCAGTGAGAGATTGAAAACTATATATACACCTAGCAGGTCCCATTGCATTACTTTGAACAAGGTATAATAAGAATGCTACTATTTAACATCAATTCGGAATGGGGCGCACATAGAAGTTTTGATTGAGAATGAATGCTCTTCTATGGAACAATGCTTTCCTGTATATTCTAATTTGGATATATCTTCTTCTTCTTATTGTTATTATTATTATTATTATTATTATTATTATTATTATTATTATTATTATTATATGTACCGTATCTCGTCAGAACGTGGGTGATGATGACTCTCCACAACTCCATATGCTTTGTAATACTTCGTAACGTTTTTTAAAAACCTCTAACTCCTGGTGCTGCCATCTATTTACGCAAAATTGCTAGGTAGGTTGCACTCGCTGTTTTCGTCTGTTCCTCTTACCGTCAATATATCCTATGAGTGTTGCATTATCACAGACCTCTTTTCTCATTGTGCCCGAACAATTTCGACTCAATCTTTCCTACTCAATTATGAACGTGTTTTGTTTCCATTTTCTATCAAACTGCCTCGTTACTCAAATGTTCAGTCCATGGCATTCACAGCATCTATCTGCAGATTTCCTTTGCATCAAGTCCCTTCTTCATCTGTGAGACGATTGTCCATTATTCACTCTCAGCGAAAGACTCGTGTTACATAACATTTCAGCACTCTTTTCTTTGTTTCTAACCACATGTTTTTAAGCATTTCACCCCAAGCAAGGTGGGAGTACCACTAGCACACAAGGAGTTACAGAGATGGAAAGTAAAAGTAAAGAAGGGTATTTAAGGAAAGGATAAAGAGAAGGATGGGGATCTAGATCAAGGTATCGGGAGATGTCGAGTGACATTACACTTGAATATTTGAAGATTATAGTTATCAGGGAAGCAGTTCCACTGTCGAGACGTACAGAGAAGAAGCTATTGGAGTATGATAGGCGGTTACATTTAATATATAGCAGGGGGACTTGACCAGGCATTGTAACAATATTCAATTCACAGACGATTGCTAGATTTATAAATGTGTAAGGTGATAAGAAAAATCTGGCATGACACAGTGGACTAGATTTCCTATCAGGAGAACGAAAAATTAATTCAATATAGTCATTTCACTTCATATCATTGAAAAACGTGAGATCAAAAAGGCGCAATGAGATACTTTCATGGAGGCTAGCATCAGCCATATTGGCGGGAGGGAAATAAAGTTATCTATTGTGATTAAATATATCATTTTGCTTTTAGAGGTGTTCAAATCTACAAGTCATTTCTTGTTCCAGATAATAAATGATTGGGGGCCATTTTCTTAAACTGGTGCGAGATTTACGTCGTTGGAACTAAGGAAAGCATTGTGTGCAAAGTTCTTATACGCAATTTTGTCCGATATATTTTTGTAATGATTCTGTAGGAATTAATGGGCCAACTTATTTTTCAATATATGATCAGCTATACTTTATTTCATTATCATATAGATTTATAAAACAGTGGATATTTCTGAGTGTTTATTGACTGTGGCAGATATATGCGGAAGGATTCCGAATACACCGGCTGAAACACAGTTATTAAAACATCGAAGGAAAAGATAAAATGTTCGAAGATATATATATATATATATATATATATATATATATATATATATATATATATATATATATATATATATATATATAACTGAATCTAACATGGAAACTCCCTGTATTTGTAGAATTAAGGAAAAGTGTCAAGTACAGGGCAAGTGCAGATCCACTAGAGTAGTATACCAGGCAACCATTACCCCTAAAAAAACGACACACTATAATGTTTACATCGGTATTTCTGCAGGAGAATTTAGAATGAGATTCAGTACACATAGGCATTCATTTATCAATTCAAAATTAAAACACCAAACAGCCCTTTCGAAAAAAAATTGGAAATTGAATGAAAAGGGTCTGAATCCATAAATAAATTGGAAAATTCTAGGTTTCGCAAACACCCTCAATAGTGTTAGGGATAGGTGCAAGATATGTTTAGAACAAAAAATCAGGATAATTAAATACAAAGACCAATGCAAACTATTAAATCAACGGAGAGAACTAATCACGAAAGGTAGACATAGAAATAAATTCCAAATTACATATATGCATATATTTGGAGGTGTATGTGTGTATAGTGGCATATATGTATGGATATATAAATGTACATATATGTAAGTAGAAGATATCTACACATATATGGGTGTTGGACAGCATGATTCATTCCATTGGGTGCAATCTATAAATCTATAACTCAATTAATTTACATAATTCTTAACGGGTTTAAATTTAAATCCTCCATCGTTTATTAATAATATTGGACACCTTCACTACAAAAACTATTTACTGTGAATCCTAGAAAAAACACACTTGGGGCTTGTATAAGAACTGCCACATAGTAGAAACTGATATTAAACTAAAACAAGGAAAGGTCCTGGAAATAAATAAACTCCAACTCCAGACCGCTTCCCCCGAGATAAGATAACTTACGCCCCCACCAATCGCTAACACAAGCGTATTCTCATTAACACGGTGTCTACCAGACGAGGACTGACATTGAAAATAAATTTAAAACAAAGCTCCGAGACAGAGACTTAGGGGCTGTTGATAGCCGCGTACAGAACGGCTTGAAATAGACTATACTCTATGGTGAAGTAATTTATGTTTGTTTTTTTTTCTGTAACACACACACACACACACACACACACACACACACACACACACACACACACATATATATATATATATATATATATATATATATATATATATATATATATATATATATATATATATAAAAATCACCACGTGCAAGAAATTAAGCAAGATGAATTCATTATGTATCAGGGAATATTTACCGCAGACTAATTTTTAAAATATCTTTCAATTTGCTCACATAAATTTCCGAAATTAGAAATAGGTAATAAGAGGATTAGCTTTGATCTGCAACATCATTAAAAGCTGTCGTCGCAAAAAATTCGAATACGATTTTTCATCCTAATTGATTCTCAAATAAGTAATGTTTGTTTTTGAGGAATTAATACAAAAGTAGATAGAGAGATAGACAAAAGAAACCTATATTTGAGAAAATATCACACGCAAAGATGAGTCGACGAGAAACATTTCACTGTTTTCATAGTACATATTAACCTTAAGGCGACAGTCTGATTTATACTATATGCAAACAATAGGCCATATGCGTTGTGTTTTTGCTCGATTATATATATATATATATATATATATATATATATATATATATATGTATATATATATATATGTGTGTGTGTGTGTGTGTGTGTGTGTGTGTGTGTGCGTGTGGATTATTAATGCATTGTGGGGTGTTTATTGCAGTATTCTAACGGTTATTTTCATGGGCAGTAACAGTTATGTTTCGAATTATTCTAGAGCCTAATGAGTGGGAATAATTCTGTGTCCAGAGGCAGTTTTGTGGGTGTTTACAGTGTTGCTTGTTCACTTTTAAAAATTTATTATTGATTATTTTATTTTTGGTTGTTATTATTACGTTTAGAAGATATTCAACAAAAGAAAACATTTAAAATCAGTTATAGTGAAAAACGAAAACGTAACAGAAATAATAAAAATTCACAACATTAAAACAACAAAAAACCGCGAACAAATCAAACCCATGTTTAACATCATAAAAAAGAACTAATGTCCTTTAAACCGTAATTGTTTGCAGAAGAATGTGAAATACAAAACCAATGTAAAATCAGCAGATAACGAATAAAATTATATATATAGGAGTAATTGAAAGACCATGGAAACCAAACAAACTATGCACACAAAACAGCCTTTAAAAATAGTAAATACGCAAATCGCACAATGTTTTCTAAACATAACTGAGATATTTTTTTTTAAATAACGAAATCACACTTAAAATATAATGGAAAATAAGAAAAATGTTATCAGCCGACTAGTATAAATCCCCAAACTGTAATTATGTCTGGACGGAAAAAAATAGCTATAATTACCTTTCCAAACTAGCACAAACCATTAAGTAAACGTAACTCATCTCAAAATGCAGACACAAAATGAAATATTTACTATGTTATTTAAAACAATAAGTAAAATAAATTAATCAAAACCAATAAATAAGTAAATAAACTAAGCAAATAATAAATAAATGGAGAACCTACTAACACACATAAACACATATAAACCGTTAGAATAATATAATAAACTACACACAATGCATCACTGACACGTATATATAAATAAACGGGCAAAAGCATGTGTGATTAAAAGGAAGACGCAGGTTCGTATCTTGTCGGAGAGCACATTTTCTTTATTAAGATTTCTCGAGTGTGCATGCCGATAGATACATCGTTTAAAATTTAAAAAAAACAGGTGGGTCGATTTTAAACACGGGTATCTACTAAAAATACCGTTTACAGTAATAAATATATATATAAGAAAGGTATTTTTGTTACTTTAAATATCGGCTTAAAAATAAATCCCTTATTCTTTTTAGAAATGGCATACGTGTATATATATATATATATATATATATATATATATATATATATATAGAGAGAGAGAGAGAGAGAGAGAGAGAGAGAGAGATGGATAGGTTGCGTACGAATATGACGAATCGATGCATATTCTGCACATTAGTAAAGTTCATGTCCTGTAATTTTGACATATAAGATCAATCAAGTCATTAATATTTGAATACACGTGAAATCTTATAATCTTCTATGTGCTGTGTCCCTTCAGGAAGTTGGTGATCATGGTTCTCCACAATTTTCTGTCCTTTGTAGGTCTTGATATATTTAGTCATTTCGTTACCTCTGCTAAACCTTGCACTGCTATCCATCTATTCAAACTCGCTAGGTAGGTTATAAGTTGTTTTATCTATGTCTCACTTGCTTTCAATCTGACCTGTGAGTATCAGATTTTCCAACCCCTCTTTCCTTATTATGCACACTAGAAATTTCAACTCTCTCAACTATAAGTATCCTTTTTGTTTTTATTTTCTATAAAAGTTCATCGTTGTTGACATGTTCGGTCCATGGAAATTTCAGCAAGCTTCTGTAGAAAAACATATATATTGCTTCAAGTCTCATCTTCATTAGTGAGGAGATTTTCCAGCATTCAGTGCCACATAGGACGACTGGTGTTACATAAGAGTTCATGATACTTTTTATTGTTTTGTAATTACAGTGTTCGTCATTGTTAATACATTGTACTTTCGCAATTCCAATGCGTTTTCGGATTTGAATATCTCGTCTTCCGTTCTTTGTTCAAACACATCCCAGATATTTAAATTTCTATACTTGTTTGATTTTGTTATGTCCAATTCGCAATTTAGGTACTTCCATCTGCTAAAAAACATACATTCTGTCGTCTTGAAGTTGATGTTTACTTCGTTCTTCTCGCTTTCCTTCACTCCGAAAAGAGTGACCAAAATAAGATAATGAAAAGAACACTTTACTACTACTACTCCTCCTCCTCCTAATAATAATAATGATAATAATAATAATAATAATAATAATATTAATAATAATAATAATAATAATAATAATCACCATTTCCTTTGTTTTATGCTATATATTGATTTCCTTCTTGGTCCCAACCAGAGACATAACGTCGGGAATAGTATCAAAATATTTTCACTGAACATTTTGGTAAGAGAAAAAGATAATATCCTAAAATCAAACACACATTTTCCATAGATAAAGCTCTTCCTAAGGTGTGAGCTGTACTTGTGAGAACAATTTTTGTGTATTTCCTTAAGGCATGGGATGCCAGAGATCCCTTTAATGAGTCTATCAGAAACACTACCTACAAACCGAGAGCTCCAACCACAACTGAAAGTTATTGATGTCTTATATGCCAATTTTTTTTTAGATTTCCACTTCAAAATCCTTGTTTTTTGATGGTATGATTTTTAAGATCTTCAAAGATACATTACAGTCTGCCAGAACTGACATGCCAATGAGAAATCGCATACATTTTTTTTTGTGGTTTTAGATCACGATGTCTGGGCGATTTGCTTTGATTCTTCTTCTTCTTCTTCTTCTTATTTCATTTGGTTTCTGTTGTATACTCATTCCTGTCCGGGTCCCAACCAGAGACGTAATGTCAGAAAGCGCACCATGACATTTTACACTGAGCATTTTTTTAAATATAAAAAAACAACCTAAGATCACAAATATGTTATATAGATAAAGCCCTTCGTTTTTATTAATATTATTATTCTGATATATTTCGATAATAACAGCTACTTCTTTTAAACTGAAAATGTAAATAATTGATTTCGAATCTGAAATGAAACTTCAATTGCATTCTTTTTATAGTAGTAGTATTATTATAACAACAACAACAAAAACAAGAAAGTGGAAACTAATAGCAATGTTAACACCTTACTTTTATGCAATAGTGACCCGCAAAAAATTATTACAATTCAAAATGTTTCAGTTTTCAATATCGCACAAATGGTTTATACGCCATTAAATAAAAAATGAATCAATTAGTAAGAAAACCGCAGACACACTCACACTCGTGAGTGCCTATATTTTATTTTAACAGTTAAAATATATTCCTTGAAAATGGCTAAATGTATAGCCGAAAGCGCTCGGATAAAAAGAAAATTCGGACAGTTTTTAATTAATTTATCATCCGAAAAGAAACAAAATATTATATATTATATAAAAAACTAAATAAAAGCATCTTGTCTGTCGTTTTCAATGAAATGTGCATGAAAGAAGGATTGATGTCTAAATACACAAATATATATATATATACATACATATATATATATATAGAGAGAGAGAGAGCGAGAGAGAGACTTATTTTCATAACCATTTGAAACATTTCTCGATAAAAGTTACGCAACGTCGAGCCTTGTAAATACCTAAATTAGTGATATCTTGGGCAAAACCAAGTGCAGTAAACTTGGATGTGCAGATGGTGTAACGGAAGATATTAAAGAACGAGTAATCGGAGTACCAAGTTCGAATTCTAGCCGAATTCGTTATATTCCCTTAGGCGCAAATAAAAAAAATATTTTCTGGCTTTAAAGAACTTGCAAATTGTTAATACCCACCACCAAAAAAAATGAATCAATCAAATAATTATGAACAGGATCAAAAGTTTATCTGTTGATTCCTGTTTAGGATTGGATACCATGGTCTTATCTAAATCATAAAATTCCCAACGTGGGGCGCACATTTGTTTTTTTACGTGGGACAAATTTTAACAGTGAACTTTTTCTAGTGAGTCTGTCGACGTGTAAGTGTATTTGCAATTAGTACATACGGTACATATACAATTATTATATATAATATAATCTCTCTCTCTCTCTCTCTCTCTGCATATATATATATATATGCATTATATATATATATATATATATATATATATATATATATATATATATATATATATACATACATATATATATTATATATATATATATTTACATATATATATTATATATATATATATTTACATATATATATTATATATATATATATTTACATATATATATTATATATATATATATTATATATATATATTTACCTATATATATTTTATATATATATATTTTATATATATATTTTATATATATATATTTTATATATGTATACATTTATATATATATATTTTATATATGTATACATTTATATATATATATGTGTGTGTGTGTATATATATATATATATATATATATATATATATATATTATCATTATTATAATTATTATTTTCAACAATTTCTTAGTAATTTCTTCCTCATTACTTCAACTGTCCTTTCGTTCTTTTATTTTACTCTTTCATGGGCGCCATGTTCTTTGGATGTTTCTTTAAAGTTAATGGACTTTTAGGTTTCATTCACATGAATAGGAGTCCACTGAATAATAAAAATAATACGTCAAGATGGGTGGAGGAAGCATGCGGATTTTAGAGATGATTAGTTGGGTGATGGCTAAAAATGGTTGGAGACTTCTATTCTGATGTCTCCTCATAAGTAGAGTACAATTTGTGCTGGTGTTAATAAAACAGTGCTCGGTGTATAAAAACAGAATTAAAATTTAGGCAAACACTAAATATACATTTTTCTCACACATAAGTATATATGTCCACAGTCATATGCATATATGTATATATATATATATAAACTATAACGTGATTCTGGCTGAGGTTATAATAATCCAAAATTTGCTATACAAATTCATTCTGTTTACGTATTCACAACAACGTTTAGCAATAAATGCTGCAAAATTTAATCTGAAAACAGAAAGGCGAAAACGAAAACACATCTTAAGAGAAATTTGTTAAAATTAAATCTAAACTGAAATTGCCTGTTAATTATAAACTTGAATTATTTTCTGGTGATTTTATTTTAAACAAGACGAAAGAATGATGCGTGCAATTTCAAGTAGAACAATCCTTGCGAATTTCTTTTCTATTTCTTTCTTTTTTTACATTTATTACTCGATTTCAAAGTTTTTGAGATTTCATTAAAACGCATTTCGTGAAACACCTGCGGTTTATATGGGATATCTTTCGTGAAACACCTGTGGTTTCAGTTTAATTGAATAAAAAATTAATTTTCTTCCTTCCTTTCGACTTATTTACATCCGAAAAGGATTTTGTAGATTTTATTTTTAATATCAGGGCCACTCGAGGTCAAACGTTTCCTGATCTTGATTTAAATACGCACGCCCAATAATAGTTGAACTGTTAGAAGCAAAACAAAACAAAAAATGTCGAATTATATTGCCAAAGAGCTGCTTGATGGTGGACGGTCGATAACCGTTTAATAATTAAGAATCAAATTGTTCGTAAAATTTAATTGCCAGCATTGACTCTTTTACATTTTTAAACAACCGGATTTAATCGAAGTCGATTTCTGTTTTGCTGAAAATATGAGTAGCGCTGATATTGGCCTTCCACACTCAAGAGGAAAGACGCAGCAGAAGCAATTGTAAGCATTGTATTGGGCGGTTGTAATAAAATGCGAGTATCACATTTTTTTTATCATTTGTCGCTTTCTCTCTGACGTGTTTAAAATATGTTTGAAATCATCGTCAAAACATCTTATTGTAATTCTTATTGTCTCTACGTTAGTTTCTTAATTAGCCCGTACGTTACGTCCTGCCAGTACATCCTAAATAATGGACTATTTTATTTTGATCGCATGGACAGACGGAAATGAAATATCAGAGACGCTACTTGATTCCAGTGAGAAAAACAAGAAAGAAAGAAAAAAAGAAAGAAAAAAAGAAAGAAGAGAAGATAAAAGAGGCGATAACACTCTTACGCCTGCCCAGTACCTAATAAATGATAGATTATTCTGTTTTGATCGCGTTTACAGACGGAAATGAAATATCAGAGACGCTACTTGGTTTCAGTGAGAAAAAGCAAGAAAGAAAGAAAAAAGGAAGAAAAAAAGAAAGAAGAGAAAAGAGGTGATATCAATTTTACGCCTAGACAGTACCTAATAAAGAATGGACCATTCCGTTTTGATCGGCTTTACAGACGGAAATGAAATATCGGAGACGCTACTTGGTTTCAGTGAGAGAAAGCAAGAAAGAAAGAATATAGAAAGAAAGAAGATAAAAGAGGTGATAGCACTCTTACGTCCGGTCAGTACCTAATAAATAATAAACCATTCCGTTTTGATCGCATGCAAACACAGAAAAGATATAACAGAGACGCAGGGGTGATAACAGTCCCATGTGTTTAACGTTGGTTTCAGTGAAATGGGGAAAAAAGTTGTCAATTTCAAACTTTTTTATTTGTATTTATTTAAATAACCAGCATTCATATTCATGATTGTTATTTCAATAATTTGTTAAAGTTGTTACGCTCGAAATAAAATATTTAACGAAGAAATGTGGGAATTTCTACGCATATTGTATTGTTGTAGAACTCGCCGTGGGCTTATTCAATCAATAACTTAAGAGTTAAGATTCACCAGAAAATTCAAATGGGAAAAGGGTATTTCTAGTCATATCATAATTCTGCTTGTTACGCTGCTAGTTGGTAAATTAGAAAGCGCGTTACGCCCTGCCAATACCTGTTAAATGCTGGACACCTCTTAATTGCTGGTTTTTCCAGGTCTATCCTAACCCGGAGTGGAAGCTTCTGCTAGGGTCCCAGCTATAGGCAAATAGTTGACCCCCAATCTGGGGTCAAAACGCTGTGAAGATGTAAAAATAGGTATTAATACCAGCAATACATTTTTGAAGAAAAAATTATTACCATAAATACATTTTCAAGAAAAAAAAATTACCACCAATACTTTTATGAAGGAAAAATTTATACCAGGAATACATTATTGAGGAAAAGGCTATTACCATCAATATGGTTTTGAAGGATAAATTATTATCGGAGATACAATTTGGAAGAAAAATTATTACCAGCAATATATTTTTAAAGGAAAATTATTCAAACAAAATATTCCCAGGAATACATTTTTGAAAAAAATGTTTCCAGTAATACATTTTTTGAAAAATATTGCCATACATTTTTGAAAAAAAAAAATTATTACCAGCAATAAAAATATTGACGGCCTTAAATAACCCACTGAGTTTGATATGCCGTAAAACAAACCAAACCATTCTGTTTTGATAGCGAGGAATAAAAAGCAAACTTTTTCTTCTGTGGCGCCCCGACTACATGAATTTAAGCGTTATACTTGATTAGTATCTAGGTTCCACCCGTTTGCTGTTGATATCGCTAAATGCGACCATCACTTATACTGCAACAGTTTCTTTTCTTGCAGTTTCCGCCTGTGGAACGCCCTTTCATTTACTTGCTTCCGCGATAACGACAATTTTGAAAAAATGAAATACAACGTCAATCGCCATCTTGGATCCTGTTCACTTGTCCTTTCTTCAATCCTCCCTATACTAAGTTTTTTCTTCCACTTTCACTCCTTGTAACCCCCTCTGTACGAATGTCATTACAGCCTTGCTTTATGAAGTAAAAAATAAAAAAAGAAATAAGAGAGAGAGGAAGTAATCACACTTTCATGTCTTTAACGACTGCTGCTGTGAAATGGGGAACTTTGAAAATTTGAGATCTTTGCAAGCTTTTAATTCTTTAATGACCTGCATTTGTACCCAGTTTTGGTACTGCAATATTTTGTTAAAGTTGTTAATCTCAAATAACGATTCAGTAGGGTAATTTCAATGGGTATTTTGTAGTCGAGGAACTGGTAGCTTGCTCAATCAGTAGCTTCATGATTCCTGATAAAATAAAAATAAAAATGTGAACATTTCACTGGTACAGTGTAATCCGGATATAAGAGAGATTTTCTCTGGTCCCAAATTAGAGCCTGTGTTAATGTATATATAATACACCAAACCAGGATATAAGAGAAACCCGGATATAAGAGAAACCCGGATATAAGATACTTATTCTCCGGTCCCGACAACTCTCTTATATCCGGGTTACACTGTACTATTTTATTTGCCCTCAGTATTCTCATCATTATCGGTCCCATAATCGGACGTCCCCCTAGGGTACAATCTAACCTCTCCGAGTAAGACTACAACCGGTCTTCTCGGACTGGAATGCTCGTCTTCGTCACGAACACATGATCGTTGATTCCATCGGAGAATCATCTGCCCTGACTTCAGTATTCCAGCTGATTCTCATAAAGGCAGTTGGAAGGCTTCACATCCCAAGTAGATATTAATTTCTTCCAGTACATTATCAAATCACTTTGAAACTGATCCTGATGCCGTCATGAGGATAGCCAGAACTGTCACCTTTATAAATTAAATATTTTTCCGTTATTTATAAAGTCAATTATTTTTTTCATTTTTTAAACACTCTTTTAATCTGGAAAATATATCAGTAAATCAGTCTCTTTCCTTTCTGATCGTTCCGATTATGTCTCGCTCATAGAATTCCCCACGGTTTAAAATACTTAAACTTTAGAATCGCCACTAGATTTTTCATTTCTCGTGTGCAATCACGGCATGTTTTCTTTGACTTTCATTTTTATCGGTTTCTAATTTTAATAAAGAACGTACTTTCCTGTCCTCTTCTATCTCTACAAACAAGCGACTCCGTCCTGGGAATGACGATAAACTACATCCACGTCCTGGGTAAGACGATGAACTACGTCAAACAGCAAGGCCTCTGATCAGGTAGTTTTGAGGAGCGTGAAACCACCTCTTTATTGCTGGAGTTCTCAGGTCCACCTTGACCCGGGGATGGTTAGCACCTGTTAGGGTCTCAGCTATGTGCCAAAAGTTAACCCCCAAACTGGGGTCAAGACACTATGAAAGTGTAAAAATAGGTTTTAATACAGAAATACGTTGTAAAAATTATTACCAGCAATAAATTTTTGAAAAAATGCCAGATATACATTTTCGAAAAAAAAAATAACAGCAATAAAAATCTTGTCGGCTTTAAATAACCCATTGAGTTTGATATGCCGTAAAAAACAAAAAAAACAAAAACACAAGCGACTATTGATACTTTGTTAGACGCTTTATTATTATATCTATAAAAAATTATATAATTATATAATACTTGCCAAAGGCTATTCTTGTCAATGAACTTGAACTAAAATCATCATACCAAACATAATAATCTGTGTATTCATTTTGTAAGTTGTTCTGGGTCGCCACTCACGAGCGACATATAATTTTGGCGACCCAAATGGAAAGAAAGAAATGAAAGCTGAAGCATCAAATCTAATGTATTTCCGCTCGTACACCTGACCAAAAAACAAAAAAACAAAAAACTGTCTGCCATCAAAATGTATCGAAGAATACGATGCAGTTGAAAGACGTTCTTCAATATAATATTTCCAACGACTGAAATCTAAAACTTTTGGCACACGCATAGACTTACGGTCGCTTGCATGTCCACCAAGTTTCTAGGTACAACGAAATCAGAATAATATAGCTTTGATACAAATGTTCGCCGAAGTAATTTTTCGTTCTTTGTGTGCCGTGTCCACTCAGGACGTAGGCAATCTTTGTTTTTCACAACATCCTGTCACTTGCAACTCTTAATAAATATGTCTTTCTGTTATTTCTTCTAAGCATCGATTTACTCAAGCTTACTAAGTATATTATGCATTGTTTTCTTCTACCCCATTTGACCTTTATCTGCCACGTGATTATCATATTTTTCAAGCGCCCTCTTCGTTATGAATAATACCTCATTGTCTCCCCCCCCCCCCCCGATGTTATGTATTAGTTTCCTTTTTGTTTCCATTTTCTCCTAAACTTCGTCATACTCTCATGTTCGGTCCAGCATCCTTTTGTCGAACCACATTTCTGTTGCTTAAAGTCTTCTCTTCATCTATAAGGATATCGTCCAGTACTTACTGCAATACAGGAGGAGATATAGCAATTTAGTACTCATGTCTTTGTTCCTAGTGACATTTTCCTATCTCTTACTGTCCTGAGTATGACGATAAACTACATCCACGTCCTGGGTAAGATGAGAAATTACATCCAACAGTAAGGCCACTGATCAGAACGTTTTGAGTAGCGTGGAACCACGTCTTAATTGCTGATATTCCTTGATGCACCCTGACCCGGGGTGGTATCATCTGTTAGGGTCCTAGCTATGGGCAAATAGATATCCCCAAACCTCGGGCCAAAACACTATTAAAGTGTAAAAATAGGTTTTAATACCAGCAATACATTTTTGAAAATAAATATTACCAGCAACACATTTTTGTAAATAATAGGTTTTAATACAGAAATACTTTGTACAAATTATTACCAGCAATAAATTTTTGAAAAAAAATATTACCAGATATACAGCAATAAAAAATCTTGTCGGCATTAATTAACCCATTGAGGCTGATATGCCGTAAAATAAAAACAAACCTAACCTAACCTATTTCTTAGTACTTTCTTTGGTTTGTGGAATGCTTCCTTCGCTATCTCAGAACGTCTTCAGATTTCAATGTCATTCATTCACAGATATATTAATCTCCGCACTTGCGTGATTTGCGTTATCTCCGATTTGCAATTCGTACTTTGGTCTATTTTTTTTTTTTTTTGCTAACAACCATGAATTCCGTCTTCTTGCATTCGATGTTTAATACTTTTTTCACGCTTGCCTTCATTGTATAATGTATAATTTTTTTTTAAAACTGACTTTCTACATCGGTCATCAAAACTGCGCCATCCGCATACCTTATGATGTTAAGATTGTGGTCAGAAATAATAAATTTCTGGTAGGATTTCTAGTCCACCTCGAATCTCCTGGCTGGATAGGTTGAATATGTCCCGTGAGAGGATATATCCTTGTTTGACACCCCTTCGTCTTTTTGTATATCTGCTGAACTCATTT
>OZ038475.1:100244879-100267379 GCA_964036315.1 Acanthosepion esculentum
AATTCAACATTGACCCCTTCACTTAAGTCAGGGAATGCTTTTTCAAGAATGGCAGGAAAGAAACGTGCAAAGAGAAGAGGAACAAGAACGCTACCTTGCTTTGTACCGTTTCAGAAGTAAATGGCGTCGGATTGCTCACTTCCCGACCGGACAAAAGCTTTCATTGCTTTGGGAAAAAAGATAATAATATGGAGTATTTTTCTGGAACACCTAATTTTGACAAAACTTTCCAAAGAGCAAACGGGCAAGAATATATATATATATATATATATATATATATATATATATCGAGAGAGAGAGAGAGAGAGAGAGAGAGAGAGAGAAAGAGAGGGTGCACTCTCCATACTTAATATCCGGGCACTTCAGTCTGCGATAGTAGCTAACCAATGCCGCTTGCAGACGCCTATTCAGGTACATTGTCTTATTAGGTCAGAGCCCGGTTATTCAGCATGATCATCGACGGCTTCCAAAGAGTTCGCTCTACTCAATTTCACTCAACTTTTGGGCCAAGAAATGCCACAAGCTGGTATCACCTCTTCAGACAAATCCATAAGGGTGAGATTTGAATCCCCAGTTTCATATTTATAAGCTAAACGGTCTCACCACTAGGGCATATATATTCAAATATATATATATATATATATATATATATATATATATATATATATATATATATATATATATATATAGTGTAGCGAGGAGTGGCAGAAACTAGTTATGAAAAACAAAACTGTACTGCTCTTAAACTTTAGACAAAGAAGCTTGAAATGCATATATATATATATATATATATATATATATATATATATATATATATATATATATATATATATATATATATATATATATATGTAATATATGACTATATGTTTTCCGAGATTGGCTAGCTAGTTTCGCTTGCAGACATTCAATCAGGCAAATTTGTTATTCTTCAACACGCACTGACGCAAAATGTGTTTTCTACTTAAATAGATAGAAAGAGGGGGGATAAAATTACTTCATCTATTTTTTACAAAAATGAACTAATTGACCTGTCTAAGAGAGAGAGAGGGAAATATATATATATATATATATATATATATATATATATATATATATATATATATATATATATATATATATATATAATTATGTATCCACGTGCATTGTTTGAGGTTAATATGTTGGTTTGCCGGCAGAAAGTTATCTTCTGTTCTTGTCGGCACCTAGTGAAGTAAAACAGATGATGATTTATGCTCGCTAAGTTATTATAAGCTGTATTGGATGCCACCTAGTGGTTGCCGGAGCAGGCAAAGTGGGATAACTCGAAAATCGTTATACACTTCAAGGCTCAAAATATTTCTAGGTCAATACTTCAAGCTAATGTATTTTAATAACAAGAATTATCTAATTAAATTGTCTACATATGAGAACGTTCTGTACAAATTTCTCGTACATATGCACTTCTAATTTGTAATTTCATTTTGCGAGTGAAAGAAGGTCTAAAATAAATCAATTTTATAAGGAAGTTCCTGCTAACCTTAGTTGTTGTCTGTATATAATAATTATTTTATAAAATCGCCGATGAGGTTGTAGCGTGGGAAGTGTTACAGTTTGTTGCCGATGAGGATGAAAATATATTCATTAACCGTTTTCAAAAGACAGAAATTCAGCACGTCATGTATTTTTATTTTTATATGTTTACGTAAACAGAAACATTTCTTACAAAAGAAAAGAAAGACAACTATATATTTACGTGTGTATGGATAGTTAAAACATATACTTATCCGTAGTGTGTGTGTATGTGTGTGTTTGTCAGAGAAAGAGAAAGAGAGAGAACTAGTGATATCCACGTGGTTTGTTTGAATTAACAAGTCGGTTTACCGGAGGGAAAGATATAACCCGATATTGTGGCTACATAGTTGATCAAAAGAGAAGAATATTTATTTTCCCTTGTTTATTTAGTCTTAAATGGAACGACACTGAACCGATGTCCTAAAGTAAGAAACCCCCAAAAGATTATATACTTCAAGGCTCGAGGTCATTCGTTCGAAATTTTTAGTTTTTTGTTTTCTTGTTGTTTGTTACGAAAGTACATTTCATTTCTGCTCATCATAAACAAATAATTTTATTTTTGTAAGCATTAAATTCTTGGTTGTATATTATTTAAAAAATATTTTTGCCTGACCTGCAAACAGACAAATAAAAAAGAGACATTTATACATTGATAAAAAGTAAAGAGATTAGCCGTTCTTTGGTTTTATTTGGAGGAGTCGTTTCCTTTTCAGCGAAAGAGAGACAGGCCTATGGACGATTAATGGGCTTCGGCCTATGCACATCCGGGTTCTTTAAGAATGGTGAACAAATATAATCCACAGCAAACCGAGTTTGTAAAAAGCTTCTTTTTTTCCTCCTCAATTCATTCGGAATACTGCGTGTCTAAACACTATTATACGCTAATAGTATTATAAACAATTTATTTTTCAAGGTAGAATTAAATTGCGTACTTTGTAGAACTATTACAGATTTCTAGCATAGAATCTGATAGGATTTGCAGAAAGAGCATCGCCATTGAACAATATTAAAATACCATAGTCCATTAATTCCTGCGATGAAGCACCGATACGATTTCTAAAGGCTTTCTAATAATATACATTTAACCTAAAGTATTTTTTTAGATAATAAATCCCATGACCGTTCAGGACGTTGGCGATTATGGGCTTCCCTAGATTTTTTTTATTTGCATACTGCCATGACTACTTTTGAAATATGGTGGAGTGTTGTCCTGCTTTTTTCTCCTGAATTTACTGTCACTCAATGCTAACTTGCTCAGACTACTTCACCCTACTTCACTATTTAATCCATAGCTAAAGAGAGAAGACATAGATTCATGACTTTTTCAGGGGCCTGAGTGCGTAAGTGAATGTAAAGGATTTGGCGGGAACTTTTACTTGGTTTGCTGATTACACCTTTAAGTGCTGAAAGCTGTTACGCTACTGTGACATCCCTCAGATGGGAAACAACGGCTGATTCGAATTACATTTCTGGCCGAGTCTGTAGTCCTCAAATTGTACTAATGTTTTGGGGTAAAGGCATGTGTCTGGGCATTCTTCTAATACACGCATCTATGAGAAATGCTAATAATAGCTCTTTCCTTATGAAAAAACGTTCGGCATTTATTGACCGAGAAGTCAATGCTTAAAACAACTTTTCAGCACAATAGGTTTCTCACGTCCAGTAGCTATTAACGATCTTTCCTTTACCAATCTTTCCTAACCTTTTATTTGAAATAGTATAGAACGTCAACTTTTTCTACGAGTGATGTGATATCCATTTTAGTTGTTGCTGCTTTTGGTCGTCCTCAAGTGATGTGGGTTCTGTCATCTAGTACATGTTTTTGTTCGTGAATCTGTAGCGCCAGTTCATGTAATTTGAAGAAGGATGGTTTTCGACAAGTGCCATCGGATTCACTCGCTCAAACCATTTTTAACCATGGATAATAGAAAGCGGTAGTAAACTACTGACAGTAGAGATATTCCTGAACGGGTTTGGCGCCATGACACCCACATGAAAGTCTAGACCTGGGGAGATTATTTAAGAATATGACGAGTTTTCAGTTTAATGTTTTCGTTTTGAAGCGATTTGCGGTATTAGGCTAAACCAGACCTAGTGAAACTTATTCTACTTTCGATTCCCTCATCTCTCATACTAAAGTTACTATAACAGATCCATACACCGAGCTATTTGATGTAAAATAGTCGGTTAGCAACTAGTCTGAATGAAGGTCACTTTCGTAACTGTTGCAGGAGACAAACAGAAACCAGTCCATTATCTTTCTCAAGATCAATCATGATTTTGTGACTTGATAGGACTAGGATCACTATCGTAAAATTTCCTAGTGAGACTTACGTAATTGCTAGGCATCAGCCAGAACCACTGTAGCCCGTCTTGGCTGAATTCAGAGGCAAATATGTTTCTAATGAAATCGATAAAAGTTATAAGTAATACAGTTATGTTCCTTCTTTGAGTGACGCCTAAAGAAAAAATCTTCGGAAACAAACGTAACGGTAACATCTTCGAAATCAAATCCATTTACGGTAAGACAGGCGCCTAAGGATATGGAATACGTGTTCAAATCTAGTCGTATCGTATTCTTCATTGCCTATTCACGTTACTTAACTTGACAGTTGAAGAATAACGATCTGCGCACTGCGACATAAAATGATAGAAATAACATCAAATGAAAATGATTAAAAATGAATAATACTATGTTAGTCTGACAGATACTTGTAACTCTAGTGAATTCGGTAATTAATTCATTTTATTTACCTGACCTTCCCACTAAATCAGGATGCGACGCATGTTTTTTTTTATGTGGGTACCCTATACGTGCACATACAGACCGAGGACAAAATAGCCCAGTCTCCTCTACTATTCTCACACTGGCATTGATATTAACCGCTGTCACATCTCTTAGGGTAGTATTTCTGAACCAGTGCGCCCATGTGCACTAATGTACACTCAACAGTAGCCAGGTGCACCCAAAGTTAACAGAAGAATGATTTATTAAATATTTATATATTTAAAATATCTTTATTTTTTTAGAAAGAAATTATTTTAGAAACCAAATACATAGCTTCCATGCCTAAGTGAATTGACGTTTTATCCACGCACGCATGGACTCTCCTAGCTATAAATAGGAGCAGGTACCGCCTTTTAGAGAGGGCAGTTTCCAGTAGTCAGCTCTGACAATCGGACGGAACATTCTTGCTGTAACACTCTCGTTTTTATATGTTTGTATTACTGTTTCTATTAATAGTTTTAACTCAATTCCTCTCTTTGTGTCTTTATTTCTGACCCTAACAAGGCCACAACAAAATGAGAGTATGTTTATCAGATATAAGGTATAACATTATTGAAATTGTCAAAGCCCACCAAGCACAAGTTTCACATAGGCATACTTAAATATGCAATTTAATGTCTTAAAAAATGCTTATTTCAAAAGATGTCCCTTATTATTTTCCTTTTTTCAGATTTCAGGACTGATTTTTCCTTATCAAGACTTAATGTGCGCAAAAGAGTTTTAGTTTTTTTTAAAGTATACTCCGAACTAAGAAAAAGTTGAGAAACATTTTCTTAGGATAATGAAGATGCTGCTGCCGCTGTGTTCGTATCCTAGGTTGGTTGGTTGGTTGCTTGCTTGCTTTGTTTAGTGGGATATCAACCGTTATATGTTATTTAATACCGTAATCAAAGTATATTGAACGCAATCTTATGGTTTCAACTAAAGATAAAATTATTTCGTGGTAACTCTACTATAAATAGGTTTTGTTGGGAATTTTTCTATAAATATATATTATTGGTAATCTTTGTTATATAAAAAATGTAATACAGGCAAGTTTACTATAAAAAAATATTTTTATATTTTCATAGTGTTTTGTTTTTGTTGGGTGGGGGGCAGTATTTGCCCATAGATGGGACCCTAACAGATGCCACCACCCCTGATATACTCGGGATCAGGTGACTTCTGCCATCTAAAATGAGGAGAACATATACACGATTTGATCTCAGCCTTACTAGATGTCTCTCTTTCCTTTTGACGAAGTATAAAAAAACTAAACATTTAATGTCTCAGACGCTGTTAATGCTTGTACAAAACGGTGTACTTTGTAAGTGCCATGTCCACTTCAGGACATAGCCTAATACGTCTCCCACAGATTCCCTTTCTGTATTACTAGCGAAATACCTATGAATGGTACGGGATTATTTTATCTATTATCGTCTCAACGGTTCTGCATTCAGAGAATTTATTCTCCTATGTTGAGTGCCAATCAAGTCAAGAGAATCATCTTCAACGTGCTATTTAATCCATATATTGGGGGTAAGGATCTGTGTTTAGCTTAATGTTTATCGGTGCAGAAAATGGAATTGGAGGGACAATTTACTTTTGCACTGAAGTTGTCGGTTGAAATTTATAAATTCTTTCCGTTATAAAAAGGTTTCCAAATCCAGTAGCTACCATGGCTTTTCCTCGACTTCCTTCCTTGCTTTTTGTTTCGCGTCGTTGTAATGACGGCATTTTGATATCATTTATCTCTGATTTACATTTTCTATGCATTTTAGTTGTTGCTGCAGTTGAAAGACTGCAATATATATATGATTTTCGCTTATTTGGTGCAGTTCTTTGTTTGTTATTCTGTAACGCCAGTAAACGATGTTCGAGGAATGATGGTCCTTGCGAAGACCTACACGTTTCACTCAGTAACGGTTGTGTTTCATGTATATTAAAATGGATTCATCTTTGCAGATATTCATACCAGATGACTCTGCTTTTATAAACATGTTTTGGAGATTACTCGTTCGATAATACAGAGAGGATTTTTAAAATTTAAATGCCATTAAATGGCGCATGCTTAAAAATCCAATTATGTCTGTGAGGTGTCAGCATTTGAACTAACATATTTCTGAATAGTTAATAGCTCAACAAAATTGAAACTGAAGTTCTTTCAAAGGGAAAATTAATTGTTTTGTATCTTTACCAAATGATTTTATCTCATATTCTTCTGCAACATTCATAAATTTATGTCATGTATACTATCCATGGGGAATCAGATAAGCACAAATTGATTACGAAATGAAATTAAAAATAACGTGTCTAGAGAAAAAAATAACGATAAAAATTATGAACGAAAACTAAGCTCGCTTATACCCCATAGTAATAGATTGATTTTTCTTCTCTTATTTATATTTTATCTTGTACATTATTTCTATGAGTGGGTACGTTCGACTATCGTCCGGTTCACACTCCCTCATCATCATTTGAATAGAAGTAGTGGTTTACCCTTTGTATTGCGTTCCTGGTTCCTTCTTAAGTTTTTTCATTCACTTTCACTCCGAGTAATTCTTAGTTGTATTATTGTCTTACTTATTATTATTATTATTATTATTATTATTATTATTATTATTATTATTATTATTATTATCGCTATACCATATACTCTTTAACGATACTTTAAGTGAAATGTGGTGTATTACCTCATGGCTTCTGCTAAATCTCGTGTCATGAAGGCGTCGATTCCATGAGAGCCACCTTGTCCCTCCAGATCTCACTGTTTTGGCAGAGCGTTGGAATATCCACTAGTACCTGACTGATATTCCTGCAGCTGAGTGGCCTACCGCGAGGTCATCTACAGTCTTTAGATGGCGGGTTGATGACTATGGTTGGGTGATCATGAGTCGTTGCAGGACGTGACTGGGCCCTCGATGTGTTATGGTGCGGAAAATGCTGGACAGGCCGGTCTTCCGGTGGAATACGTCAATAGACACAAGATCGGACTAGTTAACACCACCGACTGTCCTGAGGGCCCGGGACTCGAAGTCATGGACTCAGGAGGCGAGGGTCTTGCTGTGAGGCCACTTGTAGGCGCCAGATAGTGGCAAAGAGAGGACGGGGTCGTTGTTAACTCATTGATTGTTGCGTCGAGAGATGACGCGATGCTGCCATAATTGTCTCCAGAGGCTTTTCATGACATTACTTCACTTGCTGATATTTAAATAACTGGATGATATTAAGCATCGTTGCGATATAAATGCAAACACACAACGCAGGACATATGGGAATATAGAAAAATATACTATTGATAATTAACGTACAAAATATTTCGATTAAATTTTCTGTTATGAAAAAGTTATTCCAAGCATCCATTCATTGTGTGTTAAAACACGACGTATTTGCAATTAAGTACGAAAATTTAAATACCTGGAAAATGTTTTAACAGACGGCGTGGCACTGGAATCCGAATGCGCATTGGAATAATTAAAGACTAAAATCTAAACAATGTATTAAGAAATTGGAAGATTGCGGTAGAAAAAAAAGGACCCTGAATTGTTATAAAATATTGGTTCAACTGTACGCCAGTCCTCGCTGGATAATTTCCGCGCAGATGAAGGACAAAATTGCGGCAACGCAAACGTGGTGCTAGTGAAGGGTGCTGAACTGAACATGTGAGTAACGAGGATGTTTTAAAGAAAATGTAAACACAAAGGATATTTATATTTAAAATGAGAAAGAGACACCAGTAAATGTTTGGACACATAATGAGGTAAGAGTAAATGACGACTTCGACACTCAAAAAATGTATTGAAAGAAAATTTCAACTAGCTATTAGCATGTTTAAGAAAATGGATGGCAGAAGAGTGGGTGGGCTTGATTTTAAATGAATAACTTAACGAAGAAATACAAAGGATAGGAAATTGTGGATAGACATGATCATTTACGTCCTGTAAGGACACATCAAAGAAGTAATTTATATTAGAGTTGGCTGTATAAGTATTTTCCCCTAGTTTTGTTTAAACTACTGGTTATTTGTTTATGAATTTTTGTTAGACTACAAGGAACCATTTTGATATCATACAAAAATGTGCATTCTTGTTAGTTTACGTGTTAGTAAACCTTAAGAATCCCACCTAGTATACTGCGTTTACATTTCCATAAACACTTTTAGGAAAGGCATGAATCGATAACGTTTCTACCTATCTACACAAACAATAGTTTAAAGTCCATAGCCTTGGTACCAACTACTCTAAATGAAAGGGAATTTTGAAATGCAATCGGTGAAGTCAACAGGAAACCAATTCACTATTTTTTCCGAGAATTAATGTTGATTCAAAGAACTAAAGAAAGGGAAGCTATGGAGAACCGTGATTGCTTACCTGCTGTTGAGTCATGGAATTAATCAAATTCAAAATAAACATTCATGTTAAAGGCTCATAGTAATCCCTAGTTAAGTTACCATTGAAATATCTCATACATGATGTTATCACCAAATAATTTAATTTGAAGTTTGCATTATTGTTCCAACCTTGGATGAATAAGCTTTGTTTATCATTAACTCATTTGTAACTAACTGATGCCGAAATAGAAAACATCTGGTTACATGTACAGTAACAAGAATCTTCCACTGCGTATTACAAGAACGTAGATTTTAAATCGCTCCAAAATAAATTAATTTATAATCGTCTTCCTTTGTAATATCCAAAAGCAGAAAGTATTGCGAAAATTAACCACTGTGCAATGGAGATTCAAACGGCAGAATAAAAGCCTCTTATATAGTCAATTAACAAGGAAGAGAAAGTGAATGTTTTCGTATAAGTTTTTTTTTCTTTCGAAGTGTATTTGTTTGCCAAAATTCTTATAGATTTCAAAGCGGTAATTTGGCATCCTGTCAAAATTACGACCCTTATTCAGAAGTGTTTTTATGTAGACGCTATAGATCTTTCTGTTCAAATTGTTATTACGAACATTTGGTTAGAGAGAATCAAGTGCCTTAAATAAGTGATGCAAATCTGAGCTTCGTGTAAAACCTGTTAATCTGTCAGATTTATTCTGTAAGTATGAAACGAAAGTACGTTTATTGCGGGGGCAAATTCTTTTTATGAATTAGCTCTGAAACGGAGGGAAACGATTATGCTAACCTACACGTTTAACACGAAAAAGATAAGTAAATTAATCGTTGAAGGGTAGATGTTATGTTCATTTTCACTTGAATTATATGCAAAACTATAATAATGATATTTTAATAATTTTAGTTTGGGGGATTGCTAGGTAACCTTGACATATTTGAAAGAATATTAAAATAATCCAGACCCTGTAATGGCAGCAAAACCGCCTGCATACGGATTGAAAATGAATTCAGTAAATATGAAAAATGAGAGAGGTGCAAGATAAGGATGTGTCTTCTCGCAGGACTTATTCAACGAATACAGTTACGCGATTCTTTGATGAATTAGATGTCCTTCTATTGTTATTGGCGGCCAAATTCTTAACAGCATAAGATATGCTGATGGCACAAAAAGGAAATTGCAAGAAAATGTAGTTAATTAAAGCGAGAAGAAAAGGTTAAACATCAATTGAATGAATCCAAAATACATATCTTTTAACAATATATATATATATATATATATATATATATATATATATATATATATATATATATATATATATATTGAATTGGACAAGGTCCGACAATTTATTTAAAGACATTTATGATACGTTTAACGTTCTCTTTTGCTGAAATACTTGTATCTATATAAAAAGAACGTTAAACATATCATAAATGTCTTTATATATATATATATATATATATATATATATATATATATATATATATATATATATATATATATATATATATATATATATATATATATATATTTGAATTGGACAAGGTCCGACAATTTATTTAAAGACATTTATGATAAGTTTAACGTTCTCTTTTGCTGAAATACTTGTATCTATATAAAAAGAACGTTAAACATATCATAAATGTCTTTATATATATATATATATATATATATATATATATATATATATATATATATATGCAAATTACAGATTGAAGATACCAAATGCAAACAAGGAGAAAGAATTAAGTATCTGGGAAGCTTTTTTATCAGAGGATGGATAGCGCGAAATCGAAATCCGAAGGCTCATTGAGATAGCGAAATGTGCCTTCCAAAACCTAAGCAATGTATTAAGAAACAGGAAAATGTATTTCGTTAGAAACTGAACTCTTATATAATATCAATCCTCCTATATAGCAGTGCATATTGAACAATCTCGTCACAGATAAAGAAGTTACTTGCAGCAACAGAAATGTGGTTCTACAGAAGGATGTTAAGAATACCTTGGACTAACAATGGCGTAGCGTTAAAATAGAAACAACAAGGATACTTATAGTTAACATCACAAAGACACAATTGAAATTCGTAGGACACTTAATACCGAGATATGACTGGGGGAATTTGACACAAATAAGACTTATTGAAGACAAAATGACGCCTAACCTACCCAGCTAGCAAACTGATCGAAAAATAAGGTTTCGGATAGATAAAAAAAAACAAAAAAACTACAGATGCCAGGAAATATTGAAGAGCCATGATCGCCAATGTTCTGAAGGGACACTGCACAGGGAAGAAAAGTTTATATAAATAAAGAATACACATAGAAATTTAAAAAAAAACAAATGTTAGATTCCCAAACTTAATATTCTTTAACAGTATGTTACCCCCTGAATCATTCTATGAACAATGGAATATTGCCTTCTCTGCACCAATTTGACACCATTTTCCACCATTTTTCTTTTTTGAATATGCATGCAGACATAGCCCTGACGTTACTTATTCTTAAACAGCTTATCTGCTGGAACATCAGGGAATGACGTAACCTCATATATGATTCACCATACAATCTCTTTCCCACAAACCTCTCTCTAATCTATCCGCTATTTTCCTAAAAAAAAGTATTCAGTTCCTTAGTTTCACCAGTTCTAAACTTCACGGCTAAAATCCGCCATTACACTCGTACGATAATGGATCACTCCCATTCACTTTGCCTTCCATTTGTGAGATATTTCCACTCAAAAAAATATTTCTATGAAATAGTGTCTTGTGGACACCACTCCCAAAATGATGCTTCGCCAACTACTACAATTTCATTCTGTTCAAGTCTCGTGTTTATCCCTTATCGTATTCACATATCCTCATTTACTCGGCTTGTTCTCTTACCACGGTACAAAAACTGTATAGTTTTACTTACCTTTGTTCGTCCCTTTTGTAGTTTAGAGAACTTTAGGGTTGATCACCGTTTTGAACACTTCCGGTTAGCCCTTACTATCTCATCGAAACCCCTCACAATAAAAGGATGATATGTACGGGGTCGGTAGCTTCATCATCCTTATCTCACCCTCAGTATTACCATGACCGGTTTTTGACTTTTCATAACTTTTTTTTCTATATTTGTCTATATATTATTTGGACATTTGTTTTATGTATCCATATTTCATACGTTTGTTTTACGTTTATATATCTCTTTGTGGAATCTTAGCACGTTTCCACCGTCCACATACACTGTTGCAAATTAGTACCTTCTTCTAACTTTCTTTTTAGTGAACTCACCGCAACATTGAAATGTATTCCAATAGCAAACTTTACACATATTCACGTAAACTAAGTATTCGCTATATTTCTAGACAAATGGTCTTTGTTTTATGTTTGAAGCCTCCGGCTGCTTTTGTACTTTCTTGTTACCCTTGTCTGTTTGTATTTTTAGACTAACTAGTCTTAATTATTTGTATTTATTTCTGTTTCTAGTTTTACCCTTTTGGCTTTTAATAAACCTGCCGATGAACGTGACTTCATCTTCACTGTCTTTCAGGCGTTTATCTGGCTGTCATGGATGCGTACTCTCGGGGCAGAACACTGCTTCTTATCTCGTATTCTTTAAACGTCTAATACGAGTGGCTCTTGGTCCTTGTAAACGGGTGAACATTACTGCAGAAAAAAAAACTTTCATGAATCCAACTGATTCCAATCAGTCATTTAGAGTTAAATCAAATATCGTTGGAAAAGGTTTAAGTCATCAAGTGCTGTTATCCGCTGATGTCCAATGATGAATCAGCTGATGATATCTGCATTCTAAGAGTTTATAATCTTCTCTTTCTGCTGGGTGCTTAAATCGAATCTCCTTTCACTATTATTCCGATGACATCGGCTACTACTTTTCTTCAGTCAGTAGTTATGATGCATAATTAGTCAGCAACTGAGCGTTGTCCTTATTTGACTTCTTTTACTCACTTACTGGAACATCTGATTTTTGAGTCAAATTGAAATCGCCATTACATATAGTGGGAAATAGGAGAGATAATCCGAGTGACAAGGTATGTATAGTTTGATAATTAAAATTATTTCACGTAAAGTAAGTGATCTAGTCAATATAATATTCTTCAAATTACATCACAAAAATTAACAAGTTTTTCTTACTAGCAAATGTGTTCCATAAATTCTGTTGGAATAAACTGGAATTACTATTTGCTTCACCATTGTTTAGTGATGTACCTATATCTTGTGTAAGCAAGCAAGTTTATCTGAGGCTAAGCTCAATGACATACTTAAGTAAAACTTCAAAATATTATAGCTTTCGAAATGTAATTTGTCCGTAGAAATGGAACCAGATAATTTGATAGGTATCAGCCAGTCTTATTCAAGGTTACATCTTATCAGACGGCAGATCTGTGCAACACGCTGAACCAAATAAATAGGAAATGGGAACGACACACACAAAAAAACTGCGATCAGAAAGCTTAATAGAACCGTTCAACTTGTTCGGTCACGTAAGTTACATTTCAGTGATAAGAGTGGAGAGGTAATGCACATCGTTTCACCAAACTCTAATAAATGCCAAGGCACATGTTTGAGGGTATCCAAAATTCTGAATTTAGAGGGAAAAAGCAATGTCGGAAAAGAACCGAAATTTCTCCATTTTACTAATCGTTTTTTTTTTTGCAACTAACGTGCCAAAACTTTGCTCGATAATCACTCCTGGGCATTGAGCGACAACCAGGAAACGGGCGAATTCCCATACCAAAATGTCTTACACAAATGGTAAATGGAATCAATCTATTAAGAACTTAACGATAAGAGCAGGTGTTACCGTTAATTTTCTCCAATTCGAAGATTAAATTAGATAGTCACTAATGAATTGGAATCACATATGGATTATTTATGGCTTGGAATTCGACAGAATGATACGACGAGAAACAAATAGGAAACGCTTATAAATCTAAAAGGTTTCTTTTTTTTATTCAGGCTTTATCAGCAAATTAAATAGAGAGGAGACAATTTATTTTCATTGTTTAAGTAGACATTACATGTATTTGTCGTGTAAAGCAGCGTTCATGTGTATAATTTTTATCTTTTTAGCACAATTCTAGTTGGTATATGCGGAATTTGATTGAAAATAAGTGCGCGTGTGTGTACGTGTCGTCTCGTGGGGACATTTATTTATGTCGAGTAGTGGAGGTGTATAGTTTGGGGAATGTTTTGCGTGAGGGTTAAAGAATTATGTTACACTGGTTGTGATTGCAGGTATAGATTCTTTAAGTATGGATTTTGTAAAAGTTTATGATGTATATTAAGTTGGGTTTATTGATGGTAAACTATTTATCAGGATTCCTTCTACGTATTTTCTGCGTAATAAACTATGTTGTTTTCTAATCAAGATAGCATTTATAATTATTAATGCTGATCTTATTAAACAAGTTAAGAAATAACTATCTTTTTAAAGGAAATTCATGTATATGTAGGAACGTTTTACATATTCTACATAGTACGCGGGTTATCTCTTCCAATATTATGTGTCGTTCAAATGGGTTATAATACGTTAGCAATTTGCACACTCGCTAGGAAACGGTTTCACTTGAGTTTTTCAAAAGCTAATAAAGTGTCGAAAATAATCGACTGCAGTTATTTTCGCCTGCTGGTAAATCATATTGTTATGGTAGAAATTGCTCTGATATTTCTCGATAATTACAATCATCTCAATAAACAGCCTCCTGGGCTGGTAGAGTACTGCAGAATAGTATCTGTTTTTCATGGATTATTGATCACTTTAAAGAACAAACAGTTGGTCTCAACTTACATCTCTGAAAAGAAAAAAAAATCACTTAACCGACAGGGAACACTTTTTTCTATTTTGATGACGTGCTACTATTGTTATTAAAATGTCTTCAATTTTGGTTCTAAAACGGATACGGTTTGAGCAACTCTACGTTAAGATCAAAGCACCTAAGTTTTATATCACACGAGGAAAGTATCTTCAATAATTGCGATGCAAAATCTAAAAGCACTTTAATGTGAACTAAACATTCTATTTAAAAAATTAAGATCATTTTTTTTTTTACTATGGATAATCTTCGATGGGCCATATATCGTCATTTGTTAGCCGATCATGGTTCTCCACAACGTCCTTCTCCTTCGAACCGTTAAGTAATATTATTATCTTTATTATCTCTTCCCTGTTCCTGCTACGCCATCCATTTACAAGAACTAGTTAAGAAGCTGACTCACCGGTTCCCTTTGTCTCTCTTACCTTTAATATATCCTGTGTGTATCAAATTCTTCAACCCCTCTTTTCACATTATGTGATCCAGAAATTCCAACTGATTCAACGTACAAGGGACCTGTTTATTTACTAAAATTAGCTTATCCTGATAAAAATGTGTATGTATCGTCATCCTTACTAACGTTTATTTTAATACATTGCGCTATTATGTGTTAATTAGTATTATTTGTATCAGTAAATAATAATTATCAGCTAAAAGATTTTAAAATCCAAAAATATTTTCTAACTTTAAACAACCTGTAAAAAGGTTGATAAGCCGTAAAAAAATCCATCAATTTTAGAGGGTTGAACGAGCAGATGTTTCTGACTAGCAAGCTCGGTCCGCGTAGGTTTTCTGTGATTGCAGTGTTTTAATTTAAGTTGCAACTGGGTCGCTTCCTCTTCAGCAGTGGTTGTCGAGTTAGTCTAGCATAGTATTGTGTTGCGGTTTCGATCCTCAGGATGTGCCATGCACTTTATCCTTGTGGCATTTATCTCTATATACTAATCTCATCTTAGGAAAATAATGATTTTTCGCTATTTTTCTTTCCGATATTACCTTCCTTCAGGACGTTGGCGATTATGGCTCTCTACAACTACCTATTCGTCATACCTCTAAGCACTTTCTGCCCTTTTATTATTCATCTCCGTCCATATTTTGTCATCCATTTATACAGGTAAGATTAATTTCTGTTTGCTGTTGCTCTTCATGCGTTCAATATGTCATTGACCATCAAATTCTTCAAGATTCTTACGATTATTCTAATATATTTCTCGATAAATTAAGTTTTCCTCACAGATTTAATTAAGCTTTTGGGACATACGTTGCCAAATGTTTTGCGTAGTCTATGAAACATCGGTATGCATTCTTATGCATCCGTATTGTAAATTTCTGTTAAAAACATCGGTAGATTCTTTCAGCTTAACGATCAATTACCTTCAGATATTTGCATATATTTTTTTGTCAGGCATTAAACATTTTCGTGTCGAGATGTTTTGGCTTGAGCGTTAACATCCTCATCTAGTTTATCTAGTTGATCTTCATTTTGCTGTTCAGATAAATATATATTGTCTATCCTTACATATTTTTTAATACATATTTTCCACACAAAATTTTGAAAATTACACTCGTCGATTTACCTTCATTAAATTAGATATGTAATATTTTAAAGATAATTCTAATATTTTTTCATATAGTTAGGAACTAACTTTATTTTATTTATCTGTATCGCATCAATTTATTTTACATTTTATTTATCTATATCACAACATTTTATTTTACATTTTTATGGTTTATTTATTTTTATAGATCTGATCGATTTGATCACAGATATTTATTTTCAAATTAATTAAATTTCCAAAACTTTTCAATTAACCATAGCGTTTCTAAATAGAAACGTTTCCATCAACGACTTTTCCATAACTTTTCGATTTTTCTGACTGAATAACATTGACAGGAGAATAAAATTTTAACCATCCGACTGGTTTTCATATATTCCATCTTATATATTTTGTTTTCATATTTCACAGCAGGCATTTTATCAGGTATAAAATAAATATGAACACCAGTCAAAATTTAATGCCTGGTTTCCTTAATTATAGGAAGTTTAATGGTAATATTAGCCGTTTCCTTATAAGGAAACAATGAGCATTCATGGATTGAGAACTTATAAAGAAACGGACATTATTATAATTAAAGAAACGAGACATTACATTTTGAGAAAAACTGGTATTGTGGGATTTAGGTTAAAATTTTTAAAGTTTTCTAATAAAACAGTTTTTCAGGAAAAAAAATGTTCTCACGTCCACTAGCTGTTATCGTACTTCCTGGTATTGATAGAGATTTCGTTCCTATCATTTTATTTGAAATAGTTATAAACGTTAACCTCTGCATTATGTTATTAATTTCTCTTTGTGTTAGGTGCGTTAACCATTTCCGTTGTGCGCCGTTGTTGAAATCAAATAAAGCCTATCGAAGTGAGAAATCGAGTCCTAAACATCTTCGCTATTCTTCCCCGTGATATTTCACCTTAACTATGGCCATGTATATCTACTTCGTAAAAGCTTCTTCATACCCGTGCGCGATTTACTACTCCATAGAAAGGCTTCCTGACAATTAACTCATTCATGGTCGTAACGAGATGAAAATAAGAGGGTGCTAGTAATACTTGAGCAGCAACTACAATTTGTTCCTTCATAGAGTTTAATTATATTTTTACAACACAACTTGCATAAACGTTTGAATAATGCAGAATCTAAACTCTTGTCAGTAAAATGTTAGTTCTACAAGAATGATGTAATAGGTCTACTTCTTCGAGGCCACTCACTAAGGTCAATTCATTGAACTTATTTCAGTGCTGAATTAGAAACTTGATAGATAAAACTTTCACATTAAAATTTGTCTAACAACACAAGTTTCAAGCTAGGAATGTACTTGTACAATCTCATAAGAGGTAAAATTCAAATTTAAATAATATGTATATATATATATATATATATATATATATATATATATATATATATATATATATACCCAAGTTTAGGATTGGTATATACGGAGTGAAATCCAATAACCAACAATTACTATTCTTTAAAGAGTGCTCAATACAGAGTAACTTTTAAAACCATTTATTCTATATTCTACATCGTCACTTGATAAGACACTAGAAGTGTTGAAACAAAATGGCTACTTTTGTCGTGATTTTATAACATATTTATGTTGTAATATTCAAATAAATAATTATATATATATATATATATATATATATATATATATATATATATATATATATATATATATATATGTATGATGAGCCCTCAAATATTATAACCCCGTTATTGTTTTCGAAAAAAGAGGTTGTATTTTGCTTTTAAATCTAAATAAATCGTTCACTCGCCAGTAATTTACAATCGCCTGATGAGATGAATTCAAACACGACTGGATTTGTGTTGCGTTTTTACATGTTTTTGGTGTAATATCATAATATATATATATATATATATATATATATATATATATATATATATATAATATATATATATATATATATATATATATATATAACTCATTAATACTTAGTTATCCTAGCTATGGTTTACATAGTAAAGCAAAATGGGCTTTTTATTCGTGATTGGTAACCAGTTTAATAGAAGCACTACCCTGAATTCAAAACAAATTGAGTATGTGGCTCGCAACATCAACCTGTAAAAATCTACTACTAGCCATGGAAAACACACCAGCAATGCCTAGTTTACCGAGAGCTGGGTTGCCTTATTTCTCGGAGAGTCTACGAGACTGGCTTGAGTGAATGCATGGCATTTTACTTTATATCACAGTTTTGACGTGTTTGGTATCCTTTTTTTCCAATTCACCGTATATAAACTGCTATACACACCCACATGTTCACTCCATTGCAACTGGCTCTGAACTTCGAGCGTTTATGTACTGGTAGACTAACCACATTTTAGGATATGAATTTCACTCACGTACATAAAACACTGTTGGAAAAATCGTTCCCCCCTTTTCATTTCTCTCTATTCAGTAACCTTAGTATCGCATGTGTACAACGATGAACACGAAACAAAGTATTGAAAGGCATAAATCCATCTCTTCTCTCCCAGTTATGGGTTAAATATTAGGAATTTTAGAAGACGGGAAACTTTGAATTCACCCTCGGCTGTGACTAGCCACTCCATCCCATAAAATCTACTTCTTGCTATTGAAACCGGAGCTGCCGCTTTTACCGTACAGATAAAAGTGGTCACATACTCCTGAGGAGTATTGTACTACAAGTCTCAGCACGAGTAAATGAGAGTTATTTTATTAAAAAAAATGTCCTGATCTCCAGTTAATTATATAGTAGAAACGTTTCCTCATTTTATATCCAGGTAACAATATTAAAAATAATTAGTCGTCGGTTATACATTCGTTTATTCCAACTTCTATCAAAAGTGTAACAATATTTCGATATAACATATTTTCGATTCTAAATATTAGGATTAATCGAAAGCTTTGTGGAACAGATTTCTGACAGAACGATTTTTGGTTTACTATTCGCTAAATATTGACCTCTTCAAATCTAGAGTTAATCCTTTTCTTTCCAGCATAACCCCATGAAATAAATTCCGTACCTTTTCTCACGCTTATACAACTCAACGACATAACCTTCTACATCGAGTATAGAGTGAACCTTAGTATTTAAAACAAATACAATGGTATTTTTTTCAATTATTTGATTTCTTCCGTCTTCAACATGTTCCCCTCAGAGCATTAATGATTAAAAATCTTGAACTTGTGGAGAACTATGCCACCATGAGTATATCCGTATCTCCTGGAAATCCTAACCAAGCCAGGGAGGTGAATAGATAAACAAACTCTTATTCAAGGAGACGAGTAAAAGCCAATGACAAAAAAAGGTCTGGAGATGTTAGAGCAAGATTTCATCAAAGATATTCGGATATTTTAAATTTATATTTCTAGTTGAAAAATTATTTCTAAATATAATCAATTGGCGGACAATGCACTTAACTGGAGACGAAGATGAAAAATCAGAATCCACTTTAAAAAAAAAGACGAAGTTAGACGAAATATAAATCATGACAATTGTCGAAATGTAACAGGCTTTTATTAGACAAAGATCTGTTATTTAATTTGATTATATTCAAAAGTGCCTGCTTTTGATAAAGTATACAATTAGTTTGAATTCGATTGTCAGCGAAGCAAAATTCAGTGTCCTGTATATATGAGAATTTGACGTTCCTTTCGATTTGATTGCAAAAAAAAAAAGAGAGAAAGATGAAAACAAGACGCATTTATCGATGATGTCAACGTTGTAATGTCGATTACAAGCACTCCCCAACCTGAATCGGACAAAGATAAAAATCAATATTCCGCTGCGGGTCTCCGCTGTTTGACGATTCGTCTCTTCTGTTGAATCAAAAATTCTTTCAAAGAACAATAACGAAGAATCAAGATGGCGGAAAGATAAAACAACATAAAAATATTATGTTTATTCTGATAATCTTCACTATAGCGACGACGGCAACGACGACGATGATGATGATGATGATTAAGGCTGGAATATAAGAAAACTCAGAAATACTACGATTTTGGTGTCCTAGACTGAGCGTCCTACCTAAGCAAGAAGGTCTAACAATAAATAGGAGACCTAACGGATTCTAAACGTGGCTATGTTCTAGGGGCAGATGGAAGAAAACAAATGAGTAAAAAATACCATTATATTTGTTTTTAAATATTAACGTTCACTCTGTACAAAAACCAAGAGTCACTCGATGTAGAGGATTATCTCGTTGAGTTGTACGAGCGTGAGAAAAGGTAAGAGATTTATTTCATAGGGTTACGCAGGAAAGAAAACGATTAACCCTAGAGTTGAAGGTTAGCGAATGGTAAACCAAAAGAACGTTCTCTCAGAAATCTGTTCCACAAAGCAGCATTTCTTGGAAAGAAGCTATTCGTATGGTACTTAATTCTTATTAATGGAATACGAGGTGAATGGGGATGATTCACCCTGGTCTGCGTGGCATGGTCGGTCTCAGTCAAACAAGAACTTGAAAAGAAAACCTGTTGATAATGATACGTATGAACATACCAATAACAGTGACCACACGTGGAATCTTGCCAAATGTTTAATCGGCATCCGTTTGTCTGTCGAGACGAAGACAGCGTCCTGTTTGGACAAAATTTATTTTTTTGCTGTTGAAATAAGGAGATACCTTTCCAGGTCGCAGGTTTGAACGACGGTATATGAAAACCGTGCGCTGCCCTCACTTCTATCGACCGTACCGTCAAGATCCAAAGGAAAACAGAGCATTACATTTGAGGACGGCCTGGCTGCAGAGGTTGCCGGAAAATTGTCAGTGCTGACAGCCAACCGCTTTCAGGGTTTCACTCAGGAATTTCGGTCTGGTGTTAGTTCCATGGGCTTTTTCCGTGTTTGGATATGACCGCAAGACAGCAGGGGTTCACAATCAGGGTTTTTCTTCCCCAAGATGAATTGTCTTCCTGGAATGTCAATGTACATCTACCGAAACTGTTGTTTATGAGGCGCCAGTTTTCTGATTTCGCCCATTCCCGGGCTTGGAGGTTATTTGAGACGCGGAAATATATTACAAACATCGGGAACTTGTCCCCACTATCACTTCCGGCTATAACAACCTATAAGCCTAAAGTTTAGACTGGATGAATTCCATATTCAAAGAAGAATTTAGACTTTCCAAAAAAAGCCGGTGCAGAGGATCTGTGTAGAAATGTACTGGAAATATTCATAGCCTTCCTGTCATTTAATCTCTTTATCGTAATTAATGTTCACTTACTAATCACACGTTTTATACTCTAACTCACTAGAAAGGTAACGGCATTAATATCAGGTGCTGTAATTTTGTATATGCATATGGTGTAATGGATAAGGGCTCGGAATTCTTAATTGGAGAGCCTAGATTCAATTCCAATTGGGTTCGTTATATTCGCTTACCTTGGAAAAGGTGTGAATCCACCTATTCTCCTCCCGATATGTGTCAATTAGTAAGAAATGTGTCACTAAATCATTATTATTTCCAAAAATGAAATAAAATTGCGAACAAAATATTTAGATTTCGGCTTTAAAATAACCCATAGGCTGAGACTGTTCTTGCCAGCCCATGTATTGAACTCACGATTTCTAAGCTACCAAATTTCCGAGCAAATACTTTAATTCTTGTTCGAGATATGCCTAGACGTGGACAGTGAGTGGACAATTTACCCCTTTAGATTAAATAAAGAGTTCAGTTTCAAACTCCATTGACAGATGGCTGATGGTTGAAGGACACGACGGTCGTAATGTTGTAAAATTGTTCTTATTACAACAATGAGAACATTATCCACGTCTCATAAATCCAAACAGAAATCAGTTTGTTTGGTATGCTATTTGCTATAATTATTTAGCTTTTTCTCGCGCATAATAGACTCAATGATCCACAAAATTAAATTTGATGACTTTAAATTACATTTTCTGTTGGTAATGTTTATCTATTAAGAAGCTCAAGAGTCACTCATGGTAGAGGGTTAGTGAATGAAGTATGTGATTTGAATGTAAGAGCAGGAAGTGTGGTTTATGCTGATATCGAGGAAAATAAGCGACTGACTTTTGGCTTGAAACGGTGATTAAGATTTTGGCATTCACGGAAGAATACACAATGGAGTCCGTTCTACAAAAAAATAGTTCTTGCAAAAAAAACTGAGTAGAAATTTCTCCTTACAAATGGAATACGGACAGAATGAAGTTGGTTCTACGCTTTGGACGGGTATTGGCCAGTCTTTGTTGTAAAGGTTTGCATTCGTGGAACTAATGAATGGAACTGTCCAGGACATTTCCCAATGGAATGGCGATAGCGTATCGAAAGGCTTTGAACGTTGCATTTAGAAGAAAGGAGCACAAGAGTGGTAAATATATCATCACCAATAAGGCCGCCTAAACAACTTTCGGCTTACCAATGCTCGCGACAGAAAAATCTAGGATACAAAACATCCAGTTGGGGAAGAATTGATGGGAATTATGTAGAAATATTATTTTTGATATTTTAGGAGG
>OZ038475.1:100272379-100284879 GCA_964036315.1 Acanthosepion esculentum
ACATATATATATATATATATATATATATATATATATATATATATATATATATATATATATATATATATATATATCACTAAGCACACATATCTATAGATATAAACCAGAAGCTAACAGATTGTCTTCTCAGTAATACTCTCTTGAATTACGTATATTTGTAGATTTGCAGCTCACACGCACACATACTTATGTAGATAGATAGATAGATAGATAGATAGATAGATAGATATGAACGGAATGAGATAGATATATAAATAAAAAAGATAGATATTGATGGATTCGTTTCCTAAGGTTTATTAAGCGTTTGCAGGTTATCTTAAGCCAGAATTCCTTTTAGGTATAATAATAGTTTAGTGATACAAGTCTTACTAAATAACGCGTAGCTTTAGAAGAAGTGGAGTCATATCTTTCCCAAGGTTATTTGAGCGTAAGTGAATATAATGAACCCAACGGAAATTAGAAGTCGGCTCTCCGACTAACAATTTTGAGCCATCATCCATTACACTACCAAGCTTACAATACCTGGTATTCTCAAGCGGTTAACCATCTAAGCACAGACCAGGTTCGATGTTGCTTAACAGCGATGATTGTACGGGAACAACTCTTTTAACATGATGTGACCGTAAACCAGTTATATCGATAGATAGACTTAATGTGTACATAGATATCAACCCAGCATGAGAACAATCAATTTCGCGCCTTTTTTTAAATTTTCCCCCAATAATATGAACCAAAAGCCAATCAAATTAAAGGGCTGCTGAAGAACTGAGAATTGGCATTTCGGATTCTGTCACTTCCCCACTGCCGTAAAATAGTTTCTTTTTCGATATATATTTTCATGGTAAGTCTTTCCAAGAGCTTTCCTCTTTGGTACATCGACATTAATAACGTCAAGCCAGTATTAGATCTCATAATTTTACTGTTGAAATTTCTAGATGTAATCGTAACCTTTATGCTAACAGTCTCTTCTGTAGCAGTTGTGAAACTCTCTTCTGGCTTGATTTCCCGCCAACTATGATCTTCAAAAATTTAAATACCATAGTTGGCGGGAAATCAAGCCAGTTGTTCCCGTACAATCATCGCAGTTAAGATGATGGCTCGAAATTGTTAATCGGAGAGCCGACTTCTAATTTCCGTTGGGTTCATTATATTCACTGCAAACCTGTTTAATTCGCGCTCGTTTATTGTAAGCTTTACTTAATAATGTTTTCTTTTTCTCGTATTTTTCGCATTCAGTACCTCCTTGCGTCTTAGTGACTTTACTGCTTTGCTTGGGGTGAGATAATTTCAAAAAATTAATAGAATATTTTGAGGATGTGGAGGATATATAATGATTGGCCCTAGACTTGGAGTAGTTAACGTTGTAGAGTTAGGGGAAGTATATCTGCGTGTGTCTTTTATACGAAGTAGTGATTCTTGGGAAGAATCTTTCTGAGTTGTCTCATGCTTGATGATCACTTAAGGTGAGAAACCGACAGTGCACACCGTTTATATCGACAAAAGTTTCTAATGCTGACACTCCACGCTTTTTATGAATATAATACAATTTAAAGAATCATTATATATAGATATTTACTAAGAATAGCTTAGATGTGGCACAAGGCCGAAATTATGGGGCACTCAGTGAGGATCAAACTCACTATTCAGTCGTAAATAATTTAATGAGACAAGCTTGCTAACCATTACACCACCTCGATGTGCCCCCAAATCATTGTACATATATATATGTATATATATATATATATATATATATATATATATATATATATATATATATATATATATAATAAAAACATATATATATATATTCACAATAAAAACATATATATATATATATACACAATAAAAACATATATATATATATACACAATAAAAACATATATATATATATATACACAATAAAAACATATATATATATACACAATAAAAACATATATATATATATAAACAAAAAAAACATATATATATATATATACACAATAAAAACATATATATATATACACACACACAATAAAAACATATATATATATATATACACACAATAAAAACATATATATATATATATATATATATATATATACACACACAATAAAAACATATATATATATATATATCTGTATATAGTATTGTGAGTATTTTTCTGTGTGTTTCTGTTTGCGTATGAATATATATGGTGTTTATCATTGTCAGAATGTTCAGTCAATACTTGTTTTTTTTTTCTTGTAGAAACTGAACTAATATTGTATTTGTCATTTAAAGCATATCTTATATTGCTTCATTCCTTTGAGAATATCGCTCAGAATCAATAAATTCTCTTTTTATCTTAGTTTCTCGACTTTTCATTGGTTTACGCTGTCATTAACCAACTAAAATCCTTTTAAAGATTTCATTCTTTTTATTTTTTTTCTCAGGCCGCTATATTGATATAATATTCAAGCCTAAATATAATTATTTCTTCTTCATTTCTATGTGGGACGATCAATCAAACAATAAGTGTCGTTTATTACTGCATTCCGATGATCTTTGTCAATAGTATGTATGTTTTATTAATAAATGAAAGGAAATTTAATATAGTCATAAAATGCTTGTTATAAATTTAATTACACAATTACTTGTAAGACACACTTCACTTCAAAAGATACAAGAAATTGTATGTTTTTATTGATTATTTCCAGTTATGATGAAAGAAAATAAAACAGCGAAACGTACGGAGTGTAAAATATATTAACGAGTAAACAATTTGCTTAAAACATAATAGCCAATGAATAAGTAAAAATAAAGTTCCGGAAATCTCTATGAAAGCGATAAGCATCTATTAGCTATTTTAATTGTATTAAATTAAATAATATGAATTGGGATCAAATATAGATCAAAGCTACATTAGAATCCAACAGAATGGTAGGATAAGGAACAAATAAGAAACGTTTATAAATCTATCATGTTTCGCTTTTATTAACATTTCGTCAGAGAATAAAATATGCTAAAGAAAAGTAAATTCTGTTATTTTTAATTTTGTGTTCTTTGTTTTTCACTATTTAGGGAGAGCTCACGTTCATATATCTTGTTAAGCAGCGTTCGTGTGTATTATCTATTTGTGTATGTGTAAATTAATTCTAGTTTATCAACACTACAGTTAAAAAATTTGATGACAGTCTTGGAATTTTTAAAATTGGCCCCAAATGTAGTCGTTTTGTAATTTAAATAAGAGAAAATTATTATACATGGTTAAAAAAATGTCATGATTTTTTTTATTAGAAATTTTATTATGACACAAAGAATAATGTATTTTATGATTAAATTTTACTCTCGTCAAAATATCCTCCTTTAGCCTTAATTACTGCAGCACAATCTTTGGCATTCGTTGCAAAAGTTTCTCTAACTATAAGCTTGATAACTGATTCCATATCCATATTTCTGGTTGTCTGTAGTTTGATATTGGGACGTTTGTGTCAGACTGAAAGAACTTAAGTTATACAGATTGTGATAGCAGGTAGACAGTCTAGATTATTTATGTATTGGTTTCATAAACCTTGATGAAATAATAAATTGTGGTTGGCGCCTTTTTATAGATTATAATATATTTATCAGAAAACCCACGAAGTATTTCCAGAGTAACGAATAATGTTTTTTTTCTAATTTATCTCGCATCTAACAAAAGCAAGACATGTTAATTGTATAAATGTTTCCAATTTGATCCGTATCTTATCATTAAATAATGTATAAAATCTAAAAGATGTAATATTAGAAACGGGATATTTCGTAAACCTACCAGGGTAGAAAGATTATATTTTGTGATCATCGCAAGCAGGAAAATCGCCATATTTATCCATCGAAAAATTACCTTTCTTGTGCTTAAACCAAATCTATGTACGTCAAATTTATTGATGTTATAATAGTGAAAATACTACATTAAGACAAATAGTTTTAAATTATGCTGAGAAAAAAGAATGAATGTGTACAAAGCAAATCCAGTATTGTCTATATTCATCAAGGAAAGAGAATTGCATTAATTTAACAATAATAGACTCAGACATGTAGAATTACTTTCGTCTGGGATTCGCTGCAAGATTCTTCTTTAGATAGTAAAGGGAAAATCAAGTCGTCTAGTGCCAGCTACCAATTGCGAACCCTCAAGCGAAGATATCATCCTATTATCGAAACAGCTGAGAATTCCGCAACTACGCTTTGCCATTATATTGAATTATAAATCTTATTAAAAATGCAATATATGCGCATGCGCACACACGCGCACACACACACACACACACACACACACACACACACACACACACACACACACACACACACACACACAGAGCCATATTATTTACTATACCCCACATAGAGTTAGAAAGAATCTCCTCCCTGTGTGTCCGTCCGTCTCTTTTCCTCACCATGTTGCATGACATCCTCTATTACCATCAAAAGCTCGGAATATCTAAAAAAATGTGAAGTTAAATAACCTGTTAAGATTAATGTTTACATAAAACCTAACTTAAAACCGTCTTACTGTAAAATTAAATGTAAATCGAGGAAGCCTTTTTACGAAGCCCAAAAGTAGTTCTTGCTTCAATTTCATTTTAAAAGTATTTATATATTCTTATTCTTTATTAGAAAAACCAGGATAAAATTATGTGCTTTTAACTTCGTAGTCATATTCATAATCAACCCCCAACATATTCCCAACTGGACACAGGTTGAAATCAAAATGCTAATACTGAATTCTGATCTGGGAGGTGAAAGAGTAGCAAAGATACATAAGTGTTTAGTGAATCATTACAGAAAAGCTGCATTTGATGTAAGTATATAAGAAATAGAGACGAACTAGCCTTAGTAAAAGGCTCACTAGTAACAGACCAGCTTCTTCCGTTCATTATAAACAGGCTAATGATCTCTTATAGGTGATAGAATGAAAACTATTTTAAACGTTGAAAGATTCCAGATGACACATTGTAGTACCGACAATTTATTGCAACCTCTTGGCTACTTAAATCAGTGTGAAGTGGATTCCCGGAAAGCTGATAGATTTCATGAAGGAATAGATTGTTATTGTTGCTGACGTCCTTCCGAAGCTTCACAACACCGATAGAATAAAATAAATAGAATAGAAACAGGACATTTGACCTGGGTTAACGAGTATGAACCCGAAAGCAAAAGGTCAACGCAGTGGTGTCACCAAGACTAAAGCAGGCAGAAGTTTAAAGCCGTATGCTGTGTATCTAAAGTAATGGTAGCTCTGTTCTCTGGACAGAATGGAGTCATAGTATGAGAGTTTATGGCACTAGCGAATCCATCCTGTGCATGTTATCAAAACTCGGAGCTTGATATCTTCTGCGTAGACCATATTTGAAGGTAAGTGATTTGCAACAATAAAATGTAAGTCCCAACTTCAGCTTAAAGACCGAATATGATATCTGAGCAAATGATTGGTGATATTTGCCGTATCTACCTTAGAGTTGTGGCCCTCTCGTTTCCATGTAGAAGGCATTCAGATGACATATCTCTCCAGTTCTGATAACATGAAAGCGGCAAGTCGAATACGGTCTTAGAAAATTAATATAGAATTCTAAAGGTTGGATACCACAATTGAGAAGGAAGGAGACAATATTAAGGACTATATTTGAAATACAAACAATGGTTTTGTTAATTTTGGTATGAATTATGCATTTTTTATTATTGAAGGTTTTATTTTTAATAGATGTTTTCTGGTTTCCAAGAAATTACCAATTTGCATTTGAAATCAAGAAAATACGAACTTGAAGCAAAATGTTAAAATATATGGAAAAAAGAATTCGTCTGTTTAAACTGACGCCACGAGTGGTAGATTTATAATATGCTGCAATTTATTTTAGTAACCTTTCATATGCAGATACCACATAAAATCTCAGATATTAAGAAAGGGAAGTATCCTCCTCTATATATATCTGATGATGATCTCATAAAGAGATGGAAAGTACTTGAGAAATAAAAGTGATTCTCACCGTTACAGTGTATTTCTTGCCTTATTTAATTGTAATATGAGACAAAATATTCGGGAATATGAAAGGATTATGATAAAAATAAGCAGACATAATGTTTATAATTTATTCAATCAGACATGCTTAAAAGAGAATTTGCTGCCTAAATACACACACACACACACACACACACACACACACACACATATATATATATATATATATATATATATATATATATATATATATATATATATATATATATATATATATTATAATATTTTTATTATAATAAATTTCAGTAAAAACACTTTACATCGCTACACAGAAACTTTCATGTTTCGGTAATGAGATGATACCACATCAGGCGATGGTAGATAACCAATGATAAATATTAATTATTAGGGAAATTTTTTAAAAACTCATTACCTCTTTTCTTAACTTAAAGGTGGGGCATAAGGCCAGGATAAAAATATACTTATGGATATGTCTTGATTAGACAATGAACGTCACGTCTACGCTAACATATAAAAATAAGGTTAGAGGTTGGAGGTGAGTGGGTTATATTTCATGTCATGAGGACCGATGCTAGGGAACAATTACCACGACAAATGTACTATTGGTATATCCAAGTATGATTTGGCAATTTGTTGAAGTAAACATAAAGTTAACAGAAACGAACTTAAAAAGAAATTTTTTTTTTTTAAATACTCATGAAGCTTCTTAAAGGGGCGTTTGGATAAAATGCGGAAATTATACTGAATAGACGGTAAAAAATGTCAATATCATAGTTAATGAAATCAAATAAACGTTGTGTGGAACATGATATATATTTTTAATATTTTCCATTTTAGCGGAGCAGTTTTGTTAACTGCTTTTAAGTGCCAAACATATTTCGAAAGGGGCGTTCTGTTACGATACGCATTGTTGTTGAAAGATGATAGCGTATCAACACATATCATCTTTCAACGACAATGTCACTTTCGAAATATTTTTGGCACTTAAAAGAAATTATCAAAACACCTACCGTAAAATGGAGAATATTAAAAATAGCTAGAACCTGTAAATGTTTACAGGGTCTATTATACCTATGTTTACAAGAAAAATTCCATATTACAAAGTTTCCCAACAATAAAAACCTATGAAACCAAAGAAATAAATTAACGGTACTATGCCACCATTGCCCACCCTTCACCTTAAAATAGAGATAAAAAAGATTTTTAATACTTACATATTATGACTGTTTAGTCATTAATTTATTAGTATATAATGATCCACACAACATTTATTTGATTTATTCACCTATAATATTGCCATGTTTTACAGTCTATTTAGTATAATTTACAACTTAAATAGTTGTTTCCATATTTAATTTTATCCAAACCCCGCTTTATGAAACTTCATGAGTATTTTTAAAAAAAAATACTTTTTAAATATATATATATATTTTAAATCCGGTTCTGATAAATTTATGTCTACTTCAACAAATTGCCAAATCATACTTGGATACACCAATAATACATTTGTGGTGGTAATTTTTCCCTAGCATCGGTGAATGAGATGTCTAAGCAACGGTCCTCATGAGATGTAATAGTAACCCAACCACCTCCACCCTCTCACGTTATTTTTATATGTTAGCTTAGGCGGAATGTTCATTGGTTAATCTAGACAAAGTATATTTCTAATCCTGGCCTTATGCCCTACGTTTAACTTACGAAAGAGGTAATGATTTGTTTTTTAAATTTCCCTAATAAATCATTTTTATCATTGGTTATCTAATATCGCCTGATGAGGCAGAATATCAGTACCGAAACATGAATGTTTTGGTGTAGCAATGTAAAATGTTTTTTATTGTAATTTATTATAAGAAAAATAATATTTTGGTCTACTTTGTATTGAATACTTTTTTAAAATATGAATATTACGATCTCTGGATTTCTATCCCATCTCTTCTTGTTCTCATTTGTAAATATATATATATATATATATATATATATATATATATATATATATATATATATATATATATATAATGAAGCATTGCTGGAAAAATAAGCTTTGTATTATCGCAAAGTATCACTATTTCATCACAAGTAATATCATGCTTCAGCAGTTCGTTATTGCTGAGAGCAAGCTTCAAGAATTGGTTGTTATCCTTTTGAGGAAGCAATAATAAACGCATCTGAAATGAACGTAGTTTTTAATATACTGTCACTTCACGTGGAATAACTATCTACTGTATTTGATGAAAAGCATCAGACCGAACAGAAACCTCAAGTTGTCGGAAGTGACACATTTTTTTTTTTTTTTACTATTTTATACATAGCTGTTACTTCACCTTATTATAGGTGCTAGGTCGAGGGACTTTTCAACCGCGGGAATTAACAGCACAAAAAGAAAATCAAGAAATTACTCTCGACTGATGCCACACACTCCTTGAGCTCGCTCTTCATACACGTCGGTTTAATCATTTCGACCATGGAAGACTGGCTTATTAAACAGAACACAAATATTTTTTTGCAATTATGGTTAAATGCATAATGAAAGAAACAAACAATAAACCAAGATCTATATTATAAAACAAATTCTGATTCTCTATCCATCACTCGTTGTTTGCGTGTAACTTTACATGTCTGTATTGTATATAAGTGAATTACGTGTACTTCTGCCCCTTAATTTATTGCCGAGTACAAGCAGACAGAAGATCAACACGTATCGGGACAGGTGTTTTATATATTAAGATATGTTTGTAGGTACAAAATTTAATCACAGAAATAAAAGTGGGAAGTTTAATATTACTAGACATATTAAAAGCGAAGCAACCGGTTTCGCACCCGCTCTTCAGGCTTCCATGGGAGATTTAACTTAAATTAAACACACTAGAAAAGGTGCAATGAAAAGGAAATGGGGAGAGATGAAAATGAGCACAAGGAGCTAGAGACAAACAACAGCGAGTCCCAACACACACACACACACATATATATATATATATATATATATAACTAGAACACATAACATCGGCATTTTATTTCCTTCGATGTAGTCACCTGCTTAAGCCAGACGTTTTCATTGATGGAAGCATTCCTGGAACTGCTTTTTGGGGGAAAACGTGCACCTGTCTCGTCGTATTCTCTTGGAGGTTTGGAAATCTTTCACATGGGATTTGATGTTTGTAAAGATGAAAAAGTTGCAAGGGGCGAGATCTGTATAATATGGTAGTTGTCGGACCTAGGAAATATTGTTATCAGTCAAAAACTGTAGAAAAAGCCATGGTCCTTGAGGGAACTTTTGTGGTCGGGTGAGACAACCACACTCTACACACTTTCATTCCAAGCACTGCTATAAACAATGGGAGAGAGCGAGAACGTGTATGCTTGACTGAGTTCAAGTTCAATCCGTGCCAAGCGGCTTCACTCTGCGTACTTACCATAACAGCACTACCGATACTTTTTATTAGACCTCGTATAGACACAATATCACTGTTTGAAATAAGACTTTTGATTAATTCATTAACCTTCTACTCAGTCTGAAGAACCTGGGCCGATTTGGAAACGATATTAGAGTATAAACTTTAGAAATATCAGATAAGATTACATTGAATTATTCGGAAATTATTCTGTTATAAATAAAATATATACAATTATTTTAATTTTTTTTTGTTTAAATTGTAGAAATATTTATAGGTCTCTTATTGAATTAAAATGTACGCAACACACGCAAACGTACATGCACATATTTGAATTAATTTGAAATAGACCACTCTGTTGCGAGAGCTAAGTTCCCTCTCTGAAAAAACCCGAGGTAAAAGGAATCAGTGTATAAGCCAAAATCTGCGATCCTTTGAGTTCATTTTTTATGACTGCTACTCTATTTAAACTGAATATATATTCTAATATGTGTAGTATGTTTAGAGGAAAAATAATTTAGATTTGAAATTTCATAAGGTTGCCGTCAGAAAAAAGACGTACCTGATCACGGAAACCACACTATGTCTTTCAAGAGCTGCAGCCAAAATGGATACCATATGTAACTCAAAGAAAAAATAATGACCTAATCAAGATGTTGACATTTTATACAGTTAAACAAAATCTTCAGAAAGAATCCATCATCGATACTTGAAAGAACGATAACAATGGTCTTGTGAAATCTATTTTCCTGAAGGATTGTTTTACGAGAAAGTGTTTAGCCGACATTAACCATAAATATTCAGTTATTAAATGTCGAATATTTCGCTTAAAGGAAACGGCTAATATTACAATTACAGGTGAACCCATTGAATCTAAAGAGTTTGTAGAATTGATCTTGTGTCACTGTATCAGATACTGATTTTTGTAATCGTTTTCAGAATGTCTGCCGCTTTCATATATATATGCTATTAGTTTTCTCACTTCTATAATATTGGTATTTTGACTTCGTCCATAAGGGAGGAAAATGATGAAATACGGGGTGCGATGGATAAATTGTTGCCTAAATTACTCAAAAATGAAAATATCACTGACATATCATAATAATAGATATATTTACCAAAATCACACAAAAATATCTTGAAATAGTAAAGAGTAAATTTATTCAATAAAATCCTCATTGGCATCAACCAATCTCTCCAGACGAACTCTTTTTGGAAGGTCTCCTTGTTTAAGTTGGTGAATTTGTCATAATCCTTGCCTTCAGTTCATCTTTGGTCTTACAAAGAGTTTTTTTGGTCTCTCGCTCAACTGCGTCCCACACATAATAATCAAGGCGGTTGCAGTCTGGGGAGTTAAGTGATCAGATGTAAGGAGTGATATGGTCACAGAAATTGTCTGACAACAATGACTAAGTTCTCCTACTTGTGTGGCATGGTGCAGAATTCTCTTGTCAGACATAGGAACTTCCAGCAGCCACTCTCTTGACCCAAGGCAGTATAACGTCCTCAAGGCACTTTATGTAGAACTCTGTGTTGAGTCTAAAGCCATGTGGGAAGGTGAACAGAGGCACAACATCGCCATCACTAGTCCAAACACCATGATGTTAACTGGGTATATCATCAAACTCTTTCCGAATCCTCTGCACTGTCCTCAGATTGACACCCAAACATTCTGAAATGTTTGTATTGGAGTTTCCGGTGCGAATGACAAGCAGTACAGCAAGCCGTTTCTAAATTTCCGGCAGAATAAATTGCGTCATGATGCCCGTTTTCGCACAGAAGTGGGCAACTGGCCCTACTATATATATATATATATATATATATATATATATATATATATATATATATATATATATATATATATATATATATATATATATATATACCAAACTAATTGAGATTCTTTCTTCGAGGTTTTCAGTTAAAAAGTGTAGCCATCTTGCCGCCATTTGTGGTAAGAATCACCGAAAAAAATCGGTTTGTGTCAACCCCACTATATCTTAACAACTGAGGAATGCTGAGAGGAAAAGATCACTCAGGCCTTCAATAATGTAGCGAAAACTGAGACTGGGTTTTCGATTTTAAATTCTCCTATACTCCTTAGGGATGTTTTCATTCTTAATATACATACGGGTCAATTGTTGGAGATCAGTGACAACTGATTTTATTGGTTAAATATCATGAGATAATGAACAGCTGGACGGAATAGACAGGCGCTAAAATAACGATATACTAATTTTTATGCAGCAAACGAAAATTAACCGATCGTATTTGTAGAAAAAATTGTGTGCCTTGCTTCTGCCTTTTTCTTGTATATAACTAATTGAGTATGCGTGTCAGACATTGAAAAGAGACTGTTTTTACAGTGATGTTCAACTTGAAGGCCACTTGAAAGAGAGGGTTACAGAATAAGAGGCACTGCTTATGCGCCTATGTGATAACGGCTAACCCTAAAAGATTGTAGTAATTGTAGAGGCAACATCTTGGGAGTCGGTTTCACAAGGCGATTGTTCGTGTTAAGAAGCTCCTCGAGTAGAACGTATCAAGGGAATACGACGCCAATGACGGTGCTTTGCTATAATGTGGGCAGCAAGGCGGGTCTTAGCCGTGTGCGTTAGGACTTCTGGATTTAATGAGTGTATCTCATCTGAAAATTCTCCATGGAAAAAGCGATAGAGCAGCAAGAGGCTTGCGATGTTTCGTCTGTGAGAAAGCAATTGCAGGATGGAAAATAATTTGTCACCCACAAAGACGCGGAGATGCTTTTGGCCACTATCGAGACTGGAAAGTGGGACTGGGCATCTCTTGCACATATATGTTAACACTACGCAGTTTTCGGCTTGATCTGGATTTTGTAATAGTAGGATGAGCCAGCTACTTGCAGGAGTGATACAGGGAAGCCGCTATTTTTCCAGCATCTTTATCGATATATCGTACGTGCAAGTTCCGCTTAAAGTCTGGGCTGAGATGAAGTCTGGCACGAACGGAACCTCTCTGAGGGAACTTCTGTTCATCGCGGTTGATGAAAGTTCAGCGTCTGATCAGCGAAGGTGAATTGTCACTAGTTCGGCTTTTGAGCAGTAAATGTCCCCTGATTTGTGAGAAAACGTGGAGTATGAAATTAGTTATTAACACAC
>OZ038475.1:100289879-100354879 GCA_964036315.1 Acanthosepion esculentum
AAAAGCGGAAAAAAAATAAAAGCTTGGAAAAAAAGTATAATATATAAAATTCTGCGAACGAAGGAATAAAAAGCATATTTAATAAAATCAATAAACATTAGAATGAGAAAATTTGTTTAAGAGAAAAAAGAACTTTGGACAAAGGAAAGAAACTGCCGGTGAATCAAACAGGAAATCTTGCTTACTGCCACATCACGTTGAATCATCGATTCCCGTACAGTGACAGAAGTTAAGCAACGTCGATCCTGGTCAGTACTTAAATGAGCGACCGTTTTGGGAATATCAGGTGCTGTAAGCTTCTATGAATGATTTGGGTAAAAGATAATGGCTCGGAATTGTTAATCGGAGAGCCGAGTTCTATTTCCAGTTGAGTTTGTTATATTCACTTACGTGCAAATACACTTGGTAAATGTATGAAACCACCACTGCTCCCCACCTATGGGTTAATTAGCAAGACTTATATCATTATTATCTCCACCACACAAAAAATCTTCAATGTAAAATAATTTCTGTCTTTAAATAACCTGCAAAGTGGTGATAAACCGTAGAAAACGAATCTGCTATTCGCACACAGAAATAAGTTTTTCATTCATTTTATTCAATGATGTAAAAATCTCACTAGTAAGTAATGTTGACCATTCGGTTTGTCCAAGTGTCTGCTGTCAATGCTATATTTCAGTGAAAATGTTATAATTTTTAATGTAATACGGTATCCGTAGTATCACCGAAGTTCAGTAATGTTGGGCCTGGTAGGTAGCCACAAGGGTATACCAGGTGCAGTAAGCTTGAATGCGCGGTTGGTGTAATGGCTCGGAATTCTTAATCGTCAAGACCGAGTTCCCATTCCCGTTGGGATCGTTACATTCACTTACGCGCAAATACTCTTGGAAAATGTATGAGTTCACCTCTTCTCCCCCATCTATGAGTTAAATAGTAAAACGTGTATCACTAAACCTTGCTATCTTATAATCTAGAAATATTTACTGGTATTAGATAACCTACAAAGGGTCAATAAGAGAAAGTAACAGGAATGAGTTATTGAAAGACATCAAGACATTTTGTCACAAGATTTAAAATATTTAAAATATTGATTATTCTGTTTTAACGGCATGTCAACACAGTCGGTTATTTAATCCCGAATATATATATTTGAATTATATATATATATATATATATATATATATATATATATATATATATATATATATATATATATATATATATATATATATATATATATATGTCTTGTAAACAAACCTTTGCATCATTGATGTAGGTACCTCCACTAAATTTGCGATACCTCAAGTTTAAAATGAATTTTTAAAAATGAAAAAAGCAATCTTGAAGCTTTAATTTTAGCTTTGACAGATACATGATTAAATTTACTATTTCTCGTAAGCAAAATACTCTCGTGTATTTCAAAGAGAAATTATACTGAGTCGAATCTCAACTTTTGGGGCGGTTTCACAATATTGACCATTTTTGAAAAATTTTGGCACATTTTTAGACAAAAGTTAATGCTCATTTTAAGAATATTTTTAAAATAATATATACAGATATAAAATATCTGAAACTTTATTTTAGGAATACTAGCTGATTAATCTCAGTATCTGTCTATATTTCTGAGATGAGGTATTATGTACACTATTTACATTAGTCGGATTATTGTCCTCATCTTTGTCACCATATTTATTACAACGTTTCGGCTGTTGTACGCTCCGGCCTTCTTCAGGTGGTTGAAATGTAAATAGTATAATTAATGTCATTTGAAAAAATACTTTAAGTTTAAAATAACAGAGAAATGGATTTTTAAAACAAACAGTAGCTGTGATTACTCACTTATTACTGTAGATTGTCACTCGTAGATCACTTAACAAGCTACGATAAAAACTGTCAACACATTTACTGTTGTTCTACATAGACATTATCTGTTAAAATATAATTTAAGAAAATGACGGGTGAGTACTTTTTGTATAATTTTTAAGTACTCGGTAATCGTAAAAATGTTGGAAAATATTCTTCGTAATCTAGTTGTAGGTATGTTGAATTTAAATTTACTATAGTCATCACTCTTATTTTCTGATTATGTCATGTATGGTCGACCATACTTTCAACAGAAACAAGTTACGTAATATTTTATATACATAAAAAAATTATATTTAAAAATATTGAGTACAAACTGCTTTTATTGAGCTTTACAGTTTTTGATACTTAAATATAGTTTTCACTTAACAATATCATTTAACCGTATTGATTAATGCAGAATTGTAAACGATTTATAATATTATAAATTATTATAATTAAAATTTTAAAAAATGAAAAAAAATTCTTGTAAAAATTTATTATTAATCGAACTTTTGTTTTCTTAAGACAATAGAGTTCTTAATATATCTTATTTATAAAAGCAATTAAAAGCTTTTCTAATTAAAACAGTCATTTTACAAATGAGAGCAGATTTTCGGTAACTGGATGTCCTGTTTTACAAAAAGAAAAAATATGATTTTAATTCCTACCAAGGAGTCATGCTTTTAACTAATAATACAAATTTTGTGATTGCAATTTTAATTTCTCAAAATTTCATGAGATTAAGCAAGTGGGAGGTAACATATGTAGAAAAAAATTTAACAAGATTTTCTAAAAAATATGTTTAAAAAATAGTGTAATTCATTTATAAATAAATCCTGAAAGTTTCATTAAGATACGAAAATTATTTGATTTTTGCATGGATTTCCAAATCAATATGTTTTTTGCCTGAAAAAGGCGCTAAAAATCTAGTGAATATTACGGCGACCGCTGAGGCAAAAAACAAAACAAGATATTTAACCAAAATTTCGAACTTGCTAGAAGAGATTAAAAAAATTAATAAAATAATACAAATATTTCGGTGCTTCCTCTTAATAATGACATAAACATTTTGACGATAAAACTTTGTTTTTATTGAATTTGGGACACTTTTTCAACATGCTCTGCTGTTTTTTCAGCGAGCAAGGTGAGGTACCTACATTAATGGCATCTCTCTTTTATTACGCCTTTAGAACAATTGTATTTAGTGTTGTGATTTTTCTGCTTGTTCAAGTTGGCGAGGATAGTTTCTACTTTTATCTTCTTAAAAAAAGTCCTCTCGGCCAGTCATGTCATAAAATCGTTGACTTATAGAGGAAAGGTCACTACAGTATCTTTGAAGCTAAGCACATTCAATATATATTGTTCATAGCTTCATGGATATGCCGAAAGAAGATTGCGTTCGACTTGGTTCACTAAATTAAGTGCAATATGATTATTCTTGGTTGGGCAGGTAGAGGTTAGGAACGAATTTCTATGAGTAGGACTTACGAACAGCAGATAAACTCATTCAGCATCTGAAAAAGCAAAACAATACATTCAACAAACAAGAAAAAAAAAACTATCGCGGCAGTTATTTTTTCCCTCTTCCATTTTTCGGGCTTTTTTTGGCTTGTTTTTTTTTTCCGGTTTAAAGAATAAGCTACATTTTTGCTGAGTTAATCCGGAAAAATTAGGAAAAAATCTGCAAGAAACTGAAAGAAAACTAAGCAAAGATTTTTGTGGGTTTTGACAGACTGATGTTTTAGAGACATTAAAAAAGTTGTCAAAATATATGAGTCGATCATGAACAGCTAATCTTAATTTTAATTTTTTTCATATGCTGTATGAACCAATGTTTTAGTTTTGTTTTATTGAAGCGCTATATCACAAAAGAATGTAGGTAGTGAAAGACCCCCCCCCAGCTTTCATCTCTTTAAAATCTATGAAATTACAAGACTTAGTAGGAAATGTAGCGGAGTCGTTTCTTCTTTTCGATTTTTAATTCTTGCTTGTCCTGCAAATTTGCTGCGACTTAAACCGCGACAGAACCAACTGCTTTGTTATTTAACCCATAGGTGATGTGAGATGCGATAGATTTATCTCGTTTACCAAAAGAAAATACGAATTAGAACGTAATTGCATCGTAATTTGAACTCTGCACGCCCAGTATATTTTCCGCGACGATAAACGAACATCAATGTATTAGTTATTAGAAATTAAATGAAAAACTGGAAAAATACTAGCTAATTATATTTGCCATTTTTTGTATGACGTTCGCACTTCTTTAGGCACGTAGAGCTTCATTTACTTTTTATACATTTAATTTTATCTGCATTAAAAAATTTTTTTTTACTGTTTTTGACAGTAGGGAAGAATTTTGATCCTTAATCATTGAGAAGTATACGTATTACTAAAACTTCAGTATCTTCTTCTTTGTTCACTTAAAACATGGAAAAAAATTTTTTTCAAGGGCTGTTTCTAGAATAGGTAAATTGCATTATTTTCTGTTTAATTTACAAGTAAAAATAAGTTTAATCGTTAATTTCTTATTGAAACCTTAGGGCCTAACTATTTAGAAATGAATATTCTCACAATCTAGCCATAAATATTCACACAATTTAGTTACATGATCAAAGCAGCATTTAATATTTCAGCTTATTATTAAGGCTTGGAAATTCATTTTCTGCTCGAGTGCTTTTTCTCTTGGATAGTCGTCATTAATACTTCCAATAACGTATTCATGACTAAATCTTATTATTTTTTGACATATCACAAATGGATTTTGAAATTCTAGTTTCTGTTTCATATTAACGCATATTTCATTTGTCAGTCGAGCGCAGAGACCAGAAGCGAAAAATGCAAACAATTTATAACCTGTTGTGACAAGGACATTTATTTTGAATAAAAATGAGCTTAAACGACAAAATAAATATTTTTACTTTTGTTCTTTTTGGATTGTTAATTGGAAAGTTTCAATTTTTTGTGCCTGAAAAATGTTATTAATATTTAAATTATCGTTAACTAGCAGTATAACCCGACTTTGCCCGGGTCTTTCATTACTGACAATTTTTGCCGTTCAGTTGGATCAGTTTAAGTTTAAAGTCAGCCCACCCTAAAATCAATATTAGTAACAACAATTGGATGCAACTGAGGCACATCCCCAAATGGGGAGCGAGAACAATTTGAAGTGGGGCTGAAAAGGGTCGTTTTTGTGCGTTCTCAATCTTGTTTCAGCCTCACGCGCAGCAGCAGTTGAAGAGGCATTTCTCCTCAGCCGTTGAGTCCTTTGATCATCATTTTCAACCTGCTCCCAGAAGCATTCGGATGAATACTGTGGACACGCATAAACAACATCCGATCACACACACACATACACGCATACGATTTGAGAATTATAGATATAGAAAATATTATTGTAATAATTTAAACTATTTATTCTTATAAAAGTTTTCATGAAAGATATATATCTAAGAACAGATAGTAAATAGTAAAACGTTGCTGAGAGTTATAATGGATAGGAAATAGTGGAGAGCCATTGTCGCAAACAATTTGAACTCAAATCCAGCACTGCAGAATTATCTATCAAACAAAAAAAATGAATCGAAATCAGATGAAACTGTGGAAACACATAAACAACATCCGATCACACACACACACACACACACACACACACACACACACACACACACACACACACACACACACACACACACACACATTTTGAGAATTATAGATATAAATAACGGGTTCTTTCATCAATTCTATTTCCGCGGATCTAGCTATCCGTTACCACCCCTAGAAATAACCAATTCATAAATTTTATTTAATAAAGTGAAAAATCCCACAAGTAAATTATGTTGACCATTCGGTAGTTCAAGTTCCGGTGGCAATTACAAACTCTCAATGCTACCTTTCTGTGAAAAGGTTTTACTTTTTAATGTAATACGGTTTACGTGCGATCATTGAAGTTAAACATCGTCGAGCGTGGTCACTAACTGAATGGGTAACCACATGGGAATACCAGGTGCTGTAAGCTTGGAGAGCAGTTAGTGTAATGAATAATCGCACGGAATTCTTAATCGGAGAGCCGACTTTCAATTCCGTTGGGGTCGTTATATTCACTTATGCGTAAATACCAGTTAAAATGGTAAGAATCCGCGTATTCTCTAGCTATGGACAAATTAGTAAAACTTGTATCGCGAAACCATTGTTAACGCGAAAAACATAATTACAATCTAAAAAATATTTACTGGTTTTAAATAACTTAGAAATGGTTGATAAGTCGTATAAAACGAATCATTCGATATATCACTGTAATACGCAAATAAAAAACAGTATATTAAAGTTAGTAAGATCTACGATTGTATTGTATAACATTTGATATCTTTTATTACAGTCTTTATTTTATTATCACAGTGTTTTAGTAGAATTCTCACAATACAAGCCTCGAGAATCGCTCAAAGTAGACTTTTACTGTTATATTGGTAAAGACGAATTTGGTGTGTGGTATTAATAAAAGAGGAGGAGGTAGGACATTAAGTTTAGGAAAAAAACAGGACATATTGACACTTGAAGGAATGAATACTACAGAGTTCAGCGAAGCATCTAGCAGCTAGTATTTTTTTCAGTGTTTTCACCATCTACAAGGCCCGAGGACCACTCGAGGTAAGTGTTACAGACTAAGAGGCACATCTTATGGGGATATGTGTGGAAGATAACGATTAACCTTAAACTTGACCAGGTTAAGATTATAGTGATCAGGGAAGCAATCTCTTGGTAGTCGGTACCACAAGGTATATCGAATTGAAAGTGGAGTCATGATGGAATAATAGATTGCGGCTCTGGCTGAGGAATCTGTATACCGAGTTCGAATTCCAGTTTAATTGATTGCATTAACTTGGGAAAGGTATGAATCCATCTCTTCTCCCCCAAAGTTATGCGTAAATATCAGGACAGAATGGATTCTATAGCCTTGGGTGGCAGCCGACAACTGGAAAATTCGGAGAGATGGACCCGAAGGCAGTTAATAACTCAGATTTATCTGGCATCTTCTCCGGTCTGCTTTCTCTCTTGGATGGGTCATTATTGATTCTCGATGGACTCCTTTAAACCTTTTAAATAGGCATTTTAGTACGGGTACATATATATATATATATATATATATATATATATATATATATATATATATATATATATATATATATATATATATATATATATATATATACACTGTTGTGCAGAATTTAATAATTTTTGTTAACTTTAACCCAAAATCAAGTGTGGTTAGCACTGTGCTTCACGCTGTACATTTTATGATGTTTGGGGGTCAGAACACAAGTTACAGGCGTTTTGTTAATGCTCTATTGTGGATAATAGACCATCTTAAGCATAGTACTGATGATAAATGCTCATGGCAAAATACTAGGACCGCAACGAAAATTCATTGTTCAGCTCATAATTTAAAAAGGAATATTGTTTGTAGGACATTGTTTTTATAATTACAGAAAGTATCAAACGCCAAAGTATGGATTTTGTATTTGTGATGCTGACTTTGTTCCGAATAATTGCCTCAATTTGATATGACATTGAATGAAACAAGATTCAGATTTTCACATAAGGAATTATTTTACCAATACTCTTGACACTAATCTCAAAGCTCTAGGAATTTGCATGGCTTTTGTTTTGAGCACTTGTTTCTTCCGTTTCCACCACAATGGTTCAATAATATTAAGACCAGGTCTTACAAAAGTTGACCATCTTCATTCCGAAGAAACATTTTTATTGCGCACTCGCCTTCCTAACCTTTTCTTGCGTAATATATAGCAAGAAGCACTGTTACCGTGATAAATGTCACAATCTTTGTAGACTAGAAGATTAAACCATAGCAAATTAATATAACTTCGTCTTCCGTGATTTAAACGTAGTACTCGATTGTCAGTTAGGTCTCATAATTTCACTGTTGAAATAGCTACATGTAACCGTAGCTTCTATGCTGATATTTTTCTGTCGCACTTCTCACCTATGGAAGACTCTTCCGACTTTTTGTTTTCTAGTAAACTCGATCTTTATAAAACTAAATGTAACGCCGATCGCCGTCTTCCCTCTTTTTGAAACCTGTACTTTTATTGCGCTCTCACCTTCCTAACCTTTTCTCGTTTTCTTTCACTTTCATTAACCCCTTGATGCTTAGTGGCTTTATTGCCTTGCTTGGGATTAAATTATTTAAAAAGATCGATAAACTTTACATCGGGAAATATGCTAATTTCCGCTCACGTTTTCTGTTTTTACATATTAAATTACATTTGAGTCCTTGTCCTATATTTTGTTAAAGATTCGTAAAAAGTCTTCCTAGATTGGCTCTAAGATTCAGACAAACAATCTCACAGATAATTATGAATAAAAGGAGATTAATTATGTCTAGCTCCTTCATGCATGTAATCTTTTGCTGTACAATATTCTGTTAATGGAAAACATTTATTTTCCTAGCTATTACCAATAATTAACCAAATGTAACTTCAAATTTTATAAATTGACCCACATATTCTATGCTCTATGTTAAACTTGCTTCATTTTTCAATATATATAACAAGTTAGTTAGATTAGAAGATTATTGTTTTAATGATATTTAAACTGTTTTGTTGCCGTAAACATATTTCCTTGATTCCTATTAAGCTAAGATTTTTAAAAATTCTAAAATTACTAATTAGTGCGCAAAGTTGTCATATATGAAGAAAATGAATAACTACCAACACCGAGGTTCGAGTGTGGCACTCTGGACTTATGAATATATGTTTTCCGCCAGGTGTATAAGTAGCGGTGTCAGGCTACTAACTGGGGGATTATTGAGTGATTACTGAGTGTAGCTATCCTGTCAAATTAGTGTGAATTATTGTGCGTCGATGATTTGGGTTTTGATTTAGGATTACCGAACGTTTAAGCCGAGCCGCGCTATTGACAAGGTTTTAACTAATATGGCTAATTAACTTTGGTTAAGTTTTACCTCTTTGTCTTGTTACGTATTTATTTGCAGTTGTAATTAGATACTGTTTTTTCTTGACATTGAAATCTTGAGTCATACTTAATTATTAATATTCACCGTACGTCACAAAAAAGTATAATTTAATTATTTCGAACTGTTGTGTTACGATTGTTATAGATGCTGTTATAAACACAACGTTTCTACCAAGTAGACTATGGTCATCTTCAAGTGCCACTGTTTGGAAGATATCGGAAATGTTAACTGCTATGTTATTTTGTTCCTGTGAAACCAGCTATTGTTCATTTCTGCTTAACCAATGTTTCCCTATCAGAACGCACAGCCACGATAGTATCACGTTTTAAGCAACTCCTATGCCCAATACTCCTCCGCCTTGAAATTTATTAGTGGTGTATTTTTGCAGCGTTTGTATTCACTGTCAGATGGCTTCGATATTTCTTTATCCTATCGGCTTCGTTCGTAGCGCTTTTTGAGAAAAAAAGTGTGAAAACTGATTTGAATAGTAATGATTGTAAAGTTCGTTATAATACTTTTTGTATAAATATGAATTGTACTTGGTAGTAGGATGGCTGAGGTAATTGTGTATTTCAATCGTCCTATGGGCTTATAATGCGACCGCATTCGAAATCCAGAATTTGAAGTACTGACTTTCAAAGCACGGACGTCCTTCTCACTTTAAAAATTGCTGCAACATAATCCTCATTTTTAAGTACTTAACCTTACCACATTTCTGGTTAGTAGATGTCAAAATATACACTTTTATAAACTTATATATCAGGAAGTTTCAGAATTATATGCGGCCAAATTCTTGTAATATAGTCGTGTAAGATCTACATACCAACCCCTGATAACTGTCAGCTTTTCTTGAAATTAACCATATCCTCCTGGCCTCAGTTTAAACTGAGAACCCCTTTTCCATATATTAAATGAGATGTGCTGAAAAAAATCCAGGTTTTTTTATACTAGTGTAGAATCACATCTCTATTACTTCAAGTCAATTCTTCCTCTGTAAGAAAATTGTGTAGTAGTCACTTCCACAGAGAAGGATTCTTTTCTTAGTCTACAACGAAAATTTTCACTTTATAATACGTTCTTTTTAGTTTTTGGAAGGCAACTGTCGTTATTCTAATGCTTTTTCAGATTTTTCTATCGCATCTTTCGTTGTCTCTCATGACATTTCCAACTTGCCGGATTCTGACGCCTTCAATTCGGGGATCACATCTTTACTGCTTTTACTAACGTCCATACATTCTGTCTTCTTACCATTGTTGACTAGTAATTTTTCCCGCTTTCGTTTACTACCAGGTCGAGGAGTTCCTGCAGATTTCTTCCTGTGTCTGCCATGAACACGTATGCTATATGCGTATGTTCCCACTAAACATGCTAGAGTAGAATTGTCTTTATAATAATAAAAATAATTTTCATAAAAATCCGCTGATGTTTACGCAACTCGTACATATATCGATTCCGTTGAATTTTTCATTGAATTTTGTAGATCTTTATAAAGATAGAACAAGAAAAAATAGAAACGAATATGTTGCTTGTGTACATCCATAACAATGTGATAACAGTGGATGAGAATAAAAGCGGGATTTTTCATTTTTATGAAATCAAAATGGCGAAGCTACATTCGCCTTTGGAAGAAGAAAAACATATTAAAAAGAAAATCGGAATATTAACAAAAGAAAATAAAGAAATATTCAAAAGCTATTGAAGTGCTACTGAATATAAATCCGCAGCATTAATTTAGAAAAGTATCCGTGAAAATGAATAAATTAAATTACATTTTCAGTCGCTTATACTGTCTGCTTACATAATACTGCCTTCCCCTGTTTTATATTTTCTTCAATAATTTCTCCACTCATCACACACTCTATTTTTCCCCTTTCGGTGGATGTACTGAACAGGTCAAAGTATTTGTACGTCTATTTTACATAGCTGACAGCGCCCGACTTTCACAATATCAGTCTCGTCCGCTAAATGCACTTTATTGATATTAGAACTTGAATCCTATTGATTCTATCCTATTTGATATGTATGATGTGCAATTTTGTAAGGACGATGTCAGGTTGGGTGCATTGTTTGAATCGACGACCTTGGGAGTCATTCGTGAAATACCGTAATCGCAAATATTATATTGATTGTTTTTTAATACTTCATGAATTTCAAAGATAACGCAGACACTGACGTTAAGCACCTCCTATGTTTATATGACGTGGGCTCTTCAATTAATAACAGGCTTCTTGCTTGCTGAATATGACTTAAGCAATTAAGAAATTTCTGCATTTCTACTCACTTAATTAAAATTGTAATCTCGAAGTCAGAAATTGGAATTAAGTAACGAAATCCTTGCGATATATTGGTAGTCTGAAAACACTGTGCTGTTTTTGTTATTAAATGGCATTAGAAACATTTACTTATAACTAACAAAATCGTACAAATAAATAAATAAAACACAATTTTACAAATATATAAATATATATAAATAAATTACCTAATAATTTTATGTATTATGATAATAAAAACCTGAGTAAAATTTAACATTTGACAATGAATTATTATGAGGCATTTACTATATTTATTTACTCAAGATTTTCCATAAAAAATAATATCAGCATCAGTAAAAAAATATCTAATGTCTGTAATCGAACAATTTCAGATTCAATGGTCGCACGTAATAATGGCTTTAAGATAAAATAATTTAAAAATTTAGTTGACTTCGAAAATTACCTTTTCTAAAAAAATATCGTGTTTTACATTTAACGGTAAAAATACTTATAACCAATTGAAAAAAATTAAATGAATAATAAATACGAATAAAAATAAAAGCGAAAAGTAAGAAACTGAAACTAAAATATATTTAAAAATAAAAAATAAAAAAATTTCTTAATTAAAAAAATAAATAAATATGTATATCGAATAATTAGGCACATTAATGACAAAGGAGGAAAAATATTTGACGCATTTCGTTCTTCCTTTAGGACATCTTCGGAAGAATCGCGTCATACAATTTTTTCAACGTTTTTTTTTTATAATTTGCCTAACGTTCTCCTGATAAATAAAAAGATTACATACCATATTCTCCCATTAACTACAAGGAGCAATTACTAATATGATAATATAAACGTTTCTAAAATTTAATAAAATATACATAATTATAAACATTTATTTTTATACAAATTCCTTTCTATAACCGAAAATGATCTTTTCTACAAAACCAAACAATTTCATAAGATAATATTTTATTTAATAACGTATGTAAGATAGAACAGATTTAATATTTAGTTGGCGTTAAAAATGAACGTTTTTCATGTAACTTATTTAAAAATGGAGATGATATCTGTGAATAAATTCAATCGATTTACCTTGCCATTATCGAACAGCGGATTTACGTCTGTGAAACTATGAACCGGCAGATCAGTCTTTTGAAGACTTATTTACTACAATTAACTTTCTTTACAAAGATCTATTTTCACGGGATTCAGACAGCTGCCATATCAGCGTTCTTTTTAATCGTAAAAGTTGATGCGTGCTTTATTGATTTTAACATCAAAAATGAAAGAAAATATCAGTCTACATTTCTGAGATGATGTGTTGTAATTATTTACATTATTTACATCATTCGGACTGTTTTCCGCATCTTTATTGCCATATTCAGGACGTTTAGGATGATATACGCTCCGGTCTTCTTCAGGTGATGCACTTTCGAAAGGATTCGGTTCGAAATTCCAAATATCACCTGAAGAAGGCTGCAGTGTACAACGACTGAAATGTCGTGAATATCCCAATAAAGACGAGGACAACATTCCGAACGATGTAAATAGTTTAAAAAGAAATAAAATGTACACACAGCCGTTATAAAATGAGATTTGATTTTATCTAAAAAGATATAAAAATGTGCATCAAATGCAAAAATAATGCATTTGGCAATGTAGTGAAAGTTGCTTTACAAAATCTAAACAAAGTATTAAGAAACAGGAAAGTTTCCTTAGAGACAAAGGGATTACTGTAGAACTGCTATATAATATCAATCCTTCTCTAAGCTAATGAATGTTAAACAACTTCCTACCAGGTAGATTTGAGGCAATAAAGGTATGGTGGTAAATAACATTAAAAAACGATTTCAAATTGCTCGCAATTAGTTGAATTGAAGCGACTGTCCCACTGAAGGCGTGTTGGATGTAATTAACAAATGACGTATTAATCCAAAAGGAACAACTGACTGCTGAGAATAATACGCGCGGAGCGCTTCTGCTGTGCGAACCTTTTACTGAAAACGGGAACAAAAAAGATAAACACATACATACTTATATATATATATATATACTTATATATATATATATATATATATATATATATATATATATATATATATATATATATATATATATATATATATATATATATATATATATATATTAGAGTAGATAAGTTAGTCAATAAAACAAAGAGTACCTATAAAATCAGTACGAAAACATTTATTAATATTAAACAGATGACAAAAATGAAGTATGGAGATATCTGATGAAATATCGATTTTTAAATAAAACCTCATGCTAAACGCTTTGAGGAGTTACTTTTCAATTAGCCTGTATTAGCATTGTGTGCGGGCGCGCTCGTGTGTGTGCGGGCGCGCTCGTGTATGTGCGGGCACGCTCGTGTGTGTGTGCCCGCGCGTGTGTGTGTGTGTGTAAAGAAAGTGACAGTTGAAGGAAAGAGGACATGGAGAATTTGGAACTCAAACGACATATTGAAGGCACAGCGGTCAGAGAGAGGCAGCGCATAACCTGCCTAACGGACTAGCGAGAATGGATTGTAGAACAGGGACTAGTGGGATGACACTTTGACAAACATTGCCTACAGCTACAAAAGATAGGGTGTGGTTGAGACTATGTCTTGAAGAGATACGACATATTTTTTAATCGTTGCAAAGCAATAATATCACAAGGATACAAGGGGTTTGCATCATGTAAGCTACGCTTATTAAATCGCTATATCGAGGCACTTAAGTTTTGACCTGGTTTTTTTAATTTTTTTATCCAGTTTTTGTGACTTCGGCACATTAGCGAGATTTATTACAACCGTATTTAACCGATTTCTATCACATAGACCGAATTAGGTATGGCGTCATCCCTGATGATAAAAAAAAATCAGCTGTGTAGATACTGCATGCAAGATCAATTCTCCCTCGGAAGATAATCTTTCATTCCAAATCCACTCTACTTGCTTTAACGGTGGTGGGTATTTGACTGGGAATTTTAAGAGTCGAAAAAAAAAAACACAAATAAAACGAAGAAAATTAATCAGCTAATAAGAATGAAGTATTTCATCGCATAATTCAAGTAATTTTAAAACGACAGCCATATCGATATGGCTACTTTGCCAATCAGAGATTTAATTCCTTTTTTCGATAATTCATTGCGTTTTCAATTATATTTTCAAAATATTTAGAAACAAATTATTTTCATTCTAAATTGCAAACAAATATAAATCGGTATCATTTTTTTCCTGGGTAAGTTTTTTTTTTTTAACCGAATGTGCCATTTAATTTGATAATTTCTTTTGGTTTTTCCCTTTAACAATTTCACATACTTAAAACCTCGTTTTAAATGCAAGCCAAGTAAATGTTTCAAGTCAGGTTTTAAAGCTTGAATTTTCATAACTAAATACAACATGGCTTAATATTTTGTAAGGAGCTTATTTTGATAAAGTAAGATGGCTGAAAATGAAATAAAAAGAAACCTTCTACTGGCTTGGTTAAAAAGCTGTCAAATTTATAAAATAGAGAACTGATTTCTTGCTAGTTCACAAGGCACAAAATATTATTTACAAAGTTTAGATTAGATCTGGCAAATGGCCGGAAATATTTGGTATACCATAAGGATCGAACTCTCAAGGTAAGTTCTAATGGTTAATTATATTAGTTTCCTAATCATTAGCCAACATCAAGACATCCTTAAATGGTGCCAATTGTACTGTAGTTTTGCCATATAATAAGGATCGAACACACGACTCAGTTGTGAATTTATATGCAAGACCAACCTCTTTTATGCGTCGTGTTAGGCAACGTAGACAATCATGGCTCTCCATAAGCTGCTGTTCTTTGTGGCTCTAAGCACTTTTCACGTGTTAACATCCATATTAGTTTGTGCTTTGTCATTCAGTCGCACAAGCACATTATTTCCCTTCCTGCTTGTTTCCTTCCTTCCTTCCCTCCTTCCTTCTTTCTTTCCTTCCTTCCTTCCTTCACTCTGCCCTTTGAGTGTTAAGATATCTAAGCCCTCTTTTCTAATAACGTGATCCAGAAATTTGAACTGCTTGTTTCTGATTTATGTATAAATGTCCACATTCTCATTTTCTTTAGGACATCCGTGTTGCTAACCTATTATGTTAATTGCATTCTCATCATCCTTCTGTAAAACCAGACTTTTGGTCACTTTATGTCTCTTCTTCATCTTTAAGAGAATTATACTGTATCCACTTGCATATAAGAGGATCGATATGACATAACATTTCAGCACCATTTTTCTTTGTTTTTAATGAAATATTCTGATGTCTTAATACTTTGCTTAGTTTCTGGAAGATATATTTCGCTAATATGATGCGACCTTGGATCTCTGTGTCACACTTTCAATTGTTTGATAAAACACTACTTAGTATAATTTCTATAACTGCTTGATTTTGATGTCACCAATTTGAAGTTCACATATTTAACTAATAAGCCGTCAAAAATTAATCAAACAATCATTAATATTCGTTTCCTGGTAAGGGAACAGTCAGTATTTATTGAACGAGTATTCATTGCTACTTTCGGTGAAATTATAAAATATTTCTCTTAAACAACTTTTCAGTAAAATATTAACTGTTATCATTCTTCCGAATACTGATGGGCGTTTCCTTCCTAAACTTTTGTTTGAGTCATGTGAAACGTTGATATGTTATTATTCTTCCGTCGAGGTGCTATATGCATTGTGTTGTTGCTGTTGTTAAAAGTCGTCAAGTAATATGGTATATTTTATTTGGTACGGTACGTTGTCTGTTATTCTGTAGCACCAGTCCAGGTGGTTCGAGAAGGATGATCCTCGCTAACACCTACAGATTTTCAAAAATACTTTACCATTAAGCTCGTCATTGTTATATTTGTTCCCATTGTTATTTTCTCCCATTTCTCAAACGTAATGTGATTTCTAAATCATATAAACTTATATGATTTAGAAATCACATTATCACTGAAATATCTATTTTGGGCTGGATTCATTTTCTCAGTCCCGTGAACTCTTCTGGAATATTCTGGTGTACTTTCTCGTTTACATTCGGATATGTTTCATTTTCGATTTTTTTTTAATCCAACCATCCCAGTTCCGTTTTGTGTCCTTGAATATTCTATTTAATTCTTCGTTTTTACTTGTTCCCGTAGAAAGACAGAAATTACAGAAGCTGTTCTGTTTTGAAACCACGGCCCATTTATCAGCTTTGTGTTCTTGTCATGCATGTTACCGAGCAATAACAAGTACAAGCTAGATAATCAATAACAAATCGATACAGAGGCTTCAAATGCGGCTGACTCCTCCAGATAATGGATGTCGAACGTACACACACCAAATAATGTTATATGAATGATGCATGTCTTTGATATTTCAGAAAAAAAAGAAGAATCGATACAAAGAAAAAGGCTTGTTTTGAGACTGGAAGAAAGAAAGAAAGAAAGAAAGAAAGAAAGAAAGAAGTGAAATGAAAAAGTAAATGAGAAATAGAAAAAAATAGGAAAGAAACATGTTACCAGGGAAGAAAGAAAGAAAGAAAGAAAGAAAGAAAGAAAGAAAGAAAGAAAACATAAATAGACAAAAGCGACAAAGAAAAGAAAAATATAATTAGAAAGGAAAAAGAAAGGAACAAAGAAACAAAGGGAAAACTAAAATGTAAGCGAAAAATAGAAAAAGGAAATAAATACGTAACCAGGTAAGAAAGCAAGCAAGAAAGAAAAAATAATTGCAAAAGTAAAAAAAAGATAGAAAAAGGAAAGAGACATGTAACAAGTGAAGAAAGAAAGAACGCAAATGGACAAAAGTTACATAGAAAGGAAAAACATGTAACGAGAAAGAAAAATAAAGATAGAAAAAAAATGAACGATCAGTAGAAAAAAAGATAAGAAAAATGTAACCATGTAAGAAATAAAGAACGGAAAAAGAAAGAAAGAAATACAAAATGGACAAAAGTGATAAAGAAAAGAAAAAGAAAACAAGAACGAATTATAGTTGTGTAAAAAATAGGGACGAAAGAAAAAGGAAATAAAAACTAAACGAAAAAAGAGAAAAGAAAGATGTAAGGAAAAATAAACCAAGAAAGAACAAAGAAGACAAACACTAAATGAATAAAAAGCGAAGAGGAAAAAGTGTAACCAGAGAAAAAGAAAAGAACGAAAGAAATAAAAAACAGGATAAAAAGTCACGGGAAAGGGAAAGAAAAATATAACCAGAGAAGGAAGAAAGAAAAAGAAACAAACAAAAAACAAAATAAGCTGAGTAAATATAAGTAAAGAAAAATAAAACTAAAGGGGAAAGAAAGAAATATTAAAAGAAAAAGAAGCAAAAAGGTAAAAAAGGAAAAAAATCTATCAACGAAATGGCACTTCGAGGGAGGTGAAAATAGAAAATTAATCTAATCAATGAATAAAGGAAATAAAGGCACAAAATAAACGAGGAAAAAAGATGGTATAAAACACGTTTCATGAAGAGTCGCGATTGAATGAAATAAACAAATTTTGAAAGAATTTAAAGAAAAACCAAATGAAGAAAAAGAGAAAGAATTAATGAAATTTAATTAATGTTCAAAAGTTTCGTTATATATTTGCCGGAAACCTAGCCTTGCAAAATGTATTTGCTAATTTTGCAAAAAAAGAAACAAAAACAATTTTCTTCGATATTAATCAATATATACATCTAATGGTATAATATTCACGCTTCTTTTTATTCTTCTATAAATCCTTTCTTAATTCGTCAGTCAGTCAGCTTGACTTACCTGTTTCGAATGATCTTTTTTGATCTTCTTCATTGACATTAACTAAGTACGTCACATGGCCAAATTTTTATACTCCCTTTTTATTTCTTTCGCCTATAGTCTTATTTTTCTTTCCTCCTCTTTTCTCTCTACTTTTGTTTTGTTTTCTTTGTTTGTCGATCTTTAAATTAAGATGGGGAAAATTGTTCATGAAGAACTCGAAAATAACCAAAGCAGTAAGAATCCTTATGTTTACCTGAGCTTAAATACCACTATCAAATATATTTTACGTGTTGTGCCCTTTCGAGACGTGGGTTATCATGGCTCTCCACAACTTCCTATCATTCGTTGTTCTAAACAATATTTCTATCCTTAGTATCTGTCTTATTTGTTGTTCTTACATCCATTTACACGTTAAATAGATAATTTACTGTTTCTTCCCATTCTCTCTTGATATTGTGCCATAGGAAATTTAACTGTTACTTTCTGAGTGATAAACAAAAGTGCACTCGGCCCTATTTTTCTTTAAACATACTCATTGCTCATATGTTCAGTCCATGATATCCTCATCAACCTTCTGTAGAACCACATTTTTGTTACTCCTCAACATCTCTGAAGAAAGACTTCCGCATTCACTCCTATATAGGAGAATTTATATTACATAGCATTTCAGCATTCTTTTCATTGTTTGTAACTAAATTTTCCTAATTTATTAATTATAAACTTCGCTTTTGTAAGACATCTTTCGCTACTCTGGCGCGCCTTTGGATCTAGGCGCCACATTTTCTATTGTGTGCTCTCAGAATTTTCATTTAGTTATATTTCTGTTTTCTTTATTGTGGAGTCTCAAATTTGTAGCTGGCATATTTGAACTTTTTCGATGAAATATTGTTAGTATTGCTTTTTTCTACAATTAGTTCATTAGTTATTTTGATATTCATCACAATTACTAGTTTATTAGCCTCCAACCATTTAATTAGAAGCATGGATCGGAAAACTACAAGAAGAAAAAATAGTTTCGGATAAATCCCTTATATTTGATAAAAATGCAACACCACAAAGAAAAAATATCCTCTAGTTTACAATCAGTAAAAAGAATCGAAGATGGCTGAAAAACATGAGCCACGAGAAAGGTTTAAGGAACAATGACAATAGAAAGAACATTTACACTTGGAATCAGAATGCAACAGTTCATTTGGTACTCTACATATAGATTTATAAGTCAACTGAAACCATATAATTAGAGATTCTATATAGACTATATTTTAATTTTAAAGAATTTAAGAAATGCAGTGCCAGCCTTCCTATGTGATGGTGAATGCTGGACAATTTCCTCACCGACGAAAACTTGAAGCAACAGAGCGGGGGCTCTACAGAAGGATGGGAAGAATACCATGGAAGGAAAATGTGAGTAATGAGAAAGTTTTTTGTATTTACTCATCCTACCTCCCACGAGATGAGGTTGTAACACAAGGTCAGTTTAATGTGGGGAGCCCGAGCGCGTACACCAGCGCTAGAAACAAAAATTTCCGTGCTCCTGCAACCGTCGGTTGCACTAGCCTCGGTACATGCACCGATCCCTCTCCCTAATGCATTGAGAGTGCGCGGCCCCGGGCAGCTGTTCCCCAGGGCCGGCACCACTATAATGTTCTTCAGTATAATTTCCCTCAGTTGCGACACTGTCCTTTGACGGAGATGCCCTTGAAATGTCTCCCGAAATACATAGACGCAACTGAGAGACGATAAATAGGGTAACGATAAAGTTATAATGAACATTGTTCGCAAAAAGAACACTTGTATTGAGAATGATAGAAAATACAATTCCTAGGACACATAATAAGGAAAATCGTTTGAAATAATGACACTGACACGCCCTCGTTCTGAAGCGGCATATTACATATAAAAAATGATGTTTTGGATCCTTGCTTTATATCCTTAACATCTATAGACCACCATTCTGTATGAGTATTCCTGCTGAGATATGGAAATGTCCTATAAACCTATGCGTTTTACATGACATTAAATACAGTAAATATTTTTTTTAAAAGTAGTTGTACTTTTAGAATTTAATATTAATTTATAAATATATATTATTTAAATCAAACAATTTAGTATAACTGATTTGAAAGTTTTCTCTGCTCGTTTGAAAAACAGGTTATACTGAGCTTGAATACAAAGAAAATTATTATGTACTTCCGTAGATGAGAAAGTTTTACTTGAATACAAATTAGTTGCCTGACATGATATATACCACACTGAACGCGGACATATTTAATTTGTAATGGAAAGGTCTGTCCTTTGATACCGATTTTAAAAGGCGATATATAAAGATAGCATTATTTAAGATATTCTATTTTAAAATTATTGTTACATAAGGAGCTCCAAATAAATTATATCTACATCAACACCATGTTGTAATCATTGTCAGAATTTTCTGAATCCTGAAATCAGGAATCTATACTAACGGCTATGAAGATATGGAAGAAAGCCAAATATAATCTTGAATGCCTACATGGGACTCGATAAGTTTAGTCAATGATTCAATTCCGGAATTCATGTGGAGAAAACAGTTAAGCAGAGAAACTTTTAACAAATTTTTGTTCCAGATTACCTTAGGTCAATATCAATTATTGTATGATTTTGGCGTTTTCCAAGTGCAGGAATTGAATTATTTGGGAATTATTTAAATTAATTTATAAATATATATTATTTTAATCAAACAATTTAGTATAACTGATTTGAAAATTTTCTCTGCTCGTATGAAAAACAGGTTATATTGAGCTTGAATACAAAGAAAATTATTATGTACTTCCATAGATGAGAAACTTTTACTTGAATACAAATTAGTTGCCTGACATGATATATATCACACTGAACGCGGACATATTTAATTTGTAATGGAAAGGTCTGTCCTTCGATACCGATTTTAAAAGGCGATATATAAAGATAACCTTATTTAAGATATTCTACTTTAAAATTACCTTAGGTCAATATCTATTATTGTATGATTTTGATATTTTCCAAGTGCAGAAATTGAATTATTTGGGAATGATTTAAATTAACGTAGAACAATGTGAAAACAGAAATCCTTCAATTTTAAGAATACAGAACGGATTTTCCCTCAATTTTAAAAATACAGAACAGATTATTATGGTCGTTAAAAAGGGGAGGGAGAGCTCAAGATACGAGTTACGAACCGAAGAACGCCAAAATCAAATAAATACAAAATTATAAATATCTGGGAATTGTTTTGACAAAGGATGGAAATGTGACACCGAAATCCGAAGTTACATTGGAATAGCGGAAGATACTTTCCAAAAACTAAACAGAGTATTTTAAAACAGCAAAATTTTGTTTGAAACATTTGTTGAGTGCTGAACGGCGATCAGTCCTCCTGTATGGCAGTGAATGACAATTTCATCACTGCCGAAGAGAAACTTGCAGCAACAGAAATCAGGTTTCACAGAAGGAAGTTGAGAATAATGTGGACGGAGTATGTAAGCAACGAGGAAGAATGAAGCCAATGAAACGACATGTTGTTAATGATAGACATATAAACATAACTGCAGGGACACCTAGACAAAGTAGTAAAGGAAAGCTAGAAGAACACACTATCTCTCAGTTGCAAGGATATAGAATATATGGTCGTTAAGAAGGGTGAGAGGCCAAGATGCAATTTACGAACTGAAGAACGTTAAAATCAAGCAAGTACAGAAATGTAATTATCTGGAAAATATTTAAATTGATGTAGGAAAATATGAAGGAGAAATCCCTCAATTTTAAAAATACGGAATGGATTATCCCTCAGATTTTAAGAATGTATAGACTTTAACGAAGTGCAGAGGTCAAGATGCGAGTTACAAATTGGAGATTATGCAAGTACAGAAATTGTATAATATGGGAAGTATTTAAATTGACATGGGAAATGTGAAAGAGAAATCCCACAATTTTAAGAATAAGGAACGGATTATCCCTAAATTTTAAGAATAGTTAACGAAGTATCTCTTAATTTTAAGCTTACAGAATATATGGTCATTAACAAGGGAAAGAGGCTAAGATGCGAGTTACGAATTGGTGATGTCAAAATGAAGCAAGTACAAAAGTTTAAATATCTGGAATGTTTTTTTAAGAAAAGACGAAAAATGTGACAGCGATATTCCAAGATGAGCTGGAAAAGCAAACAAAATATGCCTTACAAAAGCTAAGCTAAGTATTAAGAATCAGGAAGATAACGTTATAAACAAGAGAAATAGGGATGCATTGCAGCGTGATAATACTCGTCCTATATGGCAGTTAATGCTGGCCTATCTACACTCAAATGAATAGTAAACTTGAGCTAGAAGAGATGTGGTTTTATAGAAGAATACTGAGAATACCCTGAACAGAACATGCAAGCAATGAGTAAGTTTTTCAAAAGAGCAAGTATACATAAAATCAGAAAGAGTTGAACTTTTTAAGACAAATAATGAGAAAATAAGGTCTGGAAAATTTGAAACGCACAAAAGTGTATGAGAAAGAAATAGAGAGAGAGAAAGCAGTAGAATAACTTTTCTAACCCTGTTGTGTAAATGGATGTCAGAAAAGGGAGAACAATTACCATGTATATTTTTAAATACTATAAATAAGATCACATTATTCTTGTCAAATTTATTTATTTTTAGGATCTTATTCCGTGACATAATCTAATCTGAAATAGTTGAAGTTAAGAAATATAATAAATAGTTGTGATGATAGTTTACTTAATGCTAGGAAAATACATTTTAAAAAGAATCCTCTGAGAGACATCTGTGTCCTATCAGCATGGTTGATGCTAATCTCCAGTCTTGCTACGAGTTACTCGGGCTAATATTCTCAATTAACATAAAGTGGGGAAAATTATATTGAAAATTGCTAGATCTACTACTAGGAAAGTTGAATCACTGAGTCGGACTCGACAATTTTTATCTCCAGAATTTATCTGTTTCATGCTTTGAAAATTTCTCTCCGTTGCTACTGCTGTATAATTAGAGATTCTAGATAAGATCCAAAGAAGAATCAGAAATATTATTGGTTCTGATCTTGCATCTCGGCTTCAGTCACTTTCCCACTGCCGTTATGTAGTTTCCCTAAGCCTTTTTTATAAATACTGGCATGGCAGTTGTTTGGATGGACTCTTCGTTATGGTACCCAAGCGTTATAAATTTAAGCGCAGTACAAGATTGGCGGCAAGTTCTCATCAATTCACATTTGAATTGGCTAGATAAGTTCTATGCTGACAGTTTCTTTTCTCGCACTCTTCGTTTGTGGAACTCACTTCCGGCTCCATGCTTTCCAGCCAACTTTGATCTTCAAAAATTTAAATGCAATGTCAATCGTTATCTCTTGCTTTGTACATTACACTGTTATTTTTCTCGCTCCTTAATAATGTTTCATTGTTTCCATATTTTTTCACGGTGAGGAACGCCTTGTGTCTCAGTGGCTTTACTGCCTTGTATTGGGTAAATGATTTAAAAAAGAAACAGAAGTTAGGAGTGTACACGGCGTAGTTTTCTGATTCCTAGTCTCTCCCTCTCTTTCTCTCTTGCGCGCACGCATACACGCACACATATAATGCAAAGAAGATACCAGTTATGAAAATTAACCAACAAAATTACAGTTTTGATTGAGATCACCATCGCTTTGAAGAACTTTCAATGTTTCAAATACATGACGACTGTTTCTTGATTTGTAAATGATTTTTTTTTAAATTCAGAAAATATTTCGCCATAATCTCCTTGGCTATTTTTGTGGTCATCATTAGGTCAAAGAAGACTGGGATCAATAACCGATTTAGATAAAATATAACATTTATTGTGAAAGCTGCATTCTTCTTCACTATCGTTTCCATCTTGTGCATTGATTAGATTCAAACGATTAAGTTCGGCTAGTTTATTCTAAACAGCCCTGGCACAATTCTTGGAATCATTCGCTGCTCAATTATCGTGTTTTCCTGTATTCCGTGAGTGCTTGTCGATTAAATGAAGTAGCCATTTGGTAATTATGTTTAAACTTGTAGCATCCACCTCGTTCATATAAAGTTAGTCTTTGTCTTCCGCAGTATTGAATTAAGCTGGATTTTTCTCAGCTCAAATACATTCAAACATTGATGCCAGAATTATGTCGAAGTTTTATCTGTGGGGGTGTCTACTTGATCCTATCAAAGTTGACTGCAGATGAAACAGTTTTCACTGCTGTTTAAGTGGGTATCGAATAGAGGTTTGCCTAAAAATGATCTTAAACAAAAGAATCAACATTATTTACAAGTGTTCCAAGAAGTAGGACACATAAATATTCACAATGTATATTCTATACATCGCGAAAACTGCCTGAAATCGAAGGGTCTTTTGCGTTTCTCGTTGTCTTTATAGTCAGTTTTGTCATTATATTCATGGTATGCTCAAAGAACGTAGTGACAAAATCTGTACCAAAGACGTCTACTGATCGTTGTTTCAATACCTTGAATTATTGAGTAGCATATTTCTTAAAATAATCAAATAGAGAAACATTAAATAGGGTGAGTTTTGGGTTTTTCAACAACAAAAAAAAAACACTAAAATATATATGTGAAGCTTTATAACGTCCTTTGAACTCACCTTATCTATAAAGTTTTATACCACCTCATAAACGCGCCTTATAAAGGTATTCCAATAACGTGGACCGATTTTAAATGTGAATTAAGTTTAAGCGTCTAATTATTTTTTTTCTTTTTCTTTCAGATCTAGCGGAAATTTGGGCGATATTATTTTTCACACATAACTGTCATGAATTAACTAACATGATTCAATAGAGAAATAAATCAAACTTTCACCAATAACACAGATATATTTACTGCTGACTTTGATCCATCTTAATGAAACACCCTTTATCTCAACCCTTTTGAGATTATACAAATGTAACTTATATGGATACACCTCATATGCAACCTCATATACAAATGGCTGATCGATAGTATCCGAGTATGCCTGTCTACTAGGGCGACGAGCCAATCACTGTTGCAGAGGCATAATTGTGTTGTTCGTCGCCCGCCTGTGGTTTATACGACAATTACGCTGAGCGGACTTTAGATACAGTTTCTAGAATAGAGCGCATTATCTGGCGTGATCAACAGTTTGAACAAGACCAGTACTCTTAAACCCCTCGATCACAATGACTTATGACTTCGCGCTAGCACAACCATCGACGGCTCCCAAATAGTTCAGTCTACCCAGTTTTCATTCATAAGACTTGGGTCAATCTGGAGTTTGGTTTTCAGGCACATTCCAAAGGGGCTGCACGCTGGATTTGACTACCCAGGTATATAACATCATGAAGTCATCTCACTGACAAACCGATCATAGTTCGTGAGATCTATTCGAAACCAGGTCTATGCTCGGAAGCGTTCTAATCTCTCAGCTATGTTGCTTAATATGTAATTTACTTTTATAAAACAAAATTATATATTAAGTTTTATGCTACCTTATAAACGCACCTTATATATGAAGCTTTATTTAACCATATAAACGCACATTATATATGACGCTTTAATTGACCTTATAAATACACTTTATATATGAAGTTTTATTTGGCCTTCTAAATGAACTTTATATAAGAAGCATTATTTTTAAACGCACCTTATATATGAAGACTTATGTCACCTTATAAAGACACATTATGCAAGAATCTTTATGTCAGCATACAAACAGGCATTATAGGTTAAACTATGTCTATTTCTGTGAAAGTCTACCTCTGTAACACCTACCTAGATTATTCGATACGTATTTATACTCCTATATTTATGATAGTGTGTGTCGATAAATAAGACGCGAATACACACGCACACGTACACACACACACACACACACACACACACACACACACACACACATATATATATATATATATATATATATATATATATATATATTTCGAGTATTTGGGAAAGATTGGGGTTTAAAGGCCCTATTCATGGTTGCTTGCTCATCGACACAATGACAGGTTTAATATATTTATATCTCTCTCTCTCTATATATATATATATATATATATGTGTGTGTGTGTGTGCGCGCGTGTGTGTGTGTGTGTGTGTGTGGCCGATGATAAGGGAACGGATGGGAATTAACCTGACTCAAAAAACTCCATCAATCACATCTAAAGCCACAAAACTGTTTTGCAATGACCTCATTTGAAAGGAAAGATGCTACCTTAACAGAATTGAAACAATTTGCAGAATTCAGGGCTGGGGCTAGCTTAAAACCTACACGGGGTTCGGTTTTGTACTGGTTTATATTAAAGATTCCTCAAAATTTTAACACTTTTTTCTTTATCTAACTTGCTGTTTGTTGGTAATTTTAGTGCTAGCAGGTATATTTAAGTATATTTTACACAAATATACATACATGCGCACATATATATATATGTATGTATATATATATATATATATATATATATATATATATATATATATATATATATATATATATATATATATATATATAAATATATAAATATATATATATGGGGGGTATGTGTGTGTGTGTCGGTGTGCGTGTGTGTGTATGTGTAAATGAAGTATTAACGTAGAGTTACAATTTGGATCTGAGTGCGTGATTGCTATCTGGTGATTTTCTTTGTTACAAATCTGTCTTAGTTTCTGGAGGTATTGAGAGCTATAGATATTTGATTAAGTATGTGTCTGGCTTTTTCTCTTTGGTCTTTTTTTTTGTATTTTCATATTTCCCTTTGGCATGCTTTTTATTGGTTGTATTGTTCTTTGACATTTTACCGATAACATGGTTTATCCAGTTTATAAATACCTCTCGTCTTGTCTTGTGGAAGAGAAGTATGCAAATCTCAGTAATTTTAATGACCAAAATATGGAGGTGATTCGATATATATATACTGTGTGTGTGTGTCTGTATCTGTGTGTGTGTGTGCAAAATGTTTATTGATCTCTATTCAAGCTTCGAAGATTCTAAATCAGCTCATGTGAAAAAAAGTATATTTTTTATTTATTTTTATATACCATATTTTTCTTAAAAACAATAAGTTATGACATAAAATTATTTGAAGTTGTCTTCCAGGAATCTGTTATTTTTTGACATAGGCTTATATGATTTTATTTGAAATATAGGCAAAAATACGATATATAATTTCCTTTATATTTATTGAAATGCTTTCGTTTTAGAAATAGGAGTGTGTAAAGGTTTTCTTTCAATATATTAATATAGTGAAAATATTTTTCTCTTTTATATTTTTATTAAATACATTAAACTTCTCTAAATATATGTCAAGGTTTTCTGTGACCTTAACGTCAGATCAATATTTAAATCTTCGTAGACATGGAGTAAGAATAGTTGAATTTTATATTATTGGATAAAAATATGAAAATAATAAATGAGATAAAAGTAAATGACTGGCTTATAATTTTTCGATGTATAAGACGCACAAATATATATATATTTATTTATATGTGTGTGTGTGTGTTTTCTTATATACAATAACCCTTCCAAATGATGATTTCTATTTTAGTCTAACCCTAACATTAAAGCATTAATTATTATAACCAAGGTCCGTTGTCAAGTTTTTGAAATTCTCATATACGTGTATTTTGATTGGTCATTGTAGCTTATGTAACAGCGTTTCTTCTAGCGAGGTATGTTTGATCGATTTGTACCTTCTGAAACCCTTTATTCTACATACAACACCATCACTTGATAAAGCACTAGAAGTGTTGAAACAAAATGGTTATTTTTGTAGAGATATTTATTTTCGAATAAATGATATATATATATATATATATATATATATATATATATATATGATAAAAATTGTTTAGTTCATTTTAATGTGTTACTTATAACAACAGTATGGATTTTAATTCTGAGTGGTGAGGTAATGTAGGTAATCACCTAATCGATATCTCACTTTTTATTAGATACTTGGCAAAACTCTATTCAAAGTAAGGTTGCGTCTTATACACCGGTGCAACGTATATTCCGAAATATATTTTAATAAGGTTTTATGTAAGAAAACAGTCGCTTTTTAACTTATTTACATTTGTCACGGAATTTATGCATTTATTAAAAGATTTAAACATGCTTTCTAAAACCTATTTCCTGTTCAACTTTTTTTGTTGAAAAATATTGATATATATACACACACATATATATATATATATATATATATATATATATATATATATATATATATATATATATATATATATATATATATAATCTTCACTGAGCAATTTTGTTCATGTCAGTTTCCAGATTCCCGAATATCAAAAAGGTTAGGGCAAAGGTCACCTGCCAAATGATAGAATAGGAAACATTAAAGTTTGTAAACATGAAAGGGAAAACAGTTGTTAAATAGCAGTACGCATTTGTTCAGTTGACTAGTCAGGCAAATCTCACACAGAAAATCCTTCCGGCACTTTCGCTTGCAGGTCACACCGATGTTATAATGATTGTTAAAATAAGGATGTTGTGTAAAGGCCGTTGCTATTTTAAGTCCAAGTAAATGGAGTCAGCACTTGATTCCCAGGATTACATTATGTCAGATTTTATTAGGCAACTCAGTGTGTTCACAATGAAAATTATTTTAACCAACCGATGGTAGAAAATTATGCAGAATACAATTGGATTTAAATATCGATATATATTAAATCGAATTTAAGCTTACATTTTTCCTCATGTTATTTGATTTCATAATCGTAATTTCGTTAGAAATGCAGAAAAGAGTTCTGCATTTGTTTTGTGCTATCCATCCTCTTATATAGGTGTGAATGTTGAACAATCTCCCCACAGATGAGGAAACAAGACAGAGGCAGCAAATAATGTGGTTCTCAGATATACACCCGTTAGCAACAAAAACAACCTACTGAAATTCTGCTTAAAATCAATCCTGCTATATACTGGAAAATTAACTACACAGAAGACGTGCAGTCCTGAGGACCAGAGATGTGGTTCTGCAGAAGGATACCGAGATTACCTTGAACGGAACATGCAAGCAACGGTGAATTTTAAAGAATCGGAAGGAAAAAGCCGCTTGATCTCAGAATAAGAGAGAGGCAGTGAAATTTTCTAAGGAAAGAGAATTTAAACCTCAAAGGGCTTACTCACAGTAAAAGGAATATAGTGAGTAACGTAAATGTATGATAGAACAATTAAAATAAGGAGGGAAAGATTTATTACAACTATAATAGATATGAAGTTGTAGCGGGGGTAGGATCGGTCACGTTCTGAAGGAATACGACGCATAAAATATTTTATTATGCTACTTGAACATTGTTTATCATAATACATACATACATATATATATATATATATATATATATATATATATATATATATATATATATATATATATATATATGTGTGTGTGTGTGTGTGTGTGTGTGTAGTTAAACCTAGAGAGCCAGATAAACCTACCAAGGTTTCATTTTTTTATACCTTTTTTTCCCTTTGGTATTGGTTTGATTATTTGAAAATCAAGACACCGAAGTTTTTCCGAACGAGTATAGTTTCTTATACTTATAAGATTACTACTACTACTACTAATATATATATATATATATATATATATATATATATATATATATATATATATATATATATATATATATATATATTTATATATATATATATATATATATATATCGCGGCTGTTGGTTGCATTTCCTAAATGGAGAAATTATACCATTACGTAAGTCGAGGTTAATGTCTAAATAGTAACTTTTAAATTAGCTTGCTTTTGTAATTTAAATACGAATTTTTTGAACATGTAATTTTTTACGGATTATGTCACCTTTTCTGGGGGAGCATTTATCTATTATAATTAAACCATATATATATATATATATATATATATATATATATATATATATATATACACTAGCTTAAAAGTCGCCCTATCGGCGAGCATTCTTGCTACCTCCTGCTGGGGGGGGCTCTTCATTGTACCTTCGGCTTATTCAGGAGTCTGAGAGTCTCTAAGTCCTTGCATATTATCAACATTGGTAGCTTCCCTGGCTTCCATTTCATTTGGATTTTCATTTGTACGGGACTATTCTTCCTCACTGCAGCGTTTGCTTTTATGATTGCAGTCTGGCCATCTTTTGGCAGAGATATGTTTTTGCGAGTCATACTGCTGCCGTATGCGATGAGCAACTAAAAAAGAACAAACTATAGAATAATTCAAAATTGATCGCTACATTGCTTTATTATTTAACAATTTAAAACATTTTAAAATTCTTCCGCACCCACTTAATTTAAAGAAAGTTTGATGTACGTTGGTCCTTAATATCCGTACAAACAATTATTTTATTCCATGGGTGAGTTTGTAATTGATTTAAATAATTCTCAAATTTATTTTCAAGTTATAAATATTGTTATCGTAGAAAAAATCCCGTTGCAAAAATTCGCGTAAAAATAGCCGAAAGCAATCTCAGAAAGAGAGAGTATCAAATAATTTTACAAAATTTGTGGGTGAGTTCCTCAGGCCAAAATAAGTACAAAAGTTCATATAAATATATGCCCGCAAATCCATGGTTTTGAATTTTGCGGTAGACGCTGCTAAATGTACAATTCAAGATACAATCCAAAAATAATTTTACAAACTTTGGGAGGGGGTCCTGATAGCAATCAAAGTAAAATGTCCCCATAAACATATGTTTAAAAGGTCATCGTTTCACCTCGACACAGAATATCATAACAAATTTTCAAAATGTCCACCACTTATTTCTACACACTGATCATTAAGTAGCGTACCTTTTCACATACTCCACTCAGTGTCCAATGGTTTCGCAGAACCCCGTGACAAGTATCGAGATATATATATATATATATATATATATATATATATATATATATATATATATATATATATATATAGTTATTGATATTTTCTTGTTTCAGATATAAAAGATTGTCTTAGATCGTAAGATTGATATAATCTCAGAAGAGAAATAATATATCGCAGATTTTATGCAAAAATTAAAACAGAACTCAGAAGGGTTAAACAGGAAATTGAAGACATTGGTAATATAAGAACTAGAAAAATACTTTTAAGAATATCACAAGATTTGCGAAAACTTCAAAGACTAATACTCAAGAAAAGTGTATTGTCAAGCAAGATCTGAAAAATATGGTGTTTGTAAGAGAGAATATATTTAGAATATTGAGAACATTAGCTAAAAAACTAAAAACAATTAAACTAGAACTTATAGGCAGGTGACAAAACTTATGAATCTCGAGTATTTTAACTCGCAAACTGAAATACTCGAGATTCCAAATCTTTGTCACCTGCCTATAATAACAGAAAATTAGAAGTCGATTGAAAACGCATTCAAATTCTACCGGACAACCAGCCAAATGAGATCTATAAACACATGCATCATCCGAATTTTGATGAATAGAGCGGCCAGCCGAGTTCGACCGCAAATAGGACATAAGAATGCTATTTCGTTACTGACAACGAGACAAGCAATTTAGGCTCAAAATACGGATTTTTTAAGCGTAGATGTTAGATGTGGCGCAAGGCCTAAAGTATTGGAGCACCCTGTGAGGATCGAACTCACTATTCAGCCGTAATTGATCTAGAGAGACATGCTTGCTAACCATTACCCTACGTCGAAATGCCCAGGTTCAGAGACAAAACAAAATGCTGAAATTACTAGGCAACCTAGACTATATTTGGGAAGGATATTACAATAATCCAGAAACCGCTTGCATACGTATAGAAAAGGAATTAAGTAAATATACAAGTATAGGTATGAATGTAAGAAGAATGGGACTTCCCACCAGAATTATTGAACCTATACAGTGAGGTGATTCTGAGAGAATTAAACATCCTACTAGGATTCATTATTATCAACTAAAATCTTAATATAATATAGGCAGATGATGCAGTGTTGATAGAAGAAATGGAGAAGAAAAGTAGTGAAGAAAGCCTGATGAAAGAATTAAACATTAAAAAGATAGAATGGATCAGCAAAAGGAACATACCAAGATGTAAATTATATATTGGAGATACAAAGATTAAGCAAGTACAACAATTTGAATATATGGGAAGTGTTTCAACAGAGGTCGGAAAGAGCGACACTGGAATCTGAAGGCGTATTGGCTATCGAATGATAACTTCTAAAAACTAAGTAAAATATTAAGTAACAGGAAGATTTAGAAGCCAAAAAAATAGTAGCGAACTTGTACGCAATGCCAAACACCATATATGGCAGTAAATCTCATCACACATGAATAGGATATTTGAAGTAATAGAAATATGAGAATACAATGGACCGAACATGTGAGCAACGACGACGATTTAGAGAAAATTAAAGCTAAAAAATCACAGAAAAAAACAGATGACTATTTTAGGGCATGTAATAAGAAAAGGGGGCTTGGCAAATTTGATACTCACTGGGCTTATTGAAGTTGTGCAGATGGAACTAACAAGTAAGCTACCTAACGAGCTTGTGTAAATGGATTTCAGAACAAGGTTTAGGAGAAATAGCGAAACAACAAGTACAAGATCTCTACAAAGGATAGGAAATTGTGGAGAGTCATGATACCTAACGACCTAAAGGGACATGACACATAAAAGAATACCTAAATCTCCTGGTATTCAGAGCATATTCTCTCTCATTGTTTAAACGCTGCGATTTATTTTATTTTCCTTATCAATTTTGAAAATTCAAATATCGTTATGAACACATTAATATTTTACCAGAAATTTTCTCCTTCACCTCACTTAATCAAACTTCAGTCTATAGTCATCCAATTAAGATAAGAAATTTCAAGTTATTAATACTATCATTATAATAATTTTACGCCAATGTTATATGAAATATAGCCCTGAGTTATGGCAGAAAAATAGTGTTTTTAAGTGGTTCGATATGTTTTTCCAATATAAAATTCTTTTAACTATATAGATATTAATTATATAAGAGCTACTACGAAAAAGAAAAACATTTTTCTCGAGGTAAAATACAACGACGCTATTTCTTCTTTATCCGTACCAATGTTGTTTGCCGGGGGTCGTAGATTGACAATCTGTGCAGTTTCCATGAAAAGCAATAAAATATTTAAAGAAAACATTATTAGTCAGTAATTAATAATGGTTACAATGGTTCCTTTAATATACTTGAAAATAATAGTAATACGAATGTTATAATTGTCTAACACTTATCACTTTCTAATTTTTGATTAAAATTACTAAACTAATTAGTACGACAAGAAAAAGAAAATGAATTTGAAACTAATTAGAGCCCAACAGAGCAAACGTGAATATTTGTTACAAGCCATGATAACCATATTTATTTCAGAGTGTGCATTTTCTAAGTTAACAACTATTGTGTATAAATTACGCTGACGTGGCAAATATTTATTGGATTAAGAAAGGTCTTTTATTGTTATTATATATAATAGCTCTAATCTCTGTGTCTAAAAAAATAGTATGCAAAAGTTACTCTCCAGACGCGGTATATTGTTTCTAACTTTCAATATCAGATTGAGGGTCGAACGTTAATAATTCAAATTTTAGACCAGGAATTCACTGATTATATAATAAAATCCCACCTTCAACAGTTGGTATTACGATGGCGATTTTTAATCATAGCCTTTTTATTTTTGATAAAGTAATAATTGGAAAGTAATCGCATTTTTAATAATTTAAAGTAGAATATGAAAAACTGTTCCATAAAATGGTTTCAAAATAAATTATTATGGGTCGTAATATAAGATATAACCTCAAATTGGAATCAAGATATTGAAAATTTATTGAGTGATGTGGGCACATCTGTCCTTAAGAATATAACAAAAAAGAAATAGATGAAAAAGTTAAAGGAAAATAAGCAATAAACATGGCTTTCTATGGTAATTTCATCTCTTGTCCTTTCTCGTTTTTTAACCATCCATCACAATAAATAAAAGTCTCTTAGCGCTAAGTCTGAATTGGTCAAATAAAGCTTCTATTTAAAGTTGTCACTATATTTCACTTTTTAGCAAGAATGTATTTGAAGAATTTGGTACTTTGAAATTAAACAGAATAAATAAAATATTGAGAAGATTGGTTGAAGACATGAAAACAACTAAGCTATAATCTTAAAATAAACATTCAGATTCCTAAACTGGACTAATCGGTTTTACAACGTTCAGTTACCGGCTCACAGTATCAACATTTTGCAGAAGTGAGATATTTAAATTTAGTATTATGCTAGCAAATGGAGCAGCCCAACATACAGATTAAAAACTGAAGATACCAGAATCAAATAATGTTAAAGGGGTTTCCCCTTTTTTACACAATTGGACTCACCGAAGTTATACATATACTACTACCAGTGAATACCCGATGTGTCAAGGAGTCGAGACGGAACGACAGAAGAGTAGTAGAGTTCAGTAGTAGTAGAGTAAGTCACACACAGAGACGGCGGCAAGCGTTACAGTTAGCGAGCAGGTAGACTCAGTAAGGAGTCATCCGCGATACTTCAATACCAAGACAGTATATATATTAGTGCTACTAACACGCATTCCTGGATGTACTAACCCGTATTACTAGTTTGTATTATTACGTTAATACATTTATTTTCCTTATCCATTGTTATTCATTGATATCGGATTTCATCCGGGAATCCACAACAAATAAGTACAAAAATTGAAATATCTAAAAGTGTTTTAACAGAAGACGGAAAGTGTGACACTGAAATCCAAAGGCGCATTGTGATAGCCAAGGGTGCATTCCATATTCTAAGCAGATTATGTATAAACAGAAAAATTTCGTTGGAAACAAAGAATAGAGTAGGGAAATGTTACGTAATGTCATTCTTTCTACGGGGCAGTGAATGCTTGACAATCCCTTCACAGATGAAGAAGTGATTTAAGGCAGAAGAATATGGTTCTACATGAGAATACTGAGAATGCCATGGGCCGAAACGTGAGCAATGACGACGTTTTAGAGAAAATGGAAGCAACATCAAGAAAAGAAAGTTAACATTTCTAAGGTACAAATAAGGAAAGAGGACTTGAAAAATGTGATACTCACATGACACACTGAATGCAAGAAGAGCGGAGAAAAACAACGCATAATTTACTTAATGAGTAAATGGATGGAGGAAAAGGGGTTTATAAGAAATAAAAAAAGAGAACATTTATTAAGAGCTACAAAGGACAAGAACTTTTGGGTGATGGTTTACATCGTGAAGGGAAACGGCTCATAAAAGAAGTGCTCAAGGTATGCATAGTTTTGTGATGTCAACGAACACTCGTTTGATACTTTTACTATGTCAACGAATACTCGTTGTCACTTTTCGTAATGCACGTTGTAGTAGAGACTTTGTAATCGCAGATACAACTATAGTACACCGTTGAACAATGCTGGTGTCAGACGCCTTCGAATAATCTCGCACTAATAGAACTTGTTCGATAATACTCGCTCGAATAGTAATCTGTACAGTGATAAGAATAGAGAAAGAGTAAAGTTAATAGAGAAGAGAATAGCTGTCCGTATAGTAATAGAGGATAGAGTAGAAATGGAGATCCGAATAATAATAGAGGATAGAATAGAAATGGCGATCAATTAGATGTCACGCGACTTCCTAATTATGCGTCTCCTCTATGTTCACCTGGTCTACTTAATTCAATAATAGCATCGTATGTGTTTGCTCACTGGCGATCTATGTTCAAACACAAGTGTCGGCAGCGACACTTTATTCTTATATAACACATAGCATATACGATATCATATGCTTAAACCGAGCCATTAAATAGGATAATTATTTCGTATTCATTTTCTAGCAGATTATATACAAGCATTAATTAATGAATTTTTAATTATCGAGATGATCCTATTTAGTTCCCTGTATGGCGCCGTGAAAGCAAAGTTGCTTTACTTAGTCACTATTGAGAAATAACACCTTCAAAGTACTCCTACTGTGAAGCGAAACACTACCTGAGATGGAGTTGCTATTGCTAGAAGCATTTCTGGAACTCTTTTTTCAGAACACATTTCATAATGTAGTCAGTTCTGACTGGGGGGAAGAGATGCCAATAAATTCTTGTCTTTCGGGCATTTTTCAATGTTGGAAATAGCCAAAGATCACAGCGTGGGCTATTCTCTTGTTAATAAGGTGTACAGCACAATTTTATATTTGTATGTCATAGTCAGTATCAACACAAACACGTAACGTATAATTTTTCTAAATTATCTGTTAGATTCTGTCCGACCGTTTCCTTATTTATAAACAGTTCCGCTATCAGTTGGTAACTTAATCTTCGATTTGAGTACACCAAAATCCGCACTCAGTCCAAATTTTCTTTTTTATTTTGGCTAACCAAAGCTTGTATCATCCACAACGTTAGGTGCTTTCTTAAACGGCTTGCGTTATATAAAACATTCGATTTCGTTATAGATTCTTTATTTTTACCATTTATTAGCGTTAATGTTTCGTTAGCAGGTTTACAAAACTTAATATTCATCTACTTCAGTTTCATTTGACTCATTTTCCTCGAATTGAATAAAATGAACATGTAGAACTTCCTCTACTGCTCGGCAAATAATGATTCATCTGCGATGCATCTCTAAAGCGGATGTGGACAAGAGCAAGCCTGACTTATTAGCCAAGATACAGAGTGCTGTTATTACAGGAATTAAATTGTCACACTCACTGCTGCTTTTTAAAGTTCAAGATTTATCACTAATTCCCGTGTTACAGTATAACTCTTAGCGTTTCCTGTGTTAAAGAAATAGTATTTCCTCTGTTATTACATGAACATGCTGGGCCAGTTAACTGACACATTTAGTTAAATAGTAGTGATAGACAACCTATCATCATGTTCGGTTACATGCGCCAAATTTTAACATTCATTTCACTTTTAGTTTTTTGAGAGCATTTACATGGAAGCATGACTCAAGAAAAGAAAAGTCACGACATGCTCCTCGATATAGCCACTAAGCACAGTGAATCCGAGACAGTGTTCCCTCTTGAAAGTGGCCCTGTGAATCAGAGGAATGAAATACGTTTGTGCACACCCCAGGTGATCCTGGTGGTCGTAAGAAACGAGAATCATGCAGTAAAGGTAACAGGGTCTCTGTATCAATGGCGTTGCCTACATCTAGAAGCTAAACAAACTGTTCAAGTCCTGAATCGAGGGAATGGCGTACGTGTTCAACCATGACTCTCATTCCACCTAATAGTTCTTCATCTTCTACGTGTCATATCCATTAATGACGTGGACAATCATGGCTCCCCACAACTTCCTACCATTTGTAGCGCTTAGGAACATTCGTCTTTTTTGCTATCCCGCCCATCTTCCTTTCCTTGATCTCGCTCATCTCACGTTCCGCTATCTTTTCACACAAGCTCGGCAGATGGATGGACCGTTGGCTACTCCTGTCGTGTTTTCTTTCGAAAGGTCCTGTGAGTGTCAAATTTTCCAAGCACTGCTTCCTTATCATAGCAATAAATTTCATTATTTACATTTTTCGGACTATTGTTGTACGCCCCGGTTTTCTTCTCGTAGTTGGAATGTCGAACTGAACCCTTTATTTCGCTCACTGGGGTAGACTGTTCTAGTTCCTCGGGTCATGTCTAATGGATGCCAGTTATCAGTTATCTCCTGTTAATTCTGATAACTGACATCCATTAGGCATGGCACGTGGAACTAGAACTGTCTACCCTAGTGAGCGAAATAAAGGGTTCAGTTCGACATTCGAACCACCTGAAGAAGGCCGGCGCGTACAACGGCCGAAATGTTGTGATAATATGGCAACAAAGATGAGGATGATAGTCCGAGCAATGTAAATAGTGTACATAATATGACAGTATTTTCAGATTAAAAATTCGTCCAGAAATGCCATAAACTTTCACCTTGCGAAGAAAACCGTCATACCGATGCCTATGGGTTCGATTTGTGAGGAACCTCTTCTGATGATGTCGTTTATTGCTGAATGCCTTGGAAAGCGGCCAATACTACAACCACAGGAGAGAGAGGATGCAAACCAAACTCATCAATGGAAGCTCCACATCTGCATCTGTGACGCTCATATAATTTGAGCTTAAGACGAATCGCGACTCTGACCCGAATGTAATCATCATCTAGAAGGGTACTGGTACATGAGGTGAGCAATGCGTTGAGCCAGGCGCCACTAGTCGGTTCTGAAGCAGAGAATAGACAGGCGAGGCGAGGCAAGGCGGTGATGATCCAGAGAGAACCTCAAATTAGTAAAATTGGCCTCGTATTTTATTTTATCCCAGATTTTGTGTTTTGGTGTGTCTTGTGGGATAAAAAGTAATTATTGGACCCGGACGCTGAATTCTTGTTCGTAAAAACTACGCCAAAAAACATAGATCAATTATTCTGCAGGTAAAACTTTTAATTCGATTTTAAATATACATATTTTGCTGCTCGTTTGTACTTATTATTTGAAACGGAACAACATATAAAACTTATAAAGTGATTTTAAAAACTAATGTTCCGACATTTACTAATGTTTAAATGAAAAAAAATGTACCTCTCACCTTATATACGTCGATAGGCCTACAGAAGGATGTATCTTCCCAGTGAGTTGAATCCCGGTTATATGAACCGTTACTTCAAAGTTTGTCGCCTTCAATAATCTGTGGACAATATTGGGAGGTGTTATTTGATCTCTGTCTTGATGACACTCCAGGTTTAGTAGTCCAGAAGGCTGAAATCAGTAGAGCTACTAGATTATATACCGTGGCTGAAATAATCGTGGAATTCTCGGACAACTACTTTTGTAAAATGTTTTAACAAGCGATGGAAAAAGCGACACCGAAAACCGAACGCGCATTGGAATAGCAAAAGATGTATTTTGAAAGTTAGCCTTCACCCATCCCACACTTTTGAGGTTTTGTATTTTCAAAATAAATATTACTTTTCTCTATGGTGTCTAGACTTGAATTTAAGTGCAAAACTAGATTGATGACATTGTCTCATCAGTTTTCAGTTAAATGAAGAGACGTAACCGTAAGTTCTATGCGAAAACTTTCTTCTATCGCAATTCGCACTTGTGGAAATCTCTTCCCTGAATTACATTTATCTACAAAATTTTAAATATAATGTAAATCGTTATCTTTGGTTTTTAAATTCTTCTTCTTTTAATAGTCTCTCTCCTTAATATTAGGTTTAATTTTTTTCACATTCTAACACTCAGCAATCCCTTAAGTCTAAGTGGCTTTATTGCTTTGTCTTGGGTTATATGATATTATATATATATATATATATATATATATATATATATATATATATATATATATATATATATATGTGTGTGTGTGTGTGTGTGTATATAAACGAGGGGGAAGAAAAATATAGGGCCAAAAGACTCAATGTACAGGGTTCCTAGTGAGTATGTAATGGAAAGATTCACTCATATACCTCCTAATGGATCCTTTTCAACCAACTCTTCATCAGAAAAATACGTCGGTAAATATTCAAATTCAGAGAATAACAATTAGCACTGTGAGAAAAGAAAAATATGAGGAGGAAAAAAGGAACTATATATATATATATATATATATATATATATATATTATAAGATGTAATAAAAATTTTGAAATCGATACACAAATGCTTGCGTGTTGTGTAGCGATTTCAAAATGTTTTTTATAATCTATAATGAAAATATAATAATAATATATTGCTGTACTTCGTATTGAGCACTTAAAAAAAAAGTAAATTCCATCTGTTCTATCTCTCATTTATATGTATATATATATATATATATATATATATATATATATATATATATATATATATATATATATATATATCCTCTAAGTGTTGACTTATATGTTCACTTTTAGATTTGCACACGCTCTATCTCTGATATTGAGCACTTTATCCCATAAATATAGCACACTTTAAGACTATATTTCTTTATATATATATATATATATATATATATATATATATATATATATATATATATATATATATATATATATATATGTATATATATATATATATATATATAGTTGAATTATAAAAATAGCTAGACTTAACTTGGATATACAATACTTACACAACACGTAAATTCTCTGTATCGTATGTAATCTATTTTAAGACTAATGCATGCCGTAATTTAAAAAATAACAAGTTCTACTCTCTACAAAAGGGTTTGTGAAGGAATGATTTGCTTTTATCTAATTCCTCATAAAACATGCGTATGATATTCGTAAGTTCTTTTTTCTGCAAGAATACATTGAATGTCAATGTCTGTCAAAATCTCTATTTGTCACGAATCACCTGAAAACAATATCACAACCTTTAAAATATTTTATATTTATATTTTCTGCGAATTTCACAAGCAGAAATTCACCCGCTAAGAGATTTATGACTGGAATCCCCGATGCCTGCTCCTCGGCCTCCATCTCAAACTGATAAACAAGTATAGTTGTTTCATTTTATTTATGAATTTATTCATTTTCTTTTTATTTCAGATCGTTCCGATAGAAATGCTAATCACTTGCTGATGACAATAGAATATCGTCCTCATCATGCCGCTTCGTGTAAAATGAATCCTACTTGTCTCATGCAAAATGCCTTTAACATTTCAGAAAACAGGAAGAGATACAGTTCCTTTGAATACAGCAGTCAGGTAATGTGATTGATTGCAATATCATATACAAAAATACATTCAAGTTTTATTTATATGAAATAGGTGAACAATATAATAGTGATAATGGCAATATCCTAAAACGTAACCGCCAATAACCGTAAATTGCAAAAACGTTTTAGCTCTTTGCGAGAATCTAACGCTTATATTAAAAGATAATATATATATATATATATATATATATATATATATATATATATATATATATATATATATATATATTGTGGGTGTCATTCTCTTTCTTTGTTTATTATTTAAAATAGGACGTATGAGGACGTGAAAGAAACCATATAATAATTATACTAAGTAAACACTATTTCAGACTGACACAAAATGAAAAAAAAGATATTACACTTATTAAAAGACGAATCTTTTTCTCTCACTCTTTCTATCGACATATATATATATATTATGTATATATATATATATATATATATATATATATATATATATATATATACACAAATTCGTTCTTATATATATATATATATATATATATATATATATATATATATACAAAGAACGAAATTGTAAACAGTCACGATTACTGCTGATAATACAAGACTCCCTTGGGATGGAGTTCTCAGAGTGACTGCTGTTTTTATGAAAAGATAAATACGCAAAAATTCGTCTTTCTAGGAGTTAGAATCTCCGACACTTAGAATCTCCGACCGATACTTAATCGGACGGGTTTCGGTCCCGGCCTGAAGCGATCGGATGTTTCGACACAATGATGAGCTGTGATACAGCGAAACAATCTGTATGTGGATGACGATATCAGCTCTCGATAAAATAATTTAATCGGTCGAACAGTGTGGGGAGTAAAGAACGAATTTGTAAACAGTCACTATCGGCCTGAAGCGATCGGATGTCTAGCCACGTTGATGAGTTGTGGTACAGCGAAACAGTCGCTGTGGATGACTATATATATATATATATATATATATATATATATATATATATATATATATGTAGATAGATAGATAGATAGATAAAATAATTTAAATATGTCTGATTACGTGGAATTGCATCAACTCATGTAAAATTTGATTTATTATCAGAAAAATGAGTTTCCTCATAAGACGTCATTTTATGATGTAAACTAATTTGTTCAGTTCCATTCTTGGAACAGTTTTATTTAATTGGTAGATGTCCGGACGAGTTACATTCATTCGTGCCTCCAAATCGGACCTTCAAATCTAGTTTATGCTTTCGAGTATATCATATTCTATTTGCTAATTACTTTTAATTTTGTAATTTTGAGGGGGGGGGGGGTTAGTATGGAAATGCTTTTTTAGTGAATAATTAAAATTTGCTATACCCTTATTAAACTAATTGAATTCAAATGAGTTTTAATTTAATGCATAATTACTGATGTCAAATCGGTCGAGTTTCCATCCCGGCCTAAAGCAATCGAATGTCTATCACACTGATGAGCTGTGATACAGCGAAACAGTCTCTCACTGGATGACTATATATATATATATATATATATATATATATATATATATATATACACATAAATTTAAAATTTTGATCGGTGTAAAAGATTTTTTTAAAATTATATATATGATATATATATATATATATATTGTGATTTTTTTAATTATATATATATATATATATATATATATATATATACATAATTATTATTATTATGATTGTCATTGTTATTATTATTCTTTGTCGTAATAGTAATAGTAGTATCAATCTGTATAAAATAGCTGAAGCCACACCACTTATAAGGACTTTGCACAGTATTAAGAAAAGGACAGTGCAATTAACTCGGGGAGTAAGTAAAGACATAATCAATATTCCACACTACTACAAACAAAAGTTTAGTAAAGTAGCAACTGAAAATGTTACCATTACTCCAAGAATACGAAAATGATTTTAATAATAAGACGTTATAAAATAACATTTTAAACAATTTTCAAAAATATTTCTAACATTCAAATTTCAGTCTGTAATTATCATCCGTTGAATGAAATAAATAAAATTTATTCCCATTTAAATTCATTTCAAATTTTCGTCTACCTCGTTGAATAATTAATTTAGTGGCAGCTGACATCAGGTAAATGCTGCGATTTCGAAATACGGATTTTCAAGCGAGGAAGACAGTAAAAACATGGTAACTTACAGGCCACCATGTTCTTGCATAAATTTACAGTATTTAGCAAAGTGCTAATTTAAAACATTCATTCATGACCACTGTCACCAAAATGTTTAGCAAAATACATAAACTCTCTTTACAATTTATAAGTATATTACAAAGGCAATTGATGAGCGATCTTAATCAGATTTGTTTTACAGTGTGAGATATCTACGGAAGTCTAGTATTCAGCTCATAAATAATACCGGGTCTTACGTGTGTTAATCATAGCCTTATAAAACATAAGTCTGATATGCTTGCAGACGTGTTTTATGAGTTTGATCTTCACTAGCAGTCTGACATGTGGAATCTTGTTGAGTGATAAATTAAGCCTAGTTAATATTCGAAAAAATGCCTTTTTTCTGTCTGAATTTATACGGTGAGTAGTTATCATTATTTACACTATTTATATGTGGTCTAGTTGCACGGGAATTTGGTGACATAGAAACTGCGATTTCAATCCTTCGGCCGAACAGTGAGTTCTTGGACTCGGTGGAAAAATGGTGAGCAACAACTGGGCAGGACTAAAAATAAGAACTCGACGAGATACCCGTAGACAGGCAGTGAAACGAGAACTGAACTGTCGAGCCACCATAGATAATAAATAAAGGGTTCAGTTAAACTTTCCGGTAGGTTACCCGGTAGGTTACCCGGTAGGTTACCCGGATCGGTATACATCTAACGAATAAGAGAACCAAAGATGAGGAACATATAAATGGTTTGAAATATATCTTTTATGCCTGTTTCTTCCATGACTTGTAAATACATGGTTTCTATAACATTTCTTTTTATTGGTTGAAGAAATTTAAATATGTTGGAAATGCTCTAACAGAGGAAGTAAAGTGCGATACTGAAATCCGAACACGTATTGGAATGGCATTTCAAAGGTTTAGCAGAGTACTAAGAGACAGGAAATTTTCGTTGGAAACAAAGGAAAGTGTACAGAATTGTTACTTGATATCTGTCGTCCTGTATGACAGCGAATGTGGGACAATCTCCTCAAAGATGAAGACGAGACTCGAGTCGACAGAAATGTCGCTCTACAGAAGAATGCTAAGGGTACCATGGGTCGAACATGTGAGGCTTTGGAGAGAATAGAAACAAAGATGAAACTTATACTTAACATCAGGAAAAGGCAGATGAAATTTCTGGGACACGTAATGAGGAAGGAGTGTTTGAAAAAATCTGATACTCACGAGACGGAAAGAAGGAAAAAGGAACAGGTGAAAGAAACGCGTGACACACTTAAGGGATGGCAGAACATGGTCTGGGAGAAATAACAAAAAGACAAAGTTTATTCAGAACTACAAGGGACAGGAAGATGCGGAGAGCCATGAGCGCCTACGTCCTGAAAAGACACGGCACATAAAAAAGAAGAAATTCTCTCTCTTTTACAAACATGTTTGTTCTTGCTCTCCTGCCAATTCGTGCAAACTCATTAAGCAGGTCTCGCTGTTCCCCTTGGCCACAATAAGTTCTGTGTGTGTGTTATACAGGAATAAATTATCTCTGACGATACTTGAATTTGAACATAGATCGCCAGTGAACAAACACAGGCGATCCCATTATTGAATTAAGTGGATTATATGACCATAGAGGAAACACATAAATGTAGGAAGTAGCCAACGTCTAAAGGATCGTTACTTCTACTCTATCCTCTATTACTATTAGGATCTCTATTTCTTCTCTATCCTCTATTACTATACGGACCGTTATTCTCGACTCTATTCCCTGTACTATTCCTCTATTCGGATCACTGTACGGATTAGTGTTTGAGCGAGTATTATCGAGCAAGTACTATTAGTGCGAGATTTATTCAAAGGCGTCTGACACCAGCATTATTCAACGGCGTACTATAGTGGTAGCTGTGATAACAATGTCTCTAATGCAACGAGCATTACGAAAGCGAAAACGAGTATTCGTTGACATCACAAAAGTGTGTTAAATTCTCTTGTTCGTCTTTCATTGTTATATATCCCAGTCAATTTACCTATCTCGTTCTGCTTTTGCATCTGCTTTTTTGTTGTTCCTATTCTGATTAAAACTTCGTATGTTGCTCCCACGTTCCGTCTATGGTACTCGTCAAGAGAACACCACATGTGTGTCACTTCCATATAATTTTTACCAGTGAAGAAATTGTCGAAAATCAAAAAAGTTTCTAGCTGTTTACATATTTTGACCATGCTATTCTCAGCTTCCGTCGATATAATCACATCTCCATTGCTCCAAGTCTCTTCTTCATCGGTGATATTTTTGAATCATTTCATCTCAAGCAAGGCAATAAAGCGACTACGATACATGGGGTTACTGAGTGTTACAGAATATGAGAAAAGTATACTATTAAAGAGAGAAGAAAATAAAAGAAAAAGAATTAATAAAACAAAAGAAAACGACTGACAATGCATATAAAATGTTGAAGATCAAAATTAAAAGGGAAGGAAGAGCTCAAGAGAGTTCCATAAGGGAGAAGTGATATTGAAGAATGTGTTAGTATAGAACTTCGGGTTATATCTAGTCATTGCAACTGTTAAATGCGGAGAATAGTCCATTGGAGATATTTATTGTATAAAATACAATTATGGCACAAGGCCGAAAAGAGGGATGGGTTGAGGCTGGTTTTCACTAACTATCTTATACCTAGCTAATCCGATTCACGACCCATCACTCATTATGATTCGCACATTCACCACAAGAACTCACCCGTCACCAATCAATCCTCTGTATACCATAATGCCACAAACATCTCAGGGAACCTAAAAAACGCACCCCATGACATAAAAATTTCATGATCAGAAAAACTTTATAGATATAAATCTATGGATGATTTACAATGAGAGAGGAGGGGATGGATCCCCAAAGCAAACCAAACAAAGATAATTGATGTTAGTAGGTCCCGTCCAACCCTCAAAAAAGAGAGGCTGCTGTATTCTGCCCTTAGACAAAATCAAGAGTCTCTCTCGCTACGGGAAAGGGAAAGGAGAAAATAAATACAAGGGGAGTAAAGAAAGCTGACCCAGTCGAGATGAAAAGGAGGGCCAAAAAACAAACTGGTGAGGTTGGGAATCTCAACTTGGAGAATAGACTATTACCGATATTTATATTCCTAATCGTATATAAAATATAAATGCATCCTCCTTTTGACATTAGAATCCAGACAAAGAAATCGCACAGAGAGAGAAAGAGAAAAGGAGAGAGATGCATTTCAGCGTGTTCATATGACTGCTCGTATCGTCGCTTTATGTAGGTATCCCAACACTCAGCTTACAGCCGATGAAATTCTTAACTAAACACTAAAAAATGCATATATTCAACTCGCCGTGTTATTTCATTCAATATCTCCATAAAAACATAATGCATACCAAATAAAAACTTATTTCACGGACTTTGTTTCTATCTTATTTATCTTTATATGTACCACAGTGTGCGATGAACATTACAGTTTGAAAATAGAGACACTTTGGCGATTTCGCAAAATTTTGGCCATTTTTTCACTGACGGCAGTTTAGACTTCCTCAAATTTTGTAATATGTGCACTCCGCAGGGTTTATTACAATTTTGGTAATACGTTAGTTTGAAAATTAACGTTCTAAGCTTCATTTTCACATATTTTATATTTTTTAATTTTAATAAGAAGTTTGTAAACTATTCAAATGAAAAGTTTGATCGTAAAATTCAAATGCTTCTTGTAAAAATAAAAACATAAAATATATCATTAAAACGCTCATTTAATAATCTATGAAATTAAATCAAAATCAAATATGAAACGATAGCTTCATTTTGCGCATGTGCGATTATGTGTAACCATGGGTGACTCGCTCGGCCATCATTTCAACTCCACGCGAGACTCAATAAACAGCGTCAACACGGACGCAAAAGAATCGACCAGCATGTTTTCTATGGACGAAATTTTCAAGGAAATTGCTAAGAATTTGTTCTAAATATTAATTTTCTATGATATATAAAATGTAAATGGGATTTAAAAACCGTTTTCGTCATAAAAAATATGAAACAAAAATCGATTTGTTTACTTTACACTCAGATTCAAATCACGAAAAAAAACGTAGGACTTATTGATTAAAAAATGTTCATATTCAAAGAATTAGATAAAAAACATTCTACAAAAAAAAATTCTAGAATGACTTTTATGTTTTTGCAATATTCTCACAATAATTATCAGCATTTCAGTTACCAAGTAACATTTTGTTTAAAGTTACCCCTTCAAACAATTTTATTACTTTTTAAATTATCTAATGAATGGATTTTAGTTACGATTTATTGCTATCTAGATACAAATTTATGATTTAATATTCATTTTCCTAATTTATTATTATTTCTTAGTAATATTTATTTCATATGGATTATTAGTAATCATTAGTGGGTACTGCTTGGCGTGTGTTAAGCTTCTCTCTCTCTCTCTACAGTCCAGAAATTGTACATGTTGAGTCAGGACTGTACGTGTTCAGCATCTGCTCCATATACATTCTAATCTGGTGATTTTATGACATTTAAACCATGATAAATGGAAAGAGCACCACCAGAAATGGCTACATATGAAATTTGGTATTTCTAGTGTAAGAAGTATTCATTCTATGACACAATTCAAGCAAGTGTAAAATCGGCCTTTCAAATACCTTGTGACAAAAGGTTAAAAAGCAATTTGTTTTCAATTTTGAAGTGGAATAATCCAGAATATATCCATTCTATCACTCCCAAAAAGATTAGGCATATTACTGGTATAGTCATAATGTGATATTTGAAATTGGGGATGAATGTCGGTCTTATTTGCAGTTTTATGAAATGTCAAACCTTAGGTTATGAGTTGTTTGCCCGTCGTTGCAGAAGTTCTGATTTATAAAATTTGCATATTCAAACTGAATTTATTTAAGAAATATGCAGTGATACAATCTGTAATTTTAGTATTAATTTCTTTGTTATGTACCTATCAAGGTAGTAATTAATTTTAACTGTTGTTCTTAATTGCTTTTTAAAATATAGGAGTCCAAATATGGTATTTTGTCCAAATTTATAATAGACAAAAAATGACTAAATCGAGCACATGTGTAAAAATAAAAATAAATCTGCCAAACTTAAACGGTTTGAGATATTTTGATGAAATAAAAACTGCTACGTTTCTTTAATTATGTAGATCCAGAAGATGCAATCAGATAACACCGAGTACCTGTCTGAATTTTTCATCTGTGATACCTACTTTATGTAATTTTTTTTTATTGTAATATATTTAGTATGTTTGTTCTTAAATCTGTTATCGTTTTATTAATGTCGGATTGTTTGTTTTTAATGCATAATGATTCTATCACAAGCATTTTAGTTCTATAACGAGACCAACTATCCGTTTTTAAACGATGAAAATCATGCAGAATTATAAAATATACAAGACTTTCTTTCAGATATTCCAGACAAAAAATAAAATCATGTAAATTAAAAGTCTCGTGTTTATGACGTCAGGTTTGACGTCACAACCATGTGACAACGATAGAGATTTCAATCTGGAATTAAGTTCATTATTAATCAAGCGCCATTTTGAAAAATGTGTCAGATGAAGGAAGAAAATGGAATATGACGCTGAGAAAATTGAGAAACCAAAACATTAGGAAAAACAACGAATCAAATAACATTTCTCAAATAATTATACGCGCGAATCTGCGCTGGTTAGTGAAAAACGCATCTTTCATTTTGTTTTTAAATCAATCTTGCGGAAAAGGCGCAATCCAGCAGTGTAACGATAGCTGGGAAGCAACGTTTAAGATGTATCGTTGTAAAGAATTCTTATCTTAAAGGTGATATTATCTATGGTAGAAAAGGCTTACTTTGTGCCTTATCCGTTATAAATAAGAAATCATTCATTTCTGATCCTAATCTCTTTTCTAAATCGATATGAGTTGACACAGTTCATTTTCGTCAGTTCCAATTATTTCGCCTGCAAAGATTCTAGCAGTACAAACTAACTTTATAAAACATCATTTTTAAATGTCAATTATTACATAAACTAAGAAATAAATATTTACAAAACCGTATACATACATACATACATAGATACATACATACATATATATGTATGTATGTATGTATGTATATATGCAAGTGGAAATTGAATACAGCAGCTAGAGGCAACAGTCTGTTTTATGCAATCATCAGGTCCTGAAGTTTGAAACAGACTGTCGCCTCTGGGTGCTTATTTCAATGTCCACATTTATATTTACATACGCTCTATCACTGATAATGAGCACTTAACCCATAAATATAGCATATATATATATATATATATATATATATATGTTAAAATAAAAAAGAAAGAACAGTCAGATTTAAAATCTACAGTTCTTTAGCATTTAAATTCATAACCAGTGCTCGATACACAGTAGAACATAATATTATATTATTATTTTAATATTATCATATAATTATTAAAAAATATGCATTCCTTCTTACACAGAAATTACCATGTTTCGAAACTAAAAACTAAACTTTAAATTAAACATAAAATTAAAGTCTTTGTCCCATTCTCAAACGATGTTGAATAACTTTCGAAAAAAATGAAAGTGAAAAATGATTTTTTTCGAAACTTATTCAACATCGCTTGAGAATGGAACTTTAATTCTAAGTTTAATTTACCGTTTAGTTTACTTCCGAAACATGGTAATTTCTGTATCGCGATGAATACACACTTTTAAAATAATAATAATATTATGTATATATATGTATATATATATTTAATTGTCTATTTGAGCAGGTCTTCTCTTATAAAAGTTTTATTAAAGCTAACAAATTCCTGCGATTAAGCTTTTTATTCAATTTGTCTGGTGTTGTACTTACGCGAATGCAAGAATAATTAAATAAAAAGCTTACACCAAATCGCAGCACCAAATCATATTTATTGAAACATATATATATATATGTGTGTGTGTGTGTGTGTGTGTGTGTGTGTGTGTGTGTGTGTGTGTGTGTGTGTGTGTGCGGGAGCTGGTTTCATTCAACAAGCCCAGTTTTCGTTTGGATCAGTACGGTGGTGAAGGAGGTGGTATTTAGTCTGCTCAGTAATATATCATCGCCCAGACCGGTTTACAAGTATATATATATATATATATATATATATATATATATATATATATATATATATATATATATATCTGTGTGTGTGTTTGTGTGTGTGTGTGTGTGTGTGTGTGTGCATGTGCGTATACATATGTGTATATATATTCGTTTATATATATATATATATGTGTGTGTGTGTACGTATACGTGTGCATATATATGTATTATATATATATATGTGTATTATATACATACATATATATATATATATATATATATATATATATATATATATATATATATATATATATATATATATACACACACACACACAGGGTGATTGAAAAGTAACTTCTTATAAACGAAAAAATGGTCCACGTTTGCTTCCTATAATATTTCATTTAATATGTCAGTAAATGAAATTTGAGAAATGACAACAAAATTCCGACTTTAAAATCTTTCTTTTCTTGCGTCGGTTGAGTCAAAAATCCTACTAATATATAATAAATACCACTAATCTTTTTGACAATATTGTTATCCTTTTATTGTTTTGTAGTATGCGACTTCACTTCGTATAATTACAAGCCATACCTGGCAGGTTCTCTTAAATGATGTGGTGAAATGTACAGTTTTAATCGCAATAGCAATTTGTTTCAAAAATGGAATATTTAACTGTGGTTCTGTTTGTTTTTAATTAAATGTCATAGGAATCAAAAATTGTAGAGTTTGGCTAGAAAATAATATTAAGCGCTTGGTGTATTATTTTATCAATTTGGCCATCTACCTTTTTTACTTACGTCATTTTCATGTAATATCTTGCTTTAAACACTCTATTCACCAATTTCAAGAATTCTTCAGGTTAAACCTCTGGAACGCACTTATAAGTATATTATTCTAAAAATTCAGGATCATATTCCTGATTGTTTCGTTTTTTTACAGTGAGATTCGCCCTGTACAACGCCCGGGGGCTACTCAAGCTAGAGGCTTTCATTAAGAGGTGTTTTATGCGGGTTTATAAGATGGGAAGATAGCGGCTAACCACAATTTTTTACAGGTTAAATATTTTAGTGATCGGGGAAACATCAACTAAGGAGTCGGTCCCTCAGAGTATTGGTTCGCGGGAAGAAAGTCTTCGATTGGAAATTACTCCTCACCGAAGGAATACGGAGGGAATATGATGGATTCGCTACAATGACCGTAAAATCGCAGGTCCTAGCCGTGAATGTTAGGACTGGCGAAACCAATGAATGTAGTTTATCCAAGCATTTTCCATGGAAGTAGCGATAGAGAAGTGAATGACTTGCCACATCCCACCTGTGAGAAAGAGAGAGAGAGGGGGGAGATGTTGGGAGGGTGGAAAATAATTTGTTACTCACAAAACTTCGGAAAGGCTTTTGGACTCTACTAAGGACTGAAACGGCTGCGGCCGAAATATACAACCAATACTCCATGATACGTCTGCTTTTAAATTGTGAATAATACAGCTCAATGTTTAAAATAGTCTCGAGTAAATAAATCCTGTAGTTGTGACCAGAAACAGTCCTGTCTCTAACCTCGTAGACTGGCGTTACAAAATAGCAAACACAGAACTCTACCAGATAACAGGAACCTCATCGCTTGAAGATTTTCCCAAAAGAGGAACAACTAAAATGGATAGCACATATCAATGGAAGAGAAAATAATAACATAATCAATATGCTGATGTTACATACTACTTCAAACAAAAAGTTAGGAAGGAAGCCCCCCTCCCGTCAATACTAGAAATAAAAGTAACTTTAGCTGAACCATGAGAAAAAATGTTTTGATAGAAAGACTTTACGAATTCCAAAAGAAAGAATCACTGACTATTCGTGGCAATGGATATTGTATGTTCCCTTATATGTATACGGTTAAAATTAGCCTCAACGTTACCAAATGTTTTAACGTTCGAGTTTCATTTTTACCTTCCTTAAAATAAAACTGGATAATATACTGAAAATGATGCTTATTTTCTTCATTATCAGTAGTAAAATCAGTAATTGAAAATCTGCCATTTCACTCCAGAAAATGTTTGTAATATCAACGAACACTCGTTGCCACTCTTGCAATGTCAACGAATACTCGTTGACACTTTCGTAATGCTCGTTGTAGTAGAGACTTTGTAATCGCAAATACCACTAGAGTACGCCGTTTGTAAAATACTGGTGTCAGGCGCCTTCGAATATCACTCGCACTAATAGTACTTGCTCGATAATATTCGCTCGGAAGTAACCACCGTATAGTGATCTGAATAGAGAAACAGTATAGGGAATAGAGTAGAGAATAGCGCTCCGTATAGTAATAGAGGATAGAATAGAAATGCAGATCCGAATAGTAATAGAGGATAGAGTAGAAATGCCGATCGTTAGTCGTCAGCTACTTCCTACATATATGGGCTTCCTTTATGGTCACGTGGTCTACTTAATTCAATAATGGGACCGCCTGTGTTTACTCTCCGGTGATCTACGTTCAAACTCAAGTGTCGACAAAGACACTTTATACTTATGTAACAAAAATAATCAACACTATTTCCCCCCCTTATATTAGATATTTAAAAAATGGGAAATACCTATTAAGCAATAAATTTATGAGTTTAATAAAAAACAATTTTTAATTTACATTTTTATAAATTTCAACGGAATTTAGGACTAACTGTTCGGAAAATGAATGTTAAATGATTCTTATAGAGATACGGTTAATATCAGCGTTAGAGTTACCATATCTATTTAACACACGAGTTGCATTTTACTTTCCTTAAAATAAAACTGCATAATATACTGGAAGTGATGTTTATTTTCTTCCATTATCAGTAGTAGAAATAATAATTGAAAATCTGGCATTTATTTTCATTTTCTAATGCCCTCTCTAACCATAGGAATAAACAGGCAATCTGAATCATATTTTAGTGCCGATCAAGCAAACGTACCTAATGCCATCTCCCATAACAAAACAGGATGAACCATTTCGGGTACGCAATATTTAATCAAATTGCTCAACGTGTATCTATTTTGTATCACAAAGAATTGATCGATCACATCAATTCAAATATTACGCGACGGCTATTTCTGCCAATCGATCAAATTATCAGGTATGCTTTCCGATAGTTAAAATATTAAATTATATATTCAAGAAATAGAATTACAATATGCCTTTTGATTTGTTCATGCAGATATGCTATTCCAAAGTATTTCTTAAGGAATTGTATTTTATTTATTTAATTTATAATGATTTTCAAAAATTTATCGCTCAATTGTAACCGAAGACAAAAAGTAAGATTTAATTATTTTATGACTATTGCAATATTTTTCTCAATGCTGTTGTCCCTGTTGTAACTTTCGTCCATTCCATTCTACAAGTCCCTTCAGGTGTATAGTCCATAAGGAAAGAAAAGATACCGCTTTAGTAGTTAAGCTAATAAAGAGAATACTTGGTGAATATACTGGTCGAATCAGCCCATTTGTCAATGCCTCCAATATAGAACATTCTATTCTTAACAACCCGTGTAATACAAGCAAGTCCAAAGTTTTACAGTCGATGTCTGCCACTTCCATTTCGGCTAAACGAAGACACTATTTAAAAGGAATTGGTTTGTGGAATAATTTGACAAGGGTAACTTTAATTGGCAAAATTCTCAACAAGCAGAATTGACGAAGACATCAATCAACAATACGAATGGAAAGAAAAAGACACAATACACACACACACACATACACACACATAAACACACACACACACACACACACACATATATATATATATATACAGACACACACACAAATATATATATATATATATATATATATATATATATATATATATATATATATATATATATATATATATAAAACAGGTAATAAATCCGTTGGTATATAATCAGATATTAAAATAGATCCACAGAGAGGGCTCAATGTATTTATTATGCAACAAGAAAATCCAAAATTACCTCATGTGGATATAGTCTATTTCAAACCGACACAACCTTGTGCCATTCTTCTTCAACCCTAGACTGTCCATCTCGGAATCAGGGTTTTTTATTTTAGTTTAGAAAGCAGTCGGGGAGTAGGTACAGACCTACTCAAAGGAACGCTTCATTTCAGATAAGGAGCTTGGGCTGGTGACAAGGGGAGGGTGTGATGTATCTCTCTAAGGAGAGATGTGCCGGAATGGGAGCAATGTAAATGAATTTAGGTTCTTGCAAGGGGAAACCAAACATGTTGTAATAGGATTTACAATGAATTGTATTTAGACAATTAGGGTTTTATGCGATTAAGTGATGGGTGATTTAACGACAAAACAATTTAAAGTTAGAATAAATTATGTAAATAATAGATTCCCAAAATCTGTAAGTAATACCGAAACACACAATGGCATAAATCATGCTGTACAACACACACACGCGCACACACACACAACACACACACGCGCGCGCGCACACACACACACGCGCACACACACACACACATATATATACCCACATAAATACATACATACTTACATACACATATATATGTACCTATACACAAACCCTCACCTACACGCACATACATACACACATATACATATATATATATATATATATATATATATATATATATATATAAATATATATATATATATGTATATATATGTGTATATATATATATATATATATATATATATATATATATATATATATATATATATATATATATATATATACCATTCATCTACACCATTAACGGTCGGTTAAATTATTAGAAATACCAAGCTGTACCCAGAATTCTTTAAGAGGAAGATATTAAAGTAAAAAAGTTAATCAAAGGGTTTGTATCAGTTGGGGGATTGTGGCTTTTTTGGGGAGTTAATATGTAATAATGTAAAATCTATATTCTTATGTAAGTTTGAACCTGCTTCTATGTCTACATTTTAACACTAGCTCTTTCCCTTGGTTCAATAGTTTGCATTGATCATTGTATGTTATTATTCTAATTTTTCCTGATTGCTATCTAAAGAAAATTCATACCCCCATGATTCCGAAACAGTCAATATAGGGCTGAAGAAGGCTGGCATAAGGTTGAGCCGGTTTGAAATAGACTATACCCACATGAGGTATATATATATATATATATATATATATATATATATATATATTTATGTGTGTGTGTGTGTGTGTGTGTGTGTGTGTGTGTGTGTGTGTGTGTGTGTGTGTGTGTGTGTATCTACTGGAAGTAAAAATTAAGAAATTTTATAAATGCATTTTCTATAAATAATTTCATATTCTGATGTACTGTGCTTTTTGTAATTCGACTTGATGAATTTCAGCGCAGTACTGGATTGGTAAGTAGGTCTAATTATTTTGCAGTTAAAATGTCTAGATATATCCGTAAGTTCTATGCTAACATTTTATTCTTTCACATTTCTAGCTCGTGAAACTCTCTTCCGACTTCTTGAATTTTAATTGAGTCAAATTTAATCTTCAAAAATTTAAATGCTATGTCAAACGTTATATTTTATTGTGTAAAATTCTGTTGTTTTAATGATCAATCTTCTTAATAATGTATTTCTTTTTCTCATATTCTTTTACACTCAATAACCCCTTGCCTCTTAGCGTTATTTATTTATTTATTTTCTTTTTATGTGCCATTCAGGACGTGGGCGATCATGGCTCTCCACCTCCCTCTATCCCTTCCAGCTCTCAGCATTCTACTTGCCTCTGCTGCCCCCCCTCCAGACCCCATTCTGTCATCCACCTGCTCAAGCTGGTCAGGTATGTCACGTGCTGCCTTCACTTGTCTCTCCTTCCCTCTATTCGACCCGTGAGTATCAGCTTCTACAGGCCCACCTTCCTCACTATGCGTCCCAGAAACTTCATCTATTTCATTCTGATGGTAAGTATAAGCCTTCTCCTTGTTTACAACCTCTCTAAGACCTCATCGTTGCTCACACGCTCGGTCCATGATATCCCTAGCCGCCTTCTGTAGAACCACATCTCCATCAACTCGAGTCTCTTCTTCATCTTTGAGCAAATCGTCCAACATTCTCAGCCGTAAAGAAGAACAGATGTCACGTAACAGCTCAGTATTCTTTTCTTTGTTACCAAAAAATCCCCCTGTCTCGCAATACTCTGCTCAGCTTTTGGAATGTGTCCTTAGCCATCAATACGTCTAAGGATCTCACACTTACCGTCCTCTGTCAAGACGCTTTCCAGATATTTAAACTTCTTTTGATTTACTTGGGGTGAAATCATTAAAAAAAGGGCCAAGGCAAGTCACAGTAATAAGTAAAATAATATTACAGTGTAAGAATTGTGTTCACATGCAAAAGTAATAACAAATAAATAAAGTCAAGTGGTTATAACATTTTATTTCAAGCCAAAAAAGAACAAAAATGTGAGGGATGAGACTTAGGAGTTTTCTTTTTTTAATTATTAAGAAGAATCACCGTATGCGGCTGTAGTATTTTTCTCTAGATTTAGGGAGGCATATCCGTAGCAGTCATTCCTAAAAGATTCCAGTCAATAAGATTCCTCTTATTTGTTTGGTCTGGCATATATAGGGAAGTTCGTGCAAGGAATCAGCTGGATAATATCCATATGTCTCTTCTTCATCTTTGAGGAAATCGTCCAACATTCTCTGCCGTAAAGAAGAACGTATGTCACGTAACAGCTCAGTATTCTTTTCTTTATTACCAAAAAAATCCTCTTGTCTCGTAATACTCTGCTCAGCTTTTGGGATGTGTCCTTGGCCATCCCAATACATCTACGGATCTCACATTTACCGTACTCTGTCAGACGCTTCCCAGATATTTAAACTTCTATTGATTTACTTGGGGTGAAATCGTTTAAAAAAAAGACCAATGGCAAGTCAGAGTAATAAGTAAAATATTACAATGTACGAGTTGTGTTCACATGCAAAAGTAATAAAAAATTAATAAAGTCAAATGGTTATATCATTTTGACATCAAGCCAAAAAAAAAAGAACGAAAATGTGAGAGATTTGACTAATAAGTTTTCTTTTTTAACCTTTACCACTCTGCAGGCGAAAATTGTCGCCATAGAATTATCTCCCTTTTCTGCTCTCGGCGCATCCCGTCAACATGAGATGGTGACTATAAAATATAAAAATGCAGTAGCAGGTGGAACAATTCTAAAAAGAAATCAGCGTGGTAAAAGTTAATGATTAAGAAGAATCACTATATGCGTCTGTAGAATTTTTCTCTAGATTTGGAGATGTATATCCGTAGCAGTCATTCCTAACAGATTCCAGCCAAAAAGATTCCTCTTCATTATTTGCCTTTGTCTTGTATATATAGGGATGTTCGTACAAGGAATCGGATGGATAATAGGCATATAAACAATGAGTTCACTAGTTTCAAGCAAAAAAACTTTAAACGGAGGAGGGATAAATTACGCGTGAACTTGCAAGTAAATCACCAGAAAATATTTTTTTAAAGTGTAGATTTTATGATTATTTTCGCATTAAAAAACGAAATGTAAAAGTATGTAAATTTTAGGTTAAAACATTTAATATTTTTAACAAAATGATACACCTTGTAACATTTCATGTACAATGGAACTCTGCATTCTTTTCACCAAGTTGTTACTATCTCTACTCTTTTCTCTTTGAGATATATGCATAGAGACATAGCACTGTTTTTAGCATCTTCTTCCAGTTTTATTTGAAGACAAAAACTCCAAGACACTACGTAAACTGATGAAACCCAGGAAACAGTTACTTACCGAATGCTAGAGTTACAAGTATTCATTTAGATTCGATTCCTGAAGGAATTATGCCCTTATTGTAAGGAATGGTTTGAATCATCCACTGATGACATCCGCTCATATCTAAGGAAACATCAATTGATGATGGCCGCCTTTTAACGGTTGATATAATAATATGTTCTCCCAAAATTAAAGACGGCGAAATTATCATCTGATTTTGTAAGAAATAACGTCGAAATGAACAGTGACTTTTTCCTTTACAAGTATAACATTAAGTTATGTTCGTAATAACATGACACACGTTTGTTTGCTATTATTTAAAATGACACATTTTTATCAAGATTTTTAATATAAAAGTTTATAGCATTTTAACTAACCATGTTAAGGAAAACAGATTGGTATTAAATCTTTCATCAGTGCTTTAATTTAAACTAAGTAAAATATTTTTTTTAAAAAACTCGTTTTCACGCAATTTTATATAGAACTAAACAAACGTTCACTCGGTATTTTCTGAAAATGAATGATTCAGTACATCTTTTAATCTGGATAAACTACGAGCAAGCTTTTGAATTTCACCAAGTTGGCATACTTCTTTAAAGGTAGCGTACATTTAAAAATAATTTAATATATCTATGGATCCAGCTATGGTTAAATATTTAACCACCAAACTGGGGTCAAAACACTGTGAAAGTATAAAAATAGATTTTTGTAGTAAAAATACCAGCAATACATTAAAAAAATATTACCAACAATACATCTTTGAAAAATAATACCAGCAATACATCTGACGCTCGACAAAAACCATCTTTACATACATACAATGGAACCTGATCTACAAACTCATTTCTTACAAAGAATATATATTCTATTCATACGTAAATATCCTAAAAAATATTGTCGGCATCGAGGTGTTGATATGCCGCAAAACATAATAAACCAAACCAATGTTATATTATTGAATTTCTATTAAGCGGATAATCTAAGGCATACCAGATACAAATAATCCCTAGAATCTGTGGTGTATTTGTATCTGAAGCATCCGGTTCAAGGAGAGGTTTCTTGGGACAAAGGATGGATGATGCTTGAACAGGATTCTTTGCAAATGGTTAAGTATTTTAAATTATTGGTATCAGCTCCGTTCCAAAAACCTTTCATTCAAACCTCAATGACCCTCCAATTTATTTAACAATTCATTCTTCGAGTCGACAGCTGTGAAAGTATGAAGCTGATCAGCTAGCCTTTTATTAAATCCGATTATATATCAATTATCAACGGGTATCGATTTTTGATGATGTTGTAAAAGCACCCACCCTTACAAATACGACGCTATTCAGTGGCAACTGCTGTCATCTTGGGATTGCTTGGATTTTATCCAATCAATTCAAAGAGATACGATTCACTATGCTTTACTGCCATGACGAAACCACCTCAGAGTATCTTCGCATCGCCATGAATTCATGCGCTTGTTTAATGTTATTTAGGGCTTATAACAACACATTGCCTTCTTTTGTTTCTTCAAGTGTGCTATTACCAGGTAAACTATCTGTTATTCTCTTTAAATTTAGTCAGGTAATTCAGTTTCTCGTAGACGTTGTCTCACTCTGTCAAAGGCGGCAAATTCGGAAAGCTATTGCTTAATGTTTCCTACGTAAACATTACTGACAAAGAAAAACATAAAAGTGGTGTAACTATTTTCGGTCGTTGCTAAAATAACTGAAGGGAAAGATGACGATACGTTTCTTTTTGCATAGAAGGAAATGTTTTTACTCAGTTTGTCTCTAGACAACCATTACAGAAAGAACAAAACAAAGTCATAATGAAAATTAGAGCGTTACTGACTGGCAGGATGCAACTAGTTATTATCAAAATATAACGAATGTCGACATATTAAAACCTATAGCTCAGTGTGACTGCAGCTTCCATTTTAAATCTAGCGTATCTGAAAATAAATGCAGCATTGTACGACTTTTGTCGCTATCCTTTCCCAACTTTTACATTTGAATCGAAGAATCAATACAATATTAAAACGAGTAAATATAAAGCAAAATACAATTTCACACACACACACACACACACACACACACACCACACACACACACACACACATATATATATATATATATATATATATATATATATATATATATATATATATATATATATATATATATATGTATGATGGATTCTCCCATATGATGAGGTTCCGACGACCACGAAGTAATAATCTGCATGCCTATGACGGGCATGACTTTTGCACAAAAGTCCACAAACAGTTCAGGAGAATGTATTGTATCCAAGTGCAGCAGGAACATTTTCAGATGTCTTAATTTGCTTTCTCGTTTCATGTAGTCCACTGATGGTTACTTCTCAGTGCAGCTATATCAATGTTGTAGTTCTTGAGCTCCAATGCGACCAGTGCTGGTTTTTCTTTCTGGGGCTGGGTTGTTGTCCTGGAGAGTTCACACATTCCAAGTGCCAAGATGATGTTGATGTTGTTTCGGAGAGTTTTTTGCAGTAGCCGGATGTGTGGAATTAATTAGATGTAGTTGTCAGAAAACTAACACAATGATTTGTTTCAAGTGGTGAAGGCTTGTGTCGGATCATCCACATTTTTGGATCTGTCAATAAATGAGTAACTGTGCAAATGACTTGCGACGGAAACTCCGAACGAGAGTCCTCATGTGTTATTATCACGGAATTTAAAATCTCAGGATCACAGTCAATATCAGCCAGTACACGCCTCTCGGCAGACACATACAATATAATGACCGGATTAAGCTGTCCTGAGTTTTCCTTCCCATCTGAAGTCTTTTTATCGTGAAACCAAAACTAAAAGGATTGCTAACCAAAGTTCAGAGCGACTCTTTTCACCTTCATCAAGAGCAAATAACCCGCACCAGTTCTCAACCTGGTACTTAACATAGCTCCGCGGGATAATATATATATATATATATATATATATATATATATATATATATATATATATATATATATATATATATATAATGAATATCTTGTTAATCCGTATGGTTATTCGCAAGGAGGATGAAATCCGGAGAGCTCAATGTTAAGTCAGAGCGAATAATTTAAGGTTCCATTGTTATAATTTATTTCAACACAGAGATTCTTTTTTCCTTTGGAAGTGAGGTCTGATGATCCAGAGAAATAGAAACTCCCTGGTGAAATAAATTATAATAATGGAACCTTAAAGTGATCTGTTTTTATTTAAATTATATATATATATATATATATATATATATATATATATATATATATATATATATATATATATATATATATATATATATATGACTTTAACGTTATTTAGATTGGAAGCCCGTATCTGAGTAGATACTGTGTTTATTTATTAAAAAATATATTTATCTATTTTCATCTAACGGCCTGAATATTCGAAACATCTCATTCGAAAAATATGCACTCTCCGGAAAGATTTAACAGCATCATTTAGGCATTGCTTGGCTATAGGTTCTCTGTAGGCGAGAGTTCAAAGCACGTCAGATCTAATCCTAGGGTAACACTGATCCTTATCCTGCCAGAGAGCGCATATTTTTCTAATAAGAAGTCTCCAATATTCAAACCAGCAAAAGAAAATAAATATTCTATTTAATAAATAAACATGCCATCTACTCAAATGCGGGTATCCACTATAAATAACGTTTATGTATATATATATATATATATATATATATATATATATATATATATATATTGTGTGCATGTTTTGGTCATGGAATGTCTCATTAAATAATTTAGTCGAATTTTGTCTACATATGATCCTCTCATATTCACAGACAATCCTCTTAGTATCCTTATTAAGGGAAGGAACTAAGTTACCATATTGATGCCTATTCATTTATTCCAAGTACTTTCTCTATTAACAAGACAAGATAAAACTTGGATAAAACAAGAACCTAATAAGAAAATACTCTGATGATGACATTGTGCTAATGTCGAAAGTACTCAGAATAAATGAATATGCATCAATATGGTAACTTTCTTTGTTCCTGTAATAAGGATAGTAAGAAACTTGTCCGTGTATATGAGAGGATCATATTAAAAATAAGTAGGCAAAACTTGTCTAAATTATTTAATAAGACATGTCATTATATATATATATATATATATATATATATATATATATATATATATATATATATATGCTGAAATTTATACTTCCCAAATATTTTGATTGTTATGCACACCCTTTTTTATTCGTCGATCTAACTCTGAAAGGCCGATAACGAATCAATTGATTTTTTTACTTTTTGGGGTTTAACACTATTTAATAATTTTATATACATAAATTAAAATAAAAAGTACTGTCTATTTCAAATACTAGGATGCCTTATAACAACGTCCGAGGTAATATATATATATATATATATATATATATATATATATATATATATATATATATATATATATATATATATATAATTTTAACCTGCTCTTTCTTTCTTAATCTCCTTTACATTCATGTAATAAGAACGAATACGTATTTATGTTATGTGATCGATAGCATTTGCATGTTACTTGCAGATATCAATAACTAAGTGAATAGTATTAAAGGAAATTAGGGTAGCGTTTTAACTATTTGTAGGAAACTGATTAAGTAAAACTGAGAAAATTTCAGTGTATCAGACCAGATTCACCCCTCCTAGAATATACCCAGATATAATTTACTATATTCGGGAATAAGGATCGGGGTAAGATTGTGGCGGGCCAACATCATACTTCGAGATCTAAGATAGGTCTGGTTATACCAAATTTTAATAATAGTGTCAATGTCATGTGATGTATACAAACTGTCATTATGAATTCAATCAGTTACCATCAGATATGTATATATCTTAAAACCAAATACTTATGGTACAAATTAATAATCTTCAAGAAATTATATATATGTGCAAATAAAAGAACCGGAATAAAGTTGAGAGCTCTAGAATGCAGCACAAGTAATTATTGCGGAAGTATCTTACTGTATCACCGATACTAACCCTGACTTACATGGGGAAAGACGGTGTTATATTCTGTACTAAGCAGTTTTTTTCTAGCTTAAACACTTTTATGCCGGAGCTTCTATACCGATATAGCTTGAACTTTCTTCTTTCTTATGTGACGTAGGCGATCATGGCTCTCCAAACATTCCTGTCTCTTGAAGCTCTAAATAAATCCTATCATTTCTTTGATCCTAAGCGCTGTTTTCATAAGTTCCTCAATTATATTATGCGTTGTTTTCCTCTATCCTCAACATGTCCTGTGAGTAACAGTTTTTCCAATCCGCCCGTACTCATTGTGTGCCCCAGAAATTTCAACTGTCTCTTCCTGATGTTAAGTATAAGATTTTATTTTGTTTCCATTTTCTCTGTACCTTCCTCGTTGCACACATGTTGGGTTCATGGTATACTCACCATCTTTCTATAGAACCATATTAGTGTTGCTTCAAGACTTCAGTTCATCTTTGAGGAAATTGCCCCGCATTCAATGCCGTACAATAGGAAAAATATCGAGTAACAGTTCTCGACTATATAAATTGGGTATACTCTAGGCTAATCTCTCTCTATATAGTGGGTATACTCTAGACTAATCTCTCTATATAAATTGGGTATACTCTAGGCTAATCTTGACTATATAAATTGGTTATACTCTAAGCTAATCTCTATATATATATTTGGTAAACTCTAGGCTAATATCTATAAATAAATTGGGTATACTCTAGGCTAATCTCTCTATATATATTGGGTATATTCTAGGTTAATCTCGACTATATAAATTGGGTATACTCTAGGCTAATCTCTCTATATATATTGGGTATACTCTAGACTAATCTCTATTATATAAATTGGTTATACTCTAGTTTAATCTCTCTATATATATTGGGTATACTCTAGGAGAATATCTATATATAAATTAATTATACTCTAGGCTAATCTCTCTATATATTGGGTATATTCTAGGCTAATCTCTCTCTATATATTGGGTATAATCTAGGCTAATCTCTCTCTATATATTGGGTATACTCTAGGCTAATCTCTCTATATATATTGGGTATACTCTAGACTGTTACACTAGTACACAGTAAACAAAATTGTTTGACATTAAATTGAAAGAATAAGAAAAATTGATTTTCACTTTATTTTCGTTGCACCTATTACACAAAACTAATTTTACAAAAGGTTAGGTAATTGTTAACTTAAACTTTAACCTTCAGACACAACGATTAAACTGAATCAACTGCTAGGTCTCCTGCTAGGAAAGTTGATTGACTCTCGTTCCAGACAATTTTTTTTGTCAGAATCCATCTTTCACATTTAGAAATCTACCATTCGCCTGTCCATTGAATATTGGTGCCATTTCTCATCTAGTGCTCCTGCTATGCATCTCGAAATTTTCGAAAATTCTCCAAAATGTCCTGAAGTAACATATCGACACATTCAGTTCCTACGGCGATCTTCTGTCTGTCATGGGAATTATTCTAATGAATTTCTCTCTTGTAACTTAGCTAGTGAGTGTATGCTGATCGGCTTCTTTTATTCCTGTCCCCATTTTCTTTAGTTTAATTCTCTTCCCCTTCCCCGGTAGGTGACAGAGACGTCAGTTCCCTGGTAAATGCGGTACACTTTTCGTTTTTCGAGTCTGTATTTCGTATTTGCTTTTGTTTTCGGATGAGTATTCGGTTGAGTGAGTACTTGATCGATTGATTGTTAGTAATTTCCTAGTCCTACATTAATTTCGTCCAGTAAACTGTTTTTTACTGTCACATTCAAGGATTGTGTTTGTTTTTATTACTAACATTATTTTGTTTACTTTTTTCTATATAAATTGTATTTATTTCATATATCCATTGGGGTTCCATTTTCAATAATTTTATTCCCTACCCCACAAAACAAATTCTACATAGGGGAACAAGTTATGAGTATAGAGATACTTGAGGTATTATGGTGGCTCTAGTAAGAATGGAAGTAAGAATGTGTTGTTTTGGTGTATTGATTACTGTGGTATGTTTAAGTCAGTAATCGTGGATAGCTATGTTTCACATAAGACAGATTGGAGATCAGCTTCCCCCTTTTGGCCTTGTGCCATATTTTTGTATTAAAATAAAATAAGTATTGCTTCTCTATTTGATACCTCGACCAGATGAATATAAACGTAATACTAAATTGGTCTCACCGTTTTACTGTTGAAATAGATGTAACCGTAAATTCTATTCTAATAGTTTCTTCAATTAATACAATCTTCAAAGATATAAATGCAATGTCATTCACCAAATTCTGTCTTCCTAAACCCGGTTTAATTATTGTTCTTCCTCTTCACCAAAGTAATTTCCTTCTCTTTTACTTCCAGTGACCACTTGTGTCTTAATGGCGTTATCGGTGAAATGATTTTATAAAATAAATAAAAAATTGAACAGTGTAAAAGATATTCCATCTCATCAAATTCATCGGCCAACAATAGCCGTTACCCCCATTACATCCACATTTTCAAAACCCTAACGAAAGATAATAATAATATTAATTTTATTTATTTCAATAAGGTTATAAGACATCGTCAAAACGTCCCTCAATTTCAATTTATAATCTATGCACCATTTTAACTGAATTATCAGC
>OZ038475.1:100364879-100422379 GCA_964036315.1 Acanthosepion esculentum
ACGGTTAATATCAGCGTTAGAGCTACCATATCTATTTAACACCCTAGTTGCATTTTTACTTTCCTTAAAATAAAACTGCATAATATACTGAAAATAATGACTATTTTCTTCCATTTTCAGTAGTAGAATCAATAATTGTAATTCTAACATTTGTTTAGCTTCTCTAATGCCCTCTATAACCATGGTAATTACAATGAGAATTATATTTCATTCAAACAAAAAGTTAGGAAGGAAACCCCCCACCAATACTGGAAAGAGCGATAACTGTTAGTGAACTTGAGAAGTTATTATTCTAAAACATTGTTTTATATATTTCAACTGAAAGTAGCATTGGCTGCTGTGTCAATGAATGCCGAATGTTTCCTTATAAGGAAATGGCTATTACCATTACCACTTCCATAAATCTTTCAATGTGTCTGTTTCTTGTTTGATGTTATCACGCACCGTGTCATTGGGTCGAGTATTTAAAATCAGTTTTAAAAACGTTGATTTTATTTTTATCTCTAAACCTCGCAAGATTCATTGAAATAAAGATAGCCACAGACGTAAATAAACATAAATATTAAATAAATAAATGCTTTTAGAGGTTAATCTTATATTGTATAGGCTGGAATCAACTTAAAACTAACCCCAGCGGTAAAACAAGATCGATTTCATTCTACTTCCAGATAATCCGAACTTGATTTTCGGAACTAATCTACACTGGGGGATCAATAAGGCGAAAAGGAAATGTTGTCCAACTTTATATAGCTTTATCTCTTAAGCAATTCATGTGACATGATACTGAAGTCTTCATTTCTGAATAGCTTATTCTTTCATACATATGATAGAAATAATGCAGAAACATTATACGAAATAATAAATATCGAATATTTCGTTCTTCCTCAGTAACCTCATAAGGCCGTGTACGGATTCAAGTAAAAATCAGGTTTTCGATTTTTTAAGACACGAGCCTCTATCTACTTGAATGAATTTAAACTATTCTGTTTTCTGGTCGAGTAATCAGATTCTCTTATATATATATATATATATATATATATATATATATATATATATATATATATATATATATATATATATATATATATATGAGGTATTTTAGAAACGAAGAATTTTGATATACAGGTTTTGTTATATTCAACTGACAATGTATGTTTATTTCATCTTTTATGATATTTTCCAATTACCGAATGAGACGTTGCTCATCGGGCCTGTAAATATTAATTACTGCACAACGTTCATTTATTGTCTTTTAGTCGACTATCTTAGTCACTATAAAGAACCGAGTGTTTTCAGTATGCAATATTTTGTTGTTTTTTTTACTAAATCCTGAATTTGGAATTGAAATGAGTTCACATTGATGTCATATATAACTTTAAAACGTATATAGCATATATCGAGCATCCTCACATAGGAGTTATTTTTAGATACGAACCGGAGTTTGTCCGATTTTTTTACTTTGAGATACGAACTAGTTTTAGTTAGGCATCTTAGTTAGGCGTGTCTTTCTGCCGTTATTTTGCTAAGTTTATTTAGTGATACCATGGGACTGAAGAAAGTATGTTTAAAGAGAATTGGCGAATTATAGGGGAGTGGAACGAATCGGAAATATTTGCATTAATTTCAATGGGCAAAATTTGTTTGAGATATGAGTCTTTTGAGCTTGATCTTGGAAGGAATTAAACGCCTTTCTCAAGGCATGACTATATATATATATATATATATATATATATATATATATATATATATATATATATACCTGAATACATATAAATATATATATTCATGAATACATATATATATATATATATACACACACACACACACATATATATATATATATATATATATATATATATATATATATATATATATATATATATATATATCACACCAATAAACGTATGAAGCTTGATATTACTAGACATATTAAAAACGGGCGAAGCAACCGGTTTCGCTCCCGCTCATCGGGCTTTCAACGGGAGATTTAATTTAAATTAAAAACACAGAAAATGTACAATAAAAGAAAATGTGGAGGAGGAGGGGAAAAAGGAGCTAGAGGCAAATGACAGCGAGCCCCAACAAACACTCACGTTGTTTACACAAGGAAGGCTTGCTTCGCCCGTTTTTAATATGTCTAGTAATATCACGCTTCATACGTTTATTGCTTTGCTAAAATTTTGTAACTTCAAAAATATCTTTAAATATATATATATATATATATATATATATATATATATATATATATATATATATATATATATATATATATATATATATATATATATATATATATATATACTTGCCGAGTTGTTAGAATCTTCGCTTTCTGACCATTAGACCCGGGTTCGATTAGTCAGGAAGGTGACTTACCTGATGTTAGCGAACTGGATCCAGGTCGATCCCAGCGTGTGGCACCTTTGGAAAGTGCCTGGAAACCATACCAGTCGTTGACGCAAGCCTTGTAGGTGAAATTGGGTAGACGGAACTCTTGTGTGCCGTCGATAGCTGTTCCACCACGAAGCCACATGTCCTTGTGGCCGAGGGCTTGAGCGTTCTAACCTTGCTCAAATTGTTGATAGCGCTAGATAATACGCTCGCTCCCAGAAACTGTAACTAAGTTGTTCTCAGTATAGTATAGTTGCAGTATAAACTAGAGGTGGGATCTGTGGGTGTTGTACAAACACAAATGTGCCTTAGCGAGTGACTGTTTTAAATTTACATATAGATTTTTTTAAAGAAAATAACTATGTAAATGTATATCCCTGTGGAAATAAATTATAACCAATGGACCCTTAAGGTTGTCTGTTTTCTATTTAAATTGATTTAATATATATATATATATATCTCACCCCCACACACATATATATATATATATACATATATATATATATATATATATATATATATATATATATATATATATATATATATATATATATATATGTGTGTGTGTGTGTGTGTGTGGGTGGGTGTGTGTGTGTGACAGGATATATCTAACAAACATTTATCTACGGCAGAACTTCTTTTATCACAGTCTGGGATATCTACTAATTAAAGTGATGGAACGAAAAAGAAAACAAAATCTAAATACAATCGGGTTGATTAAAAAAATGAAAACTACCAGTATTGCACCAATATAACAAATTTAGTCCAATCAATTCTTAAAGACAAAACGCGTCACAAGAAAACTTTATTTTTCTACTACATTTTCCCAATATTGTTCTTGATATATAAGAATAGAACGCTTTATCTCAAATAACACTCTCTCTCTATTTTTCTCTTTCTCTCTCTGTCTGTCTGTCTCTGTCTGCCTGTCTGTCTGTCTCTCTCTCTGTCTCACTCTCTGTCTCTCTCTCTCTCTCTCTCTCTCTCTCTCTCTATATATATATATATATATATATATATATATATATATATATATATATATATATATATTACATATAGATAGATAGATTTAATCTGACATTTTTTCTAATCACTATAAATGTATGTATGGATGTGTGTATATAAACCTTTGGAATTTTGACAACTTATTCATATACTCGAATTAACATATGTTATGCTTAAAAGATTGTCATTTGATATTATTAAAGATATCATTTCACAGTTACTGATTTTTAACGTGAATTGTGTTTTTAATTTAATTTTTAATTTTCATCTGATTTTGACTAAAATTGTACTTACTATACACAATTTTAGAAAGATTTTATCGTAATACCAATATCATCATTTTTATAGCTTCACTTCTCATCGATCAGTATTCTTTAATTTTCCTCTGAATGTCTTGAGCATTGTTTTTTTTTAAATCAAATTCGATTATGTCTTTATTATGTTCTTCCTGTCAAGATTTTTTCCATAGACAAATCAAATGAATAAATTTATGATTATGTTTGCTCGGCAATAATTTTGCTTACCTAATTTACAAATAAACTCATAATCTTGAAGAGGATTTCATTAATACTTTTCTTTTTACATCAAACAGTATAGTTTCGTAATATTCTTACGCATTCCATCAAATATGGAACTTTTCAGTTACAATATATTATTTATTCGCCACGAAGTATTTTGAAATCTACAGAAAAAACTTATATCTTATTGCCAATTTTTTGCAAGAATGCTCAGAAGCAGAACAAGCATTTTAATCAAGGTGCTGGAAATATATATGCTATGGTATGGGTAAATAGCAGGACAGATTGGGTTCTATAGCCTTAGATGGCAACTGGTCTAGGAGAAGAACAACTCTGAATTCAAAACCTGCGGAGGGTTGTTTGGGGACCTTGTGGCACACGGTGCACCAGGTCTCTGTATTCGGGCCTTCAAAAAATGTGGATGGTTCTGCACAAAATCTTCACCACTATAATCAAATCTCATGTGCTGCTGTCGGGCTCTCGGTTCGTAGGAACTGATCTGCTTGACCCTTATAAGTCTTATTCGATGAGAGTATCGAGTACACAAACACACACACACACACATAAATATATATATATATACATTGCTAAGGAAAAAATGCTTCAATTAATTATACAATACTATTTCCAGCTACTAAAGTTAGTTTGTGGAAACCCATGTTTAGTTAGACGCCTTGATTTTTGAGCAGGTATTAATTACGTCACCCTACCTGTTCCTTCGAGTGATTTAATAAAAAAAACATATCCTCTCCGGTTTGTTAGACTATAGCATGTGGAGGAATTTGCTAGTGGAATGAATGATATATTTACTGGCTGATCTGAACCCAGCTATCTTCAGCTCTTAAGTGTTTGCCTGGAAGGGAGGGATTAGAATTTATTTTCAATATCAGTTCCCCTCCGAGAGATGCCTTTTTTATGATAAGGGGCTTGTGTTGGTGACGAGGGCGTGGGGGACTGAGGTATCTCATTACGGGGTAAGTAGTCCGGGTTTGGAGTTTATTTAAATACTAAATACTCTCATTGTATGTAACTAAATTTCAACTAAATTTCGGTTACTGCTATGCTAGCAACAAGTGTGTTTATTCTTTTCCGGTGAGTTAAAGTAAATAGTATGTAGACCATAAGGGTTTAATGCTATTAATAAGGTAGGGAGATTTAACCCTAAGACAAATTAAATTTAGGTAAATTAGTTGAATGATAGATTGATAAATTGTGGGCAATACCGGGGCACCTAATTGGGTAGATCATGCTATCCAACATATATACACATACATATATTCATATATAGGTGTCTGTTTACCTCTTGACTTCAATGAGTCCTGTGTGGGCAAAATTTCCCAAGCGTTCTTTCCTTATTTTGGGACCTAGAAATTTTAACTATCTCATTCAAATTCTTTTTATTTCTATTTTCATTAAAATTCTCCATCACTTAAATGTTCAATATATGCTATTCTCAACATCCTTCTGTAGAACCATATTTCCGTTGTTCAGGCGTCTTCTTCATCTGCAATTTTATTGGCCAATATTCACTGCGTTATAGGCGATTTGTATTCCATAGCGCTTAAGTGTTCATATATTTATAAAGTTAAATAAGTTCGGATAGAAAACAATTATGTCGGTTTCATTTTTTGTGTACACAAATTCTTTTTTTACCCTCATGCAGGCGGTTTTCCCCGAGTCTGAATCCTGGATCTTTTATTTCTTCTTTTTATTTAATCATTTCACCCCAGGCAAGGCAGGAATGCCACTAGTACGCAAAGGGTTACAGAGAGCGAAAGTGAGAGAAAAAAACTGGCTATGCGAGGATCGAGGAAAATATAAAAGAAAAAAAAGGGTTCAAAACAACAGGTTATGGCGATTGAAGTTGAATTTACATTTTTGAATATTGTAGTTTTCAGGAAAGCAAGAAAACGGAGGGAAGTCTCACTGTCGGGAAGTGCAAGAAAAGAAACTGTTGAAGTAGAAGTGGAGGTTGTATTTAATAATTCAACATTAAACGTGTGCTACCTAGATGACAATCTAGTACCACGCTTAATTTCATGCAGGCATCAGAAAAAAAAAGTTCGCCAGAATAGTTGCCATGAAAATAGTTGTAGAAAAGAGACGTCTGTGAGAAACCAACTGAAGATGAGATTCCAAGTTAGGATCGATTACATTGCAAAACCTTCTTAGATTTTGTCAAGAACTTCGAGATGAATAGCAGGGGCATCAGCCCAGATATGGCAACGGAATTTAATGCACGGTCGAATGGTGGATTTGTAATAGACTCTGACCAGAAAAACCGTCTGGAACGACATAATGAGTTAAAATTCCTTGCAATAGACGCAGCTATTGATTCAATGTAGGTGTTCCACTTCAAGTCAGTTGAAAACGTGAGGCCAAGAAGAAACAGTGAGACGCTCTTCTGGAGACAAGCATCAGCCATGCTGATGGCGGGCAGTAAATTCCTCAATGGTGGTAATGAGAGCAGTTTAGTTTTGGGGGTAATTAAATTTACAAGCCATTTCCTTCCGCAGTTAACCACTGATCGGAGGTCCTTTTCAAATGCAGCGGCTAGGTTAAGTTTGTCAACTCTGATGGATTTTTTTACTGAGTCAGAAGGAAATGGTAGTGTATTCTGCATAAATGCGTACTTGGGAACTGATACCACCAGGAAGATCATTGATGAAGATCAGAAACAGCATAGGATTCAGAATAGAGTCTTGAGAGACACCCGCGTTCGTGCGAGAGGATCTGGAAGCGAGCCCATTCAGAACGATCTGCATTTCATGATTTGATAGGATTGATTGGATTAAATCAAACAATCGTCCTGAAATACCGTAGCCCTGAAACATACGTCGAAGACCAGCGTGTCAAACCCTGTCAAACGCCTTTGAGATATCTAAAGCTACAGCTCGTGCTTCACCGTCATTATCAAGAGCTTGATATACATATTCAGTAATGGCCATAAGCACGTCAGAAGTAGACCGGGTAAAACGGAATCCATATCGTTTGTCAGACTAGATTGTGTCGGGTAAGGTGCTTAACCACTTCAGCATTGATTAAAGCCTCGAATACTTTGCCGAAAAGCGGTAGGAGACTAAAAGGGCGATAGTTAGAGACGTCAGAAGTTTCTCCAGAGTTCTTAAAAAGAGAAACTACAGAGGAGGACTTCGAACGAGCTGAAAAGCAGGAAGCAGCGAGCCAATAGTTGTAGAGAGAGAACTGGAGCCAGCTCGGGAGCGCATGTCTGTAGGACGGCGGCTGGTATCCAGTCACCTCTACTTGCTTATGGATGTCTAATTTAGAAATGATGCCCGAGACCAGTGACGGGGTTTTGCGCATGTCGCTCAGTAGAGCCTGGGTGGGGATCACGTGTGGGTACTCCAGATGAATCGAGTGTTGGAAGAGAATTTCTGAGGAAAGCATTCAACCTTATCTGCTGAAGATGTCAATACTTTAAATTGATTGAATAGAGGAGTGATTGAGAATTTTCTGTTGTTCAGAACACTCTTACAGAGCCGCCTATAATTTTTAGAACCGAACTTGCGAGATACTATACGATGTTTAATTCTAACAGCAAACAGTGACTTCGCTTCATTGAGGGCACGCATGCACTCGTTACGAGCGAAGATATAGAGACGTCTGTTGCAAACAGACATACCGCTCTGGTACAGCCGGACGAAATGATTCCTGTGGGATATAGTGGCTGAGTATGAAGGTGATAACCAGGGAGATTAAAGCGGTTTAACTTGGTATTCCTTGCTGGAATGAAAGCATCGGTGCTAGCTTTCACTCAGGAGGAGACCTCAGACTCAGATTTTCGAATAGGACAACTTCATTCCAAGGGACGTCACGGTAGAAATCACGGAACGAGTACCAATCTGCTACTTAATAACAGAAATATATTCTGTTGGTAGGAGGTTCTTGGCTTTTTTAGATATATTTATGCCTAATGTAAATTTCTTTCCAGGGAGTATATGTTTGCGATGTTCTTAATGTCTTGGATGTAGGTAGAATATCTCGCATTTACACTTACTACCAAGAAATGTGCAAAATGTTATTTATTCAATCCCTTTTCATGTTTTCTTCCTAATTTCAATTTGTCAGGATATCTGTGTTGAAGTGGTTAGCACACTTGCTATGCTCATATAACCCAATCAGTAGACCGAGCATAGCTATCAATGTTATATGAGAAGCACTGAAAAAAAGACAATGTTAATAAAGTTTCTAAAGAGCAGCACCTAAGTATATCTTTGACCATGACTCACAACATCAGAGTGTTAATGAAATTCGTCCAGATCACAAGATCACGACTTCGACGCGTGTGTTATTAAAGATGATTTCCCAGTGTCTGCAAGGAGAGAAATCGAATTTAATGCGTACGCGATGGATAAAAAAAGACTCTCCCCACCCACTGATTACCCTTTCCAAAGTTGAAAAGTCAGCAAGCGCATAAGACGTGATACCAAAATGTCATAAAGAAAGACGCTAAAATTAATCAAAGTAAGCAAATATACAATGAACTAAACACCTCCATAAGCAGGCTCTGAAAGAATTCTCAATTAGGGTAGAAAAGAAAAGCCAAAAAAAGGTTAACCCTTAAATATAAGATAGAATCATCAATACAGGCAGTCAAAGGTTTGTTTTTAATTGAAGGAACCGGAATCAAGTGGGAAAAGAATTTAAACGTGCTGGATAATGTAGACGACTGAAAAAGTGACACATAAATCCAAAGATCCATGGAAATCACAAATATGCTTCCAGAAACCAAACAATGTATTAAGATATAGGTATATATTCGAAGAAACTAATAAAAGAGTACTGAAATCCTATGCAATTAATATCTTATTCCTTGTATCTCAGTTTATGTTGCACAATGTATTCACTGATGAAAGAGATACGTTATATGCCAGCGATTCAGAGAATACAATTTTATGAATATACGAGTAGCAAGTAAGCTTTTAAAAATTCAAGCAAGTTCACTTTACAATAATAGAAAAACAATTTAAATACTTTGGGTACCAAAAGTATTTAACACATTGTTTTTTCTTACATATCTCAAAAAGTAACAGATCAATTTCAAGGAAACTTATAGGAAATATTTAAACGAACAATGTCGATCAAAACATAGAAGAAAAATTTAAAACCACTGTTTTGAGAAACATTTATTAACAATAAATAAAATAACCCATATGCAAAAGTATTTAACACCAATGCAAATATTATGCTAGAAGAGACGTGTCGTCATGATTCCTACCCATATTGATATGATGTGATATCTCGACCAATGACAGCACTGCACGGCACTCAACTGGCTATTAGATAACAGCTCTGAGACACTGCAGCTATACTGTTGCCACTACTGCAAGAAAATGGTGAAAACAAAAGAATTGTCGAACGACATGCTCAAGATCATAAAGAATCACAAAGATGGTAAGGGATATAGAAAAATCTCTCAAGATTTGAATTTGCTTGTGAGTACAGTTGGTGCTGTTGTTCGAAAATGGAAGAAATTCGATACTATTGAAAACATTCAAAGGAGTGGCTGTCCCCGAATCTTAAATGAGACTAATGAGCGATACATTTCCCATACTGTGAAGAAAAATCCATTTTCAACTCATCGAGAAATTCAGAATGATTTGAAAAATGCCGGAATTGAAGTTAGTAAAGATACAATTAAAACATCACTGAATCGTGCAGGTCTCACTTCAAGATCACCGAGAAAGACTCCATTACTGAAACGCCGACATGTACAAGGCCGTTTGAATTTTGTAAAGAAATATGAAATTGAATCCAATGATTTCTGAGAGAAAGTAATTTGGTCAGACGAAACGAAAATTGAGCTTTATGGACGAAACATGCGCACTTATGTAAGGAGGAAAAAACGAACGGAATACGGACCAGCAAATACCATCCCTACAGTCAAACATGGGGGTGGAAATATTATGATGTGGGATTGTTTTTCCTCAAATGGAGTAGGAAAAATGAAAATCATCGAAGGAACAATGAATGCTTCAAAATACACTCAAATTTTGTCAACTCAAATCTTGAACAGTGCCACATATTTGGGACATGGCCGTGATTTTGTATTTCAGCAAGAAAATGACCCGAAGCATACTGCTAAAACAACTAAGAATTGGTTTAATAATAATGACATTAATGTCCTGGAATGGCCAAGCCAGTCACCGGATTTAAATCCAATCGAAAATTTGTGGAAACTATTGAAACCATCGAATTTAAACAAATTGAAGAAAATTTGCAAAGAAGAATGGGTCAAAATACCAACAAGTACCTGCAAGAAACTAGTTGAAGACTATGGGAAACGACTGGAGGCTGTGAAGCAGAACAGAGGCTACTGTACTAAATATTAGTAAAGTGTGTTAAATACTTTTGCATATGGGTTATTTTATTTATTGTTAATAAATATTCTCAAAACAGTGGTTTTAAATTCTCCTTTTATGTTTTGATCGACAATGTTCGTTTAAATATTTCCTATAAGTTTCGTCGAAATTGATCTGTTATTTTTTGAGATATGTAAGAAAAAAATGTGTTAAATACTTTTGCTACCCACTGTATCTGGAATGCTAAATTAGGAGAGATGACTTTAACACTTACGGGATATACGAAAGTATGAAAGGCGGGAGAAAAGCTTGAGTAACAGATTTAATATGTTTATTTGAATGGATGGTCGAATAGTAAAATTTTGTATATTCATTTTTAAGAATCACGTTATAAAATATGTTATTAAAATCTAGACTTTTCTTAATTTTATAAACAACCTGCATTGTTTATAGATCATATAATTTCTTAAAAAGTGAATGGATTTCCAGCTCTAAAAGTTGAAACGACCATAGCATTTAGATCCTAGCTTTATCGAATTAAGCAAAGTATAAAGAGAAGTAAGCAATATTGACAATTTCATATATGATTTCTGATACATCTACTTTTTAAAGTTTTGAACAAAAAATAAAATAAATTACAAATATCTTAAAGATGTACTTAAGATGTTATTTAAATTTTTACCCATATTTGAGTATTTGTTTTATATTTAAACGTCATATTAATTATCGTCTAACAGCTTGAATAGTAGAGAAATGATATTACAAACAAGTGTATCGAATATTCAGGCCAGTAGACGATAAGTAATGTACTGTTTTAAAAATAAAAGCTTCTGGTCAAATAAGAGTATCCACTAAAAATAATTTTTAAAGATGAAATTCTATCGAATTAATAAATATAAAAATCCATTATTCTACATATATATATATATATATATATATATATATATATATATATATATATATATATATATATGATGAATAATATATATATATATATGTGTGTGTGTGTGTGTGTGTGTGTGGGTGTGTGTGTGTGTGGGTGTGTGTGTGTGTGTGTGTGCAGGTAAGTAGAAAAATAGGAAAGAACACGTTAGGTAAATAATCCAGAGTTCTTTAGTATTTTTGTTTTTATTCTTTTAAAAACTGTGCTCCAAGCAGAGGTAGAGTTTAAATTATAATTATTTTTTAAAAAATATGATTCCTTTGCTACATAAGAGTTCTCGTTTCAAAAACCCTCAATATAATTATTAAAATTAAATTGAATTAAGGTATCAAGACCTGTTAACATTTAACAAATCAACAAATTTTCGCATGAAATAATTAGCATAAAAAAATTAAATTTCATAGTCTAATAATAGGCTTAAAAGCTTAACCCAATCATAGAATTGAAAAACCCTTTATGAAATCGCTAAAAATACAAATTGTAGTGCAGTGCGACGAGTTTATATATGAAACAGCCATTTGGAAAAAACTTTTTAAAAAATTAAATAAATAGATAAAATAAAATAAAATAAAACTAAATTCTCTAGACACTTCACGACATATCAGGTTGCCAAAAGCTATCTTTCGCTGTGACTGACCAGACGATATGTCATCGTTCGCTTTGAAATGGATACCCCACCCTACCTTGGCTTGACCTCTTTCCGAAGGTGACTGAGATGTGGATAAAAATTAACTGTTAGACCCCTTATCACAATGGTCGGCCCAGCCGTTTCCATAGTAATTAATTTTGCGAAAGAACATGCTTATAAAGATGCGTAAATTTCAAAGATTGGTTAATCCTGAATTTTTGCTTAAGGATGAAACAGGGCCTTATACATTATTTGAATTTAATTTTAATAATTATGTTGAGGGTTTCAGCTCTAGTTTTTGAAACATGAGAACTCTTATGTAGCGAAGGAATCATATTTTGTTTTCTTGCATGGAGTATTGCTGCCATTTATGGTCTGCGGCCCCTGCGTGTTACCTCAGGGTTCTTGATAAGATCCAGAGACGGATATGCAATGTGATTGGCCCTGATCTGTCATCTCGTCTGCAGTCGCTCTCTCACAGACGCGATGTTGCATCGCTCTGCCTTTTCTACAAGTACTTCCACGGTAATTGCTCCGAGGAGATGCTTTCGCTTGTCCCTAAGCCTCGTGAATTTAAGCGTCCTACGAGGCTGGCATCCCGTTCCCACCCCTTCACCGTTGAAACTGTTAGGTGTAGACGTCTTTTCTACTCCAATAGCTTCATGTCTCGCACATCTCGCCTATGGAACTCCCTTCCCTATTACTGTTTCCCTGACAAATACAATCTCCAACGGTTTAAGTGTAGCGTCAATCGTCATCTCCAATTGCCTTGATCTATCCACTTCCCTTCTCCACTTCCTGACATCTTTCATTCCTATCTGCTCTCGCTCTAAATCTTCTGTAACCCCCTTGCCTTGATCGACCCTCCGTCCTTCTCTTTCTTCACATCCCTTCCTTTACCACTCCTATCTGCTCTTCCTCCAACCCTTCTGTAACCCCATGCGTGATAGTGGCCACCGGCCTTGCTTGGGGTGATACGCTTAAAAAAAAAAAAATAATAATAATAATTATATATATATATATATATATATATATATATATATATATATATATATATATATATATATATATATATATATATATATAAGGCTCAAACACTAATATTCCATGGTTATAATTTATTACATTGGAATCGTAATCACGATCAAATTCATCAGACCTACAAATTCAAAAAAACAGAAAATATAACTCCGGGTATAAAAAAAAAAAATTCAGTGTGAGTGTATGTATGGAAGTGAGAAACAAGGTTGAGAGGGAAATGTATGAAATCTCTAGAGAGAGGTGTAAAGGGAGAAAAAGAACAGGAAAGGCCTTAATGTGAGGGTGGGGAATAAAATTTAATATAGAAAAGTTTTAAAGAGAGAAGTTAAATAATGGTTTATATGAGCGAGGTGCAGATAAATATGAGTTATTGTCAAATGCATAAATCACTACCGATTCGTTGACCTAAAATTACAAAACAGACACCGGAAAAGTGTGGATACATTTGTGGTGACATTAGACACTATAAATGATCCAAATTAAAACGTTCCAAATTAAAAAACCTAGCCAATTTACACTGCCGATGTATATATATGAAAATTTGTCGTCTGATTTGCATTTACTAAACTTATGTATACATGTGAAGAGAAAATGAGAGAGAGGAAAAAAGACCCAAGGAAAAAGAAAAGGTCAAATTAAACAGGGGTATTATATATACAGGGTGTCTCAAAAAATGTACTCACACTTTGAATGACGAGAAAACCTTTATTTATGAACATAGAGTGAAATGGAATAGCTTCGAATACAGAAGAAAAATGAAATTGAAGAATCATGTTCGCAAATGTTCAAATTGATGACCCCCCAAAAAGTAAGCAGGTTAGAGACAGTTAAAGTGTGAGTTCATTTTTTGAGACACCATATATATATATATATATATATATATATATATATATATATATATATATATATATATATATGTATATATATATATATATATATGTGTGTGTGCAGGTGTGCAGAAAAATAGGAAAGAACACGTTAGGTAAATAATCCGGTGTTCCTTCGTATGTATATATACTTATATATTCCCAAATTCTCGCTTGACGAGGAAGCGTGACCAGACACCTTAATTCAACATAATTTCAAAAATTATATTAGGGGTCTCGGCTCACGCTTTTGAAACATGAGAACTCTTATGTAGGGAAGGAATCATATTTTTAAAACAAAAAATATTATAATATATATATATATATATATATATATATATATATATATATATATATATATATATATGAATATGAGGAAAATTGTAAGAAAAAATTGACAACGTTTATTTGTGACACGTTTCATCCATTATGACTTCATCGGACTGGGTATGTTGACGTGGTTGTGATTACACCTAACAGAGAGACACTGGTAATTTCAAAGTTTTTTGACGATTTTTCAAAATAATCTTTCGCAATCTAACCAAATTCATCTATATTCTTTTTCCTTTCATCATCATTGTTTTTAATCATTGCACACTGGGATAAAAGAAAATCTGCCAACAATGGCGAAACTTGGTAAGAATCTCGACGTAAATTTACTGTGTCGGAAGTAGCGATTAAAGCACTTTCTAGATATTCTGGTCTTAGTAAATTATTTCCTATTTTAAAGATTATTCACAACAACGTCAACAAGCCAAGTCCAATGTAGTTCTAACGGATAAAACGCGTCACAAATAAACTTTTTATATTTTGTCTTACAATTTCCTCTATACTGTTATTGATATATGAAAAAAAGTATATCATTATCTAATATCATATATATGTGTGTGTGCATGTGTGTGTTTACGTCTGTGTTTTTATATAAAGTATGCGCGTGTGTGTAAGCATGTACATATATGCACAATGACAAGGAAATCTTATCTGAGCCGATGCGCCAGCTAAGGCTATAGAACCCGGTCTGTCCTGCTATTTATTTACCTATAGCTCTGGGGAGAAGAGGAGAATTCGTAGCACGTAAGTGAATGTAACGGATCTGACATAAATTCGAACTCGACTCTCCGAATTCTCAAGCCGAGCCGCTATTCAATACTCCTGCATCATTTACAGATATACTCTAACGAATAAACAATGTTTACATTCCAAAGCCGACTTAAATTTTCACACACACACACACTCACACACACACACACACACACACACACACATATATATATACATATATATATATATATATATATATATATATATATATATATATATATATATATATATATATATATATATATATATATATATATATATATATATATACATACATATATATATATAAATATTTGAATAAATTGTGTGAGGTACAAAACTTACAAATAGCTAGAAAGACATAAAATTTATTACTAATGGGCATAATGTGAGAGAAAGTAAAAAAATAAAAATGAAACAATCACTCAAAAGACCAACCGGTTTCGTTCCCTAGCTTATCAAGGTCTACGGGGAACTTTTTTTAATTCTATAATAAATAGCTAAATGACACAAGCAAAATTCACACAATTAAAACATTAAAATTGATAATGAATAATCTGTATGAATAAAAAAGACATTTTCTTTATTATTAACCCGAATAGTACAATTTTCTGCAAAAAAAAAAAAAAAATTTTATGTAGCAGAAAATAGAGATGGAAAGGGTGGGGAATAAAAATAGAAAATGCTAGAGCGTGATTACATGAAGACCAAGGAGGCAGTCCCTTTGCTTACAAAGAGACGGTCCCCTCGCTCTTATATATAACGATTCCAGCGCTCTGGAGTTAGTAAAGATACAATTAAAACATCACTGAATCGTGCAGGTCTCACTTCAAGATCACCGAGAAAGACTCCATTATATATATATATATATAAAAATTATATATATATATATATATATATATTATAAATTAATTGATTTAAAATATTTTTCGCTACACAGTAATAACCATGATTCAAAAATGGAAGCTAAAAGCTTCGAATTTAATTTTGTTATTAAATTAAAGACATTAGTTCCATTTCCTCGTCAAGCTAATTTTGGAGTAACTTATTTGTTTCACTCTTTCATAATAAATATATCGCCTGTTCTGTATCGTCCTCAAATATCTATAATAATCGTATATTAAAATAATATATATATATATATATATATATATATATATATATATGTATATATATATATATATATATATATATATATATATATAAATATATGTATATATATATATGTATGTATATATATATATATATATATATATATATATATATATATATATATATAAATTATTATTATTATTATTATTATTTTAATATACGATTATTATAGATATTTGAGGAGGTTACAGAACAGGCGATATATTTATTATGAAAGAGTGAAACAAATGAAGCCTAGAGAAACTATAGACAGCAATCTGTGGAGATGCTTGATCGGCTACTCCTTGAAAAAACAGATTATATAAAAGAGTACATAAAAGATGAAAATCTGACGTAGATGTTTAGTTAAAGGTATTATACAGAATTGATATTTCACATAGCTTCAGCATCATCTTGGTAAAACTAGAAAAATGTTTTAAGTTTAAAATCTCAGAGATCGTTAATTAGAAGATTTTCAATATTAATTTGGTACTTGTTTAACATGAAGGAATGATTAATAAATAAACAATATATAATATATTTACATTTCAAAACCTAAGAAAAGTATTAAGTATTAAACAATGATGTAATATCAGTCCACTCATGTGATAGTAATTGCTAAACACTTGCCACATAAATCAAGAACAGACTTGCGCCAAAATAAAAGTTGATCTTCGGAAGGATGCTGATAAAATTATGAACAAAAATATTTCAGTAACGAGAATGTTTTAAAGAACATGGGAAGAAAGGTCGCTTATAATTAGAATCAGTAAATGTCTGTTGAAATTTCTAGTACAATAAATGAGGAAATAGGACATAGTGAATTTAACGCTGACATGACGAAAAAAGTAAATAATGAGCTCGTGTAAATTGTTGGCAGAACAGGGATTGGGAGCGTTTCAAAAAAAAAAAAAATTACTAAGAGTGACAAAGTACAGGAATCCGTGAAAACCCAATATTGGCCACGTCCATCAGGTACACGGCACATAAAAATGAAACATCGGAAAGGAAATAAATACATCAAGGTAAAATTTACATTTCCAGATTGAATAATCTTCATATATATATATATATATATATATATATATATATATATATATATATATATATATATAATATGGATAATACAACTCAAAAGTTGCACATTAAAAGAAAAAAATTGTGTGTTTTTTTTTGTGAAAGTATTTAATTATATGTTTTCATATATTTGATATTTCAGACCACCTCGGTCCTTCCTCAGAAATTAATTGAATAACTGTATTTGGGAGTTTGTTTACAATTAGCGTTCGTCGCGGGACGCGGACGTCACGTGATGTGGAATGCAACTGTATTTGAATTTTTTAACGTAAATCTAACGATAGTATTTTAGATGTTGTTTAAAAAGGTTTTTTAACTGTATCTAAAGAAATTTTTTAACTATTAAAATATTTATACAGATTTAAAATACCCAAGTCTTTGTTTAACCCTAGTTTATATGTGTCTAATTTTAAAATCCAGTATTTCCCTTTCTTTCTTCGTGTGTATGTTGACCTAAAACCCGAGTCTATCAATAAACATTTACACTTGTCTAATGAGTGTCCTGATTGATTAACGTGTTCAGCTATGGGGGAATAAGGATTGTTTTGACGTATGGTTAGTTTGTGGTTGTTGAAACGAAATCTAGAACTAGTTCCATATTCGCCAATATATCCACTATTAGGACATATTGTGCAGAATAGGTAGTAAATTATATTATGGCTATCACAGTTGAGGCGAGGTGGATGTATTTTATCAAGAAAGCATACGTGGTTTCTCATTATGCTATATATATAAAAATAAGCAAACCAACACTTAATAATATTAACTTTGAACATGGACATAATATCTTGACCGTGTTTTGAAACAAAAAAATGAATCACTTTATAAAACATACACATAACAAACTATTTCTAATTCTAACAGTTGAAATATAATCCTTGATAATGGCTAAATGTATAGCCGAAAGCGCTCGGAAAAGAACATTCGGACAATTTTTATATAATTTATCCTCTGAAAAGAAAAACTTTATTAGATCGCACGAGAAATTATATAAAAAACTAAATAAAAGCACCTTGTCAGTCGTTTTTAATGAAATGTGCTTGAAAGAAGGATTGCTGCCTAAATACACAAATATATATATATATATATATATATATATATATATATATATATATATATATATATATATATATATATATATATATATAATCAATTTAATCAAACAAGTCTTGTTTTTCTTATTATTATTATTATTATTATTATTATTATTATTCTTTTATATGACATGGTCCTTTAAGATATGTGCGATCATGACTCTCTCCAGCTTGCTATCCCTTGTGACTCTTAGGAACATTTCCCCCCTTTTACAAGTATCATGCAAACCCCGTTCCGCTAGCAATTCACACACGCTAGTCAGATAGATGGCCCGCTGATTTTCGTTATCTTTCTTGACCTCCATATGCCATGTCAGTGTCACCTTATAAAACTCTCCCCTTCCTCATTAAGCAATTTCAACTGACTCTTTCTAATTTCTGAACATTTGCTTTGAGACTTCCTCGTTGCTTACACTCTTCGTCTCTCGAATTTTCAGTATCCTTCTGTAGAAAAACGTTTTTGCTACCTACACTTTTCTCCTCAACTGCGGGAGATTCTCCGATATTCACTCTCCACAACAGGGGTTGATCTCACATAGAAGTTTAGCTTCTTAGTGGCTTACGTCCACATCGCGTTCAAACACCAGTTCCCGTCTGATCTCCAAAGTTGAGCAACGTCGAGTCTGGTCAATCCCTAGATGAGGATAATAGCAGGTTCTGTTAACTCGGATTTGCGGCTGGTGTTATGGATAGTGGCTCAGGATTGTTAATAAGAGAGCCGAGTTCCAATTCCCGTTGGGTTCGTTATATTCACTTACACGAAAATATCCTTGGGAAAACTATGGATCCACCTCTTCTCCACCAGCTTAGTAATTCCTCAGACTTATAATTATCTAAAAAAAAGAAACAATTCTTACGATCTAAAAATATTTGCTGACTTTAAATAACATGGAATAGGGTTGATAAGCCGTAGAATACGAATCATTTCTGTTTCTTGGTGGTTTCTTTTGGTTTGGTTTGGTTTACGGTATATCACCCTCAACGGGTTATTTAATGCCGACAAAATTTTTATTGTTGGTAATATTTTTTTCAAAAATCTATTTCTGGTAACATTTTTTTACAAAAAATCTATTTCCTTCAAATATGTATCGCTGGTAATATTTTATCTGAAAAATGTATAGCTCGTAATATTTGTTTTTTCAAAAAATATGTAATTGGTAATTTTTTTTAAAAAAATGTATTGCTGCTAATAATTTTATTTTTTTCAAAAACTCATTGCTGGTAATAATTTTTTAAAAGTATTTCTGGTATTAACACCTATTTTTACACTTTCATAGCACCACGACCCCAGTCCTGGGTACAAACACCTGCCCATATCCAGGGCCCCAACTGGTGCCACCACACTGGTCCAGAGTGGACGTGGGGACACCAGCAACCAAGAAGTGGTTCCACGCTCATCAAAACCAGAGTTCCTGCTGCCGGACGTACTCCATCTTTCTACTCAGGACGCAGATGCAGTTTATCGTCATACCCAGAACGGTTTGCTTTTGGACTGATCTTTCGTTAATTCAATGGGCGTTCAGATTGAGGTGTCGTATAGAATTAGAAAATAAGTAGATATAATATATGCACATATTAAAGAAATGTCGATAAGTTTTCTTATCGTATAAAAGTTATCATCTCACTTGACTTCCTTTTTATCATTAATTGATTTTTTAAATTTAATGCACTTTCTGCTGAACGCATTGGTACCTTTAAAAAGTTAAAACAGTTTTTCCCTTCATTTCGTCTTAAAATTATTCCGACTTCATTTTGTGTCCACAGTTTACATATAATTCAATATTCATTTATAAACTGTGAAAGATTTTATGCTAGTCGTCTGTTATCAGCTTTTCGAGGCATTTGATAATGATTGAAATTATCTTTAATCTCAGTTTTTCATTTATTTGCTTGCTATCAATTGACAGAAAACTCTCGACTATTCAAGAGACATTTCGTTTCTGTTGCAGTCAAACTTCTTCGATTTCTTTAAGTCGAGAACAACCGATAATCATTCCGTCCATGGTTGTTGTCACTTAACCACTTTCAAATAATAAATAAAACGGATAAAAATACTATGTCCTGTCTGAATGGAATAATTGTGATCAGTTAAACATTTGATAAAATATCGATCGGAAATCAGGGATAATTGTGCAGGAGTCCGTGCATTAATAATTATTGGTGCGGAAAGCGACAATGACAATGATTCTTAGTCGGTTGCGTTAAATTTCGAACTGACGCCTTTCTTCACTTATTCCTGCTGCGAGGGAGAACGTAGGGTAGACCGGGCTCTCTAGATTTGGGAGCGGCCAGTTTAGGAGCAGGATGCACTAAATCAAAATCTGTGGAGAATGTAATGGGAAAAGAACTCCATTATCATTTTCAATAATTCTATGTTATTTGCAGTTAAAGTATAAAAGAAAACGTGACGAGCCGTGACCGTCCTTGTCCTGAAATGTCTTAGAATATAAAAGAAGTACAGTGGCCTGCGCACCCAAGCTATCTTAATAATCTGAATTCTCCTTTTGAAGGAGAACGACGTAATACACACAGTTTAAAAATAAAACGGGTCGTCTATTTCAAATAAGGGTATCCAATAAAAGTTATGTTTGAAGTGATAAAAATGTCGGATAACAGCAGATATGTTTTTTCGAGAAAAATAATCAGAACAAGAAAATGTGCTTCCCTGAAAACTTTACCGGACTGTTCAATCTCTGAATGGTCGAAGACACTCCGGACCAAACGCTGGTTTCTCCTACAAAGGAGGACGTAAGTTCGACTCCAGCTGGAGAACATATTTTTATTATTAAGATTTCTCCAGTGCGTAGGCCGATAGCTGTAATAACAAATATTTAAAAATAATAACAGGAAATCTATTCTAAATATGATTATCCACTAAAAATAACGTTTGACATAATATATATATATATATATATATATATATATATCGAGGTTCGATACTAGCTACAGGCTACCGGACGTCTAGCCACACTGATGAGGTGTGATACAGCGAAAGAGTGGATGACAATATATGCTCCTGAAAAATTATTTCGGTTGAGCTCTCATGGTAGAAAGTGTGATTTTGTAAACAGAGAGTATTACTGCTACTAATGCAATACTCTTCAATCAAACGAATCGAGTTCTCTCAGTCATTGGGGTGTTTATCTAAAAATAAATATGCTTAAATTCTCCTTCATCCAACGGCTTAGGGCTATATTCAGCCGGGTTTCAATCCTAGCTGGACACAGCGAAACATTTTGTCTGTGGATGACAATATATATATATATATATATATATATATAATTGGGAAATCTATGAGAAACGTGTAAAGATTCTTGTGCATAAAGATTAAAGTCCTAAAGGAAGAAACACATCTCGCAAAAATTTTTCACACTTTGTAATAGATCTTCTTAAAATTGTTATAATATAAATTGTTATATAATTTTTTTATATGTCAATAACAATTTTAAGAAGATCTGTAACAAAGTTGAAAATTTTTCGTGTGACGCGTACGTGTATGTTTGTTATTGCTTACGAGAACGTAGTAAAATGCCATTAGCCTGAGCCGATTCACAAAATCTGTATTCTCATGACAAAGAATCCGAGAGGTTTCCCTCCGATCCTTCAGCCTTTTCAGCCATAGGAAGATCATGATCATCGAGCTTAACGCCCTGGTTGTTCTGTATGCATCAGCGTATTGGAAGCTGGCCGCTATTGTAGAACGAAATATGAAGTGTCTCAGACTAAGTAACTCAGAAGGATACTGAAAGTCTACCGATTAAAAAACAAGATCAAAAAATAAGCTAAGATGCAGACCCTCGCTGTTATTGTTCAATGACATCGGTGAAGATAGATCGGGCACGGCTATTTGTTTTAATTTCAACCCAAGCAAGGCGGGAGATGGAACTAGTACGCAGGGGGTTACAGTGACTAAACGTGAGAGAAAACACTGGTTATAGGAAGGTGGGGTTGAGGAAAAGATGAACAGGGTTCGAGACAACAGAAAATGGCGATTGACATTGAATTTAAATTTTTGAAGTTTTCAGGGATACAAGTAAACGGAAGGGAGTTTCAATGTCGAGAAGTTCGAGAAAAAAACTTGGATTAGAAGTGTCGATTGCATTTAATTATTTCAACAGGAAAAGGCTGGGATCTAGATTTTTTAATCGATTAGCACGCTGAAAATCATGTAGTCGGGGCACCAGGAAAAACAGTTCGTCCGAGCAGTTGCTATGAAAGTATTTGTAGAAAAGACAGATGGAAACCACACCACATATGTGAGAAAGTGCTGAAATCGAGATGCGAAGACAGGATCGATTGCATTGCAGATCATTCTTTGGATTTTGTCAAGAACCTCGCGATGAATAGCAAGAGCACCAGACCAGATATGTCAACAGTATTCAATGCACGGGTGAATGGTAGATTTGTAAATGTGCAAGATGGACTCTGACGAAAAATAATCTTCTGTCAAAATGAACCAATTTTCCTTCAATATAACTTTTCAGTGGGCACTACAGGGCCAAAGAAACCACTGCAATCTCGAAGAGAGAACTGGCGTAGAACATTGAAGTGAGTGATGTCGGCCAAGAGCTAACACTTCAAATAGATCCCAACGTAGCGGATGCCAGGTAAAATTGATGCCTTGCTTCATAGCCTCATGTGTTACTCAGCGCGGAGTGGAATGTCTGGGCGACTAATTCATTCTTTAAAATATACCATATTGAATGTTCCCATGCACTGTATAGACACGTTAGTCGTAATAAGTGCATTTTATAATTTATATCTAACAGCATTTTTATCATTTCACCACCAAGCAATGCAACAAAATCATTAACACAAGTGTAATAAAGAATACATATATATATATATATATATATATATATATATATATATATATATATATATAACATTATTAAGGAGTGCTATTCGAACTGCGATTATAGTACAGCACTTACATTCATAAGATCTAGGTACAATCGATGAGAGTTCATCAGAACAATTACCATGAAATTATATACAAAGAACAGCTATGTTGCATTAGTGGGAATATGACTGTAGCCGAGATGCCAGGTCAGGACTAATCATTATCCAACTTAGCGGTTATTAACATGGTTAACTATCATAGTAAGTTTTAAGAATATGTGAAAAAAATTTCGTTATTCATTTCCAGTTTGGTCGATTCTGATATTTATATATATTTGGTTTATTTTTAAAATCATCTCACTTCAGGACGAAGGCGATCATGGCTTATCACTAATTCCTCTTCTCTAATATATATGAACCACCACGCATCCTGATATATTAGAATGGTTCCCCATTGACTTATCCACAGTTTTGGAATTGTTAGTTTACTTTCTCTTAGCCTGGTTGCCAGTCAAGGCTAGAGAACCTAGTTTACTATTTAATCCATAGCTGGGAGAAGGAGCGATTTATTTATACCTTTCCTAAGTGTATTTGTGCGAAGGTGATTTCAACAGATACGCTTTTGTAAGGTATGAAACAATATCTTATCTTGCCAGCTAAGAATTAAAATATTTTGTAGATAGTTTTCATAATTAGATTGCCTTGTGTAGGTTAAATATTTGCTGCTTTGAAAATGTTAACGACCTCAGTTTTGACATAACAGCTCGATAATAAACGGAATCAAGCAAAATATTGGAGGAGAGAAGCAATGTTGACATTTTAATGGTAAATGTTTTTTTTTGTTTTTCTTTACCGGCATATCAACTTTTTATGGGTCATTTAATGCTCCAATTTAATTATCTTCAGATGATTAGTAATTTCTTTTACACAAATATATTGTTAGTATATTTTTTAAGTAGGAAAATCTGCAGCTGGTATTTTTACTATAAAAATGTATTTTCATAGTGTTTTGACCCCAGTAAATGTTAGGATCTAAAATGATAAATGTAAAGTCTAACTAATATTTTACTTTTTAAAGTTTGTTCATAAAAATAAATTCAATTATAGTTGTACAAGACCCTGTAATTTTTCATTTAATATTATCGTAGGTAGTAGAAAAAGAGTCAGTTCATGGTGAAATAGTTATTATTAAAAATTGAATAGAGATTTTATTCTGGCTATTTGATTTCATATCTTTTGCTTTTACATAGATTTTATTTCTAAAAATCCGCTGGAGATATTATAAAATAAGATATGTATCTATTAAAAGTATAAAATTCATTCTTCTTCTTTTCTTTTTTTGGTTTGAATTGAACAATCACATGACAAATATTAAAATGAGGTTTTAGTGGCATTCAAAATCAGAGAAAAAAGGGCATGAATATATATATATATATATATATATATATATATATATATATATATATATATATATATATATATATATGAAGAAATATAGTCTTAAAGTGTGCTATATTTATGGGATAAAGTGCTCAATATCGGAGATAGAGCGTGTGTAAATATAAAAGTGAACATAGAAGTCAACACTTAGAGGCGACAGTCTGTTTCATGGTAGATGCAATCGTCAGGCCACCGATTGCATCTAGCATGAAACAGACTGTCGTCTCTAAGTGTTGACTTCTATGTTGACTTTCATATATATATATATATATATATATATATATATATATATATATATATATATATATATATATATAAATAAAAATCTGAAGAGGCAGATTTTTTCCCGCAGTAAGTTGCCATTTCATTCTGCCGTAGACCAGTTGACATCCTAGGCTATAGAACCCGGTCAAACCTGAACGAAAAGAATATAAATTCAAATGTTCATAACATTAATTTAAAAAAGGGCTCAATACAAGTGTAGAGCAATGAATATTTATTATAAACTGTTACACTGGAACATGCAAGTTAACGCGACAAAAATTCATATTTGTTTCGACGTCCAAAGGTTAACAATGGTGGTAAGAAACGGTTTTATTTTTAAAAAATAATGAAACATCACTTCTTTTTACATTTTTGAAAATTTTCCATAGAACGCAAAGAAACAAATCTATATGTAAAAATGTTATTCATTCCATAAACGGAAAAGAAAGAAAAAAGCAAATTAAAATAAAAAAGGAAAGAAAATAAATCAATAAAAAGTACAAGAAAAAAAAATGTTCATGTGTATCTGTATGTATGTATGTATATATATATATATATATATATATATATATATATGTGCGTGTGTGTGTGTGTGTGTGTGTGTGTGTGTGTGTGTATAAAAGACACTCCCGTCGTTTTCGACATAGGCTCCAGTAGATCAGTACTTAAACCAAACAGTCAGACTATCCGCAGATAATAAATTGATTAAAACTCTGGAGGCTTGTGCAGAATCAACTACACTTTTCTGAAGGCCTCGTATATAGAGTGTGCCGCAAGGTGCCTCGTGGTCGGCATCCGCTCACATCCGAAATTCTGGATCGTCAATCCTTATTCCTTTTCTCCCCTCTGGTGGCGATGACAGAGATTACAGTGAATGTCCAGCCTAATCCTGAAGATTTGTGAGCAGGATTCACAGAAGAGTGTGCGTGATGGAGGCGGCTGGGAGAGTCGATCCATCCTAACGGCACATCGCAGATTCTCTTCATGTTGATGATTGGACTCGAAAGAAATGGTATGGCCTCAGATGGTCCTACTGCAGCACCGATTACCCAGGTCTCAGGGATGATGTTGGCCGGTTGGATGGTTTTCAACTGATCATTGAAGCGTCTTGTTAAATTCAGTGTGTCCTTCTGCTAGAAAGGTTTCTATAACTAAGGTTATAGGATATATCTTATGAAACCTCCATACGTAGGGGTTGGGGAGAAGTGATGAACTATTGTCTTGCCCAAAGGTGTTTGCGCACAAGTTATCATTCCGTTATTCATTACATCAGGACGTAACCATTAAATATATATGTAAAAGAGAGGGGCCAAAAGTCCTCAGCAGAGCCAAGAAAAATGACCTCGAGCAAAAATGCATACATACTATTCAAAATACATTCTCTACAGAGCATATGGCACATCTTTTCTCGAAATGCTTTTAAAGAAATTCTGGTGATTGGTCATGAGAATAGTATTTTTGGGAATTGGGTCGTGCTGATAACCTTTCAGCACCTCATCCTTCATATATATGTATATATCTATATAATATATATTATAAGTATATACTATGAGTATATTATATATATATATATATATATATATATATATATATATATATATATATATATATATATATATATATAATACATATATGAAATATATATATATTATATATAATATATATTTGTTTATTTATATGTATATAATATATATATAAATAATATATATATATATGATATATAATATATATGATATATATACGATATCTTCATATATATATATATATATATATATATATATATATATATATATATATATATGTGTGTGTATATATAAGATATATATAGATATATATAAGATATATAGCGTGGAAAACGGATGTATTTCAAATATATTAAAAAGAAAGAGGAAAAGTAAGCAGAAAAAATTGGATTTAACCGCTTTCACTCCTAGGTTTTGCTAAGAGAGAAACGAAACCAGGTAAATCCAGATTTTATGTTCCTACTTCTCCACTTGCTTTTTAATATCATATTTTAAAAATGTCCGTTTTGCACGCCATAATTTAAGTCTGTACTGCTAAGATATTATTAAATGTCTCTCTCTATATATGGATGTACGTATGCTTTCTATGTATATACAGAAATGATTGTGTTTCGCGCGCACCTACAAATTTTTTACAGGGGTATTTCTGGAGTGTAACAATTTAAATAGGTAATGATATTAATTAAAGCCCTCAAGAGTTATATGTATTAATAGAAACAAGTCATAGAGGAAAATTGTGTGTGGAGTGATTGTATTTAAGAAAAATGTTATAATATAATGCTAATCATTAAACTTTGTTTAGTGTCGCAAATGTTCAAGAAATATTTATACTGGTTGCTAAAAATTGAAGACATAGGAAAATCGTCTAACATTCATTTTCCAGAACATATGGCAGACAAAAAACAAAAACAAAATAAAAAAAAAACAAACGAAAAAAACAAAAAACAAGAACGTTGATTAAGCCTCACTAAAGACCCAATGACTCTAGCAGACGATGCATAACAACTTTGTTTCACGAGATAACTATTTTATTTTGCAAATTACACGACACCACGCATATACTTAAGGCTAAGTAAGCAAGCCAACAACGTGATACCTATCTCAAGCGTGGGAACAAGACAAAACAGCTGACTGTGAATCAAACTCAGCATCTATTCGCCGACCAAGCTAATCCATTCATTATGTGTTTGATAAATCGATGGAAGTGTAGTCGATGAAAAAGTAGTCGTTTCAACGCAACCCCTTGGCTGGATGCAATCAACAATATATAAGCGCGAGTAGAATTCCCTTCCTAAAAAAAGTTACTATTAAATTATAAACTTCTTTTTCGTCACATCTGGCCAAAACGTTGAGACTGAGTTGTAAGACAAAATCGAAATTGGCACATTAAATAATTCACTCATTGTCTACAGGGGATTCGTCGTACAGCCGAATTTAGCAAAATAATTTGAAACATTTCGTGCTAGCCAAGTCTGACACAAGGGCAGACTGTATATATATATATATATATATATATATATATATATATATATATATATATATATATATATATATATATATATATATATATTTAAATACTTCTAGCTCGTCTCGTTAACCAATTTAGATCGAACCTTACTTGAATTATAATGGCCGCAGATCGATCTGCCCTCAGTAAACATTTAGATTTCAGACAGTAAGGAACCAAATATAAGCAACAGGTTTCTTGATTAGAATGCTGATCAATGATGAATGTTTATTGAATGCCTGTTGCATGATAATGTTTATAGAATGCCTATTGCATTGTACGAACTTTATAGTTAAGGCAACTATCATATTTGGTTGAGTCATAAGATGTCTTATTTTTGGGGAGCCAAATGTAATGGCCACAGTTTCACTTTAATTAACCGTTTCTTAAATATATCGTAACAAGTGTTGAAACGTGGGTTACCTACAATATTCAACGGAAACTACAGTTGACTGACATGCAACAACTGAACGGGAAGAACTGTAATACTGTGCGTGTGTTGAAATCGTTATTCAAATGTAATGAAACAATAAGTGCACATTTATACGTCGAACAGCTGCAACGTGGCCATAAAAGTTTGATCGAAAAGCTCATTGTGCTCGTCAATAGAGAAAATGTTGTTCTCTTCCATGATAACCTAAGGCCGCGTAAAACATGAATAACACAGAAAAAAGAAATTGGAGCTCGTTCGGACTCTTCTAACCCCAACTAGCTATATTCATCCGACTTTCAACTAAATGATTATTAACATTTGTGAGCGTTCAAAAAATTTCTCTCATGAAAACCTGTAGTTGGTCATTATTCTCTCTCTCTCTCTCATATATATATATATATATATATATATATATATATATATATATATATATATATATATATATATATATATATATATATATATATATATATATATATATATCATACCACCAGTTGTATTTGTGCTAGATTTTCTACTTTTTGGGTGTATACATTGAATCACGGTGGAGTAATGGATAGCGGCTCAGATTGAGGAATCGGAGAGTTCGAATTCCAGTCGAATCTATTGCATTCACTTACGTGCTAATAACTTTCTTCCCCAGCTATGGGTAAATAGCAGGACTAACCGTGTTCTGTAGCCTTGCATAGCAACTGTTCTACTGCAGAACGAAATGGCAACCTACTGCGGGAAAAAAATCTGCCTCACCAGTCATGTAACGAAAGATGCATGATTACCTACGCGTGTATCACGAATAGCACATAACTGACCGAATTTTATATCATTAAAAAACGTACTTATGCCAGTGAAAACTCACCACTTCATAGCATGTATTGTGCAGAAGGCCAATTAGCGCATTTCTGTTTCGTTGGTTCAATGATGATAACTTCATCACTGAATACATCAACTGACCCTCGCTTCAATTTCTCAGAGTATCGAGATATAGTCGATGATTACATATGTCTTGCTATTTTAATTAGGCCTTCGTATTACAGTGAAGTTATACACGGGTACGAATACAATTTAAAATAAAAAAGGGTATACGGTTTTTCTTTCTGTAATTAAAATTGTAGAAATATAGGCGACGACTCCAAGAATTGGCTTACGGTGTTATTTGGAATTTTTGGACAATCATATTCATTGTAATCAACAATCTACTCATTGGAACTATCAATGATTAGTTGTACGAAAGCATTTTATAATTAAATATTTTGCTAAACTTCTAGTGTCTTTACCGTATTTTGTAGCATTTATGCCGGTTCTAAGGGAAAACAATAAATAGATTATTTTAGTTTTCAGATTAGTTTCAGATAAAGCAGAATTGCATAAAAAGACCTCGAATAAGATTGGAATTGATGTATGAATAAAAGAACGTGCTCGTCACACTGCCTTCAAATTTTAGCATCTGCAATGGCGCGCATATGGATTTAATGAATTGTAATCAAGAATCGAGCAAATGCAATAAAAAGAAAAGACAAAGAAGTCCGCTTTCAAATCAAGAATATAATTTGTGGCTTATTATCGTTTTGACTATGTAAAGAAAATTGATGGAAGTGGCCAGGCAATGTTAGAGAAGAGGCGAAATAAATTTAAAATGATACTGTGATAGAATTCGAAAATTGACAATTGGAGCTGTTGTTAAAAATGTAAGTCTTGCAGAAAGTAACTGCTGTAATGAATTCAGTTTTCACTGGATGCCCCAAACAGACTAAATTAAGTATTTTTTTAACTTGTCATGTACTTTCAGGATGTAAAAGGTAATGGAACTCCACATTTTCCCCTCAGTGTTGCTCTAATTGACTTTTGCACATTTGTCATTCCATTTTGTTTTATTTTCACACAAATTATCAAATAGGTTACAAGATCTTTTCTTCTAATTCTCTTATTTTCAATGTCTTGGGAGAATTAGGCTCTCCACGGCCACTTTTTTCTTTATATCTCCTAGAAATCTAAACTCTCTTTGCTGATTGTAAATATCAGTTTCTTTGTAGTATCTATTTTCCTGAAGACTTCTAAGTTGCTTACGTATTCTGTTCTTGGTTTTATTATCATTCAACAGAAGAACTGAATTTCTGTTGCTTCAAGTCTCTTATTCATATGCGAAAAATTGTCCATCATTCACTTCTATAAAGGAGATTAGATATACTTAGCTGTTCAACACACTTTTTTTTTCGTAATGCGATGTTTAGGGAATTCGTGTCTTGAATCTTTTATACTATGGTAAAATATATTTATGTTATTGCAGAACGCAATAGTGTAGCGTAAAAGGGGCCTGTGGGTCAATTTCATGAGCGCAAAAAATTAAATTATTTTGAGAAAATACGTATAAAACTAGAATTTATGACAACTCATAACTAAGGAGGAGACGTAATAGTTTAAATTGTCTCATGCGTTCAAAACTCACTCTACGCCACTGGTAGAAAGTAATCCTCATTGGGAACATTATTATTATGACTTTACACCAGAACAAGCTGACAAAATAGACATACAAACACACACACACACACATCAAGATAATTAGAGATTATTATAAAAACAGACATGATATGTCTACATCATTTCATGAAAATTGTTTGAATATATATATATATATATATACTATTTTAAAAACAAGGAATTTATTAATGGTAATAGTCTCTAAGGCCCTTTCGTCCAACATCTCATCAGGAGAAAATCGTTGAAAAAATTGATAAATTAAACGAAAAGAACAGCAACGAAAATGAAGAGCAAAAAAAAGGGGGGACACGCTAAAATTAATAAGTATATATACTTATAACGGGGGGAGGGGAATTGCGTGTAAATAATTAGCGTTGACAGTTAACATAAAATATCCCCCAATAAATTAAGGGACTTCACAAAATCCTTCTGCCGGCAAAGAGAAGGTTTCCGTAATCCTATACAGATTGATTCCAAAATCTTCAAATGATTGTTGGATCCAGTTATGTGAATACTTTTGAACCACTCTTTCGTATACGACTTGGCACAGGCTATATGCTCTACTAGGTGTTGCGCAATAGCCTATTCCATATTTGTAGAGGGAAGATAACACATGTTATCTATTTTGCAAAGTCGTATTTTAGAAGGTACATGTTGATTAATTCTTGTTTCCAAATGCAAGGTTGTACGCCCCACATAACCAGCAGTGCACTGGCAATTAAATTCATATACCAAATTACTTAATTTGATGTAGGGCAATTCATCCTTGCGAAACGACGGAAAAGCAAACCTAGTTCGAAAAATACAACGCAAAGCAACAGAAGGAAAACAACCAGAAACCGACTTAAAAACTTGCTTAACTAAGCTTTGGCCCTTATCCTCAATCCAAGCAATCTTCAAATAAACCGGACATTTAGAAGGCCCTTTGACTTTAGGGGAATGAAATTCCCTAGTCTTCTTATTAATAATATAATTAATAAGGGCTTCCGGATAGCCATTACTAAGGAAAATCTCCCTTAATTTGTTGGGGGATATTTTATTTTAACTGTCCCTCGCTAATTATTTACACGCAATTCCCCTTCCCCCCGTTATAAGTATATATACTTATTGATTTTAGCGTGTTCCCCCACCATTTTTTTGCTCTTCATTTTCATCATCAGGTAGAAAATTATGTAAGTTTTTTTTTATGATGGTCGGATGAAACGACTGAAAGCCGAGCCAGTAGCAAAAATAAGACCTGATGAAACCGGAATTTATAAACAAGGATCATACCATTCATTAACGGATTCGAGGTTGATTGTATTTTATTATTAAATATTGTTTGCGAGAGTGATTCTTGCCATATAATTAACTTCATTATTTGTTTTTCATATGAATGATTTATGTTATATAAATTGAACACGCACTACATAATTGATATATATATATATATATATATATATATATATATATATATATATATATATATATATATATATATATATATATATATATATCTTACATATGAATACGTTTACCATTCGTCCAGGCTTAGAATATTGCTGACACATATGGTCTGTTTCCCCTGTTGATTACCTTAAGTTCTTTGATAAAATCCCCAAAGGAATCAACATGATCCGTCCTGATCTGCCGGCTTGCCTTCAGTCACTTTCTCACAGACGTATTTTTACCTCCTTGTGTATTTTCTGTAATTACTTTTCTGTAATTATTCGGATGAGTTCTTCGCTATAGTACCTCGAATTTTTTTATTATTATTTTAAGTGCAGGTGACTTGGCTAGATGTAACCATAAATTCTGTGCTAACAGTTTCTTTTCGCGCATATCTCGCTTGTGGGATTCCATTCCAGCTCCATGCTTTCCTGCCACCTTTAATCTGCAATATTTTCAATGAAATGTCAATCGCTATCTACTGTCCTCCTGATCAATCCTTTATCTCCCTGCTCATTAGTAATGTGTCTGTTCCTAATTCTTCCGCGCCGTGTAACCCCTTGTGTCTTAATGACTTTACTTTCTTGTATGAGATGGTGGGGATTTTAAAAAAATATTATGTAATTAAAACTAAGATATGCTGAAAAAGCTTCAATGGAAAATGACTTTATTTAATTGAAATTTTTTATCCAAAAAATAATAATCATCAATTATCCGCAACTAGGCATCTATATTTCATCTGGCTTTGTGTTTCAGAAAGTTGTATTATAAAATCATAATTGTTAAAGCTAAGAACGCTAAGATTTTAATTCGCATGTCATTCGCACATCATTTTACAACTGAAAACCTAGACATTCAATTTCTGCTCAAAGCTGAAGCATATCCGATGCGTTCATATCGAAAGTGTTCGTATGCGCATGCCTATAAAATTTCACAAATTAAAGATTAATGCTTTGTGTACAATTATGACGGAGTGATACAAAGTCAATAGCTGAAGTTGTGAAGTAGGCTTTATGACAAAATACAAACTCATGCCAAGATGTTTAATATGTGATCTTAAGTTTTAAAAAATTATAGAGTGAAAACGTCAGCAAATGATTTATTTTGCCATTAGTGGAAGACAAAAACGTCGATAATACTGAATAATTAGCTTAAATAAATGAATAATGAATAAAGTGCATTTTGTTTAAAAAAATAATTTCTCTACCTGATCGAAATATAGGTTATTTCTTTGAAGCTCTCAGATGAAGTAGTCTTAATTCTTTTGAATTCGTCGGTTAAAGTTTTGAAAGGAGAACGACATATTTGTGAAAAGGAATGAATGATCGATCCATATGTCAGATTATTACATGAATAAATAAGTGAAAAAGAGAAAGAGAGAAGGAAATAAAACGAGACATGTAGAGGAAAAAACAGGAGGTATATTTAAATAGAAGAGCTTTTCGTTAGTGTAAAGCAAAAAGCGAAAAAGAGAACTGTATAAAAAATTCCATATAAACATTAATTGTAAAAGAAGAAGATACAACAGTTCGAGGAAATAAGAGAACAAAAAAAATACAAGTTTTCAGGGTTGGATGCGCCTAGACACCTCTCTACGAAAAGAGAAAACGGGAGCATAGAATTAATCGAAAATATGTTCTCGTTTTTTTTTTTATTTAATCTTTTTTCTGCGCGTCAGGATTTCATACGTGTTAAGCATATTACATTATGAACATTTTATATAATAATAACATAGAAGGAGAAATAGAGAAATATAAATTCGTTTCTTTATCTATATATTTTTTTTTTTTTTGATCACAAAGAAGAAGTCGCTGATGACTTGCTATTTCCTGCTAAAGATATCTTCATTTAAGGAACCGTTAGATATAAACTAATATTCATATATCCGCCTCTCGTGTAAGCGTTCTCGCTGGGAACATCGTTTTTAAAACGGCCTTATGCATGCAAGCACACAAACATGATCATGAATCCGTACGTTTATGCATATGTGGGTGTGCGTGAGAGAAAAAGATCACGCGTGTGCACGTTTCAGAGCAGGCAACGGTAAGTAAACGCATAGTAACAATGTAGAAAAGGGCGGCTATTTGTTGATGTTGCATAGGCATGTGTGAAATGAACATAAACGATCACCCGCTTGAAGCTGCAGGCGTTTCAGGCAGGGATGCCTGTAACATATGATATATATATATATATATATATATATATATATATATATATATATATAGAGAGAGAGAGAGAGAGAGAGAGAGAGAGAAAAGAGAGAGAGAGTAGTTTAAACGTTATTTTAAATCTATACTCATGATAGATTAGATGCACTGTTTTTTTTATTATACTGTATATCTATTAACTTACATCTACCGGCCTGAAAATTCTAGAAAACTTGTATCCATTTCCTGATATATATATATATATATATATATATATATATATATATATATATATATATATATATATATATCAGGAAATTAATTATATATATATATATATATATATATATATATATATATATATATATATATATATATTCAAACTCATCGTCACTAATCAAAATAACCCTATTAAATTCACACTGGCGTATAGTCCAATATAGTGTATCAGTTTAACCGTGTTCCTTGTCATAAATCAATTAGCGAAATCGGTCAAATAACTACCTCCTTGAGCAGACACCTTTTCCGCTAAGAAAAGAACTTCCAATTTGTTGTTGCGGGAATCAGACTCAACATGTATGTCTATATCAAGTGCCTTGAGGAGGTTGAGTTGTCTTTGGTGAAGAAGATGGATGCTGGAATAGCCTATGTCTGCCAACAGTACTCGGCACTATGCCACACAAGCAGGAGAAGTCATTCATGGTTATCAGTGAATTTCTGCGAACACATCAACCCTTACATCTGTTCACCTCGCTCCCCAGACTGCAACCCTCTTCATTATGATAAGTGAGGCGCAGTTGAACGATAGAGCAACAAAACTCCTTGTAACACCAAAGATGAACTGAAAGCAAGGATGATGGCAACATTCATCTACAAGGAAACCTTCCAGAAAAGCTGCAGGAGATTCCTAAGTTGTCTGGAGGCCGAGGTTGAAGACAATGGTGATTTTATTAAATAAATTCACTCTTTATTAATGCAAGATATTTTGCATATTTTTTGCAAATATATCTATTAAAATATGATATCAGTGCTATTTTCACTGTTGTGTAATTTAGACGATAATTTATCCATCGCACACTGCGAGCGAGCGAGCGCGCGCGCACACACACACACACACACACACACACACATATATATATATATATATATATATATATATATATATATATATATATATGTACAGCATTCACTTCTGTGTTTCTATGTGCGTTTGAAAACAGCAAATCTGTACTGTAGATATTTCTTGTGTAGCAAACGTATATGCCATATCGAGTTCACACACACACACACACACACACACACACACACACACACACACACACACACACACATATATATATATATATACACACATACATATATAGGATATATATAAACATACATATGTAGAAGATTAAGATATATATTTTTATATATCACGGACAGCATTGGTGAAATCGTATGACTATGTAGAAAAAGTTTATTTGTGAAGCGATTCGTCCTTCAGGGCTTCATCGGATTAAGTTTGTTATGTTGGTACGACAACACATGCACACGAACGGAGGATGCTGGGGATTTTAGAATATTATTTCTTTATATCTAGCCTAATTCATTTGGTGTCTTTTTTCTTTCAATTACTTTTGTTAGTAGGTATCCCATACTGTGATAATAGAAGATCTTCCAGGAATGGTGAAGTGTTCTAACATCCAGGACGCACATTTACTTTAGATGACCTTACAATCTAGGCGTTCTCTAGATATTTACATCGTAGTGAATCATTTTCTTTGAGCAGACTAGCATTTTTATGTCAAAATTCTCGTCAGTCTCGCTGCGGTAGCCAACCAACACATTTGACACATTGTTTTACAAAATGTCCCTTTTGTGTTCATATAATCTTTTATCAAGAGTCCTTAAGGTTTTTACTATGCACTTTTGTGACAATTATTACAAGCGATGTAGTAACCTCCGCCTTCGTGTTTTATCTTCTTGTTTTGTTTAGTATTGACTAAGTCTATTATTATTTTGGATGAAGTAGTAACAAATTTTATGGCGAGTTTAGAATTCTTTTCGATTGTAAATGTGATAGGATAATATATATATATATATATATATATATATATATATATATATATATATATATGTATATATATATATATATATATATATATATATATATATATATATATATATGTATGTATGTATGTATGTAGAAAATGTATATATATATATATCGATTTTTTGAATATTCTGTTTTTTCTTTTCTTAAAAATTGGAAATTAATAACCACAGTCATAGACTGAGATTTCCTTCCCGAATACGTGTAATGACAATTAGTAATGATATATATATATATATATATATATATATATATGTGTGTGTGTGTGTGTGTGTGTGTGTGTGTGTGTGTGTGTGTGTGTGTTTAAAAACTATAATATAAACATGTTATAACATCAATACAAAAATGGCCATTTTGTTTCAACACTTCTTGTAAATCAAGTGATGGTGTTGAATGTAAAATCTATAAGGTTCTACATTCAACAACATCACTTGATAAGACACAAGAAGTGTTGAAACGGAATGGCTAATATTGTAATATTGTAGTGATGTTATAACATGTTTATGTTATAATTTTAAATAAACAATATTTGCTCTACACTACATTGAGCACTCTTTTAAGAATAGTATTTTTGGTTACTAGAAATTATTCCGTTTATACCAATCCTGTACTTGGATACACGTACACACACACACACACACACACACACACACACACACACACACACACACACACACACACATATATATATATGTGTGTGTGTATGTGTTTATATATCTTTATATATATATTTGAGAGTGTGTATGTATTTATATGTATATTTATTTATATATATACATATATACTGAGGTAGTTCATAAGACATACTACTTTGAGCAGAGTAAGACATGTATATGCAGATGAGTGTACACATATACGGACTCAAATTATGTAACTCCTGAATTATATCAATTCAGCCATTGAAAAAAAATAATATTAAACAGTTATATTTCATATTTAAGAAACATGTTGAAACCGAAATTTGTTACAAAATATGCGCGATAGTTATGCATCTGTGCAGGAACGCACACGCACGCCTAAAAACATGGCATTCGACCAGAATACAGACTGTCGCAACTCGGTATTGACCTCAATATCCAATCTTATATTTACACGAGTTTAATTCAGCATTTTTACCCATAAATATACACACAAACACACACAGATATATATATATATATGTATATTTTATATATATGATGGTGATGGACTCTCCCCAGAAACTGAAATCCCGACACCCACACAGGATTTGATTATAGTGCAGGGCCATACACACTTTTTGGAGGGACGAATACAGGGACCTGGTGCAACGAATGCCACAAGGCACCCAGGTTTTGAATTCAGAGTTGTCCTTCTCCTAGACCAGTTGCCATCCAAGACTATAGAACCCAGTCTGTCCTGCTATTTACCCAAAGTTGGAGGGAGAAGAGGATTCACACCTTTCGCAAGGGTATTAGCACGTAAGTGAATGTAATGGATTCGACCGGAATTCGAACTCGGCTCCCCCATTCCTCAATCCAACCCGTTATCCATTACTCCACCGTGCCTCTCCGCATATATATATGTATGTATGTATATATGTATATATATATACTATTTAAAATATACATTGCTTAAATAAGATAAATATTAGAGAGATTGATATATAAAGAGTATGAAACTTGATACACAAACACACACACACACACACACACATATATATATATATATATATATATATATATATATATATATATATATATATATATATATATATATATATATATATGAGGACGTCCAAATGTTGTGGGGTTGAGGTATGCGTATTTGTGTGGATGTGCGTGTGTGTGTGTATTTCTTTATATGTATATGTGAATAACTATGTAAGATGTGAGGATCAATTGTAGATATGCATAGGAACCGACAAAATGATAACTATGTATATATGAATTCATAAATATATACACACATAAATACATATATATATATATATATATATATATATATATATATATATATATATATATGTATGTATATATATATATACATATATATATATATATATATATATATATATATATATATACATTTCAAAATAATTTACGTCATAAAATAACATTTATGAGAAATATGAATTTAAGATAAGTTAACGTACAAAGTTGACGTTTCTTTTAAATAAATTGATTTAATTTTGTTTCCAGAAATATATGATATATGTGAAGAAATTAAATTTAACTTTTCACACGCGGATGAGACGCTAGCATATATGCGAACCTCGGGAGTCGTGACGATAACTTCGAATATTTATTTTTGTGTATGTGAAGTGGGAGAGAGTTGTATCTATATGCGTGGGGATTGTCAGTATTTGTGTATACAAACAATATATTGTATTCCTAGATTCGTAGTTGCGTTGATGTAAGTATTTTCTCCTCGGATTCACGCCCTTTGCGATCGTCAGAAAAAATTGTCTGACGATCGCAAAGAGCACACCTTACAACTATATTTCTTCATATATATATATATATATATATATATATATATATATATATACTCACGCATATATATACTCACATAAGTATATATAGTTTTATTATTAAATCATTTCTATACATGTATTTTTAATGAGTACATATATAAACGTAAACATCAAAATTAGTAAATAATAAAAAAGCATTTTGAATAAAAAATCCATTCATTATAAGTATATATATATATATATATATATATATATATATATATATATGTGTGTGTGTGTGTGTGTGTGTGTGTGTGTGTGTGTGTGTGCGTGTGTATTAACAATATCTTGTGTTTATTTTAAGTATAAATTATAGCGTAATATACCGTCCTATGTGGATACTTGCGTTCAAGTGTATTTGCACAACAGTTGTAGATGTTGTTACTTTATACGTGTGTGGGTGTATATGCATTGAAATATATGATTATTGATGCGTGAGAATGTACTGCGTGCATGTACGCGAGTGAATATTGGTCGGTTGTGCAACGTGTGTGTTGATCACGGAATGTGTGAACGTATACATTGGTGAAGAATGTCGATTATTTTGGTGTTACACGATATATATATATATATATATATATATATATATATATATATATATATATATATATATATATATATGTTTAAAAACTATAATATAAACATGTTATAACATCAATACAAAAATGGCCATTTTGTTTCAACACTTCTTGTGTCTTATCAAGTGATGGTGTTGAATGTAAAATCTTTTCTCCTATAAATCAACTACGGTTTTCAATGTACCTCGAAATAAAACAAGTATATTTCAGAAAGTACTCAATACCTAGTCTTATAACAAATATTTTCTAATTTTTCTTTCTAAAATTTTGTGAGATTTTTCTGAATTTATGTGAATTTTAATGCGTGCTGGAACAATTAATTTGAAATTTGAAAACAAACAATAAAAAAAGTCAGTCGAAATTAACACACACACACACACACATATATATATATATATATATATATATATATATATATATATATATATATATGTCTGTGTGTGTGTATGTGTGTGGGGTGTATTTATATAATGTTGTTTACAATTTCCTCTATGTGTAGATATATGCCTTAAAATTTGCTGTAGATATGCATATATGTGCATGCTAGGATTTGACATATATATATATATAATGGTATCAGATTTGATTAAGTTGACAATACTTATTAAAGCTAAAAAGGATTTTCGTGATTCCTCATTCTTACGAACCCATTCTTTATCCTATGTATACATACCTATATTCACAAATGTTCACAAGTATAAATCTATACAAAACATATTAAAATTTCCGTTTATCAGATTAATATTTAATATTCAATTTAGTATTTTACATAAATTTTATATATTACTAACTTCGAGATGATATCAAAACTAAAATTCGTACATTAAATTTGGAGAACTATATTGGGAGAAATGCGCCTTAATATTAGGTTAATTAATATTAATTTATATTATTTCATATATATATATATATATATATATATATAGATAGATAGATAGATAGATAGATAGAGAGAGAGAGAGAGAGATAGATAGATAGATAGATAGATAGATAGATAGATAGATAGATATAGGTATACATTACTTATCTTGATATACTAATGCTGTAACAAATACTATCATGGCTATTATCGTGTATTATGCGTGTAAAAATTCATTATCGTTTCTCTATATTATAAACATAGGAAAGGAAGCATATGGCAGACTTGAAAAAGATCAGGTAGAGAGGAAAAGGCTCAACAGTTTGATGCCGAGAAGAAGAGAGACAATACGAGAGAAAACGAAAAATGACGGTGATCGGGGATTTAAGAAAATCATATTGATTGCGCTAAAACATGAAACAGAAGAATTGAGTAGGGTCGTAGAAAAAATAGGGCAATAAATATGGGAAAAGAAAAGTGTTTTAAAATCTGACGGTAAGAGGCGACTGCGTAAGAAATACTCGAATTTCTCTGCTTCTGAGTCCATAGATGCTTTTATACTGTAATCTCTGTGTGTATGAGGGTGTGGATAAATCTTATGCAAAGCTGTGGCAGGAGGAAGAGGGAAGACAGAAGAGGATAAGTATGAGGAGGGGAATAAAAAGATAGAGGAAAATATCGGGAAATAAGATAAAAGTGTCAGCAAATAGGTGGGGAAATGAGTAAAAGTGTTTTATTTTATTTGCCATTTAGGAAAATTTCACTTATTTTAATAACTTTGCTAAATCTCCAAAGATGAAGATATGTGCTATTGAGTTTCAAACAAACCAACTGACACGTTTAATTCCTTTTGTAGAAAAATGAACACTAGTTACCCAGTTATTTCAAACACAACGTTTATTAAATATTCAGCGAAATTTAATCCCATCCCTAAATTTGGGCTGGAAGCATTTACGGACAAAGCGTTTTATTACTGAAAATAACAAAAATCTTTTTGAAAATGAGGAAGTCTTCCTGTCAGTTTTCTATGCAAACTACCTGATCTTCTTGGAACACAAATATATTTTTGCATTAGATATTATATATGTGAGTGTGGGGATAGATAGATAGATAGATAGATAGATAGATAGACTGACTGCTTGCTTTTCTTCATTACTTGCTTATTGATTTGCACTGACTTTAGGTAATTTACTCAGGATACTAGTGGTCTGATAATATTAGGAAAATCTTTGTAGAATTCATGTATATTTTAAAAGAGTGTGGGGATAGATAGATAGATAGATAGATAGACAGATAGATGTATCTCCGTCTGAGCAGAAACAAGAAGTGATTTAGCATAGTGACAACCATAAATTTCTAGCTTATTAATGATATACTGAATTTTATTTTCACAATAATGCGCACTGTAAACTGACCGCATATATACATGCATACATATATAAATATGTATATATATATATATATATATATATATATATATATATATATATATATATATATATATATATATATATGTGTGTGTGTGTGTGTGTGTGTGTGTGTGTGTGTGTGTGTGTGTGTGTGTGTGTGTGTGTGTGTATAAAGTTCGTTGACACAACAAACTAAATGATCAATGTGGGAATAGGAAATATATACAAAATATAGAACAACTATAAAATATATAAATGAAAAAACATTATTCTTTAACAGTTACCCACAACTAAAAGTTTCATGTTGACTCGTCAAGTTGATCAGTGCTAGAGTCACGCAAACATCAGGTTGAGAGTAAGACACAGATTCACAACCCCGCCCGCCTCACCTAGTATTAAACAATAAAATGATACGATAGTATTAATGATGGCGGGTAGGGGAGAACAGAAGATGGGGGCATATGAAATATGTTACAACGTGACGTATGAAGAAAAATCACATAGATGCCTGGTTAACTAACCTTGCAAGGGAGGGATGTAAGTTTTATATTGTCACTATCGGCGAAAGGCGTCGTTAATAAATTATCCTCTTTATTTCATCATGTTCAATTAATTTTGGATACTATTATACATACTACAATTACATGCACGCACACACACGCAACATATATATATATATATATATATATATATATATATATATATATATATATATATATATGAAATGTGTATGTATATAAATATAAACATATATATATATATATGTGCAATTTTTTATATATATTATTCATATATTACATATGCGCGGTACTTATTGGAAAGAGCGCAATATTAGTGATAGATCTAACATATTTAGTTGGCTTGATGTGAGTTTGTGACCTGGGTTTCACGCTATCAAACAAAGTTTGTCTGACAATCGCAAATAGCTATTTGTCTGACAATCGCAAATAGCGTGAAACCCAGAGTCACAAACTCACATCAAGCCAACTATATATATATATATATATATATGTATATATATATATATATAGTTAAACCTAGAGATCAAGACAAACCTACCAAGGTTTCATCTAAGCGGATCCTCAGTTATTTAGTTAGTTGCGTACACGTATCGGAGTTTTTTTCTTTGGGCTTTGGACCTGCATGCTGAACGATTGTTTCCGACAGGCGTTCATGTTCTCGGCTCTTTCTTTTTTATACCTTTTTTCCTTCGATATTGATTTGATTTTTTGCAAATCAAGAAATCGAAGCTTTTACGAAACGAGTGTAGTTACTTATACTTATAAGATTACTACTACTACTACTAATATATATATCGGCTCTAAGAGAAAAATTGTCCTGATCATGTAACACCAAAATTTTCCAATTGTTAGATTAATATTTGAACTGTTGTATTTTAGAAATGATTAAAATTACCTCACTGCGAGGATTTTTATAACACTACTGGACTCTACTTTTACCCATGAGAATGTATAATTACTCTCCTAGCTTAACAGAAGTATCGTTATGAAATCGATGATAAACAAAACATGTTCATCATTAATTAATCATAAATAAGGGTCGGAAGCTTATGAAGGATGGAAATAAAGTTTAAATACATATATCTATATATCTATATCTATCTATCTATCTATCTATCTATCTATATATATATATATATATATATATATATATATATATATATATATATATATATATATATATATATATATTATTCCAGGATCATTTTCCAACTGATTCAAGATAATATTCGCCGTCTTTTAACTTCGAGCTTTCTGTCTTGTAGTAACAAAGTTGCCTCACTGGTTTCACGTACAATTTCCTTTTCAAGTCATTTTTCACTGCTCTTTGAGCTGTCATAGCAAAAACACCTCTCTCGCGTGGCAAACGTCTTATGGATTGAGTTGGATTTTTCTAATTGATCTCTTTAGCTCTAAGTTGAAATGATGATCCCTCTTCTTGTTGTGACCTACTTATTTAGTTTTAATCTTTGATGTACCCTCTTTTTAAACTTATTCACTGTTCTCTTGATGGTTCTTGAATGGCCTTTGAAAATGAAAACCAGAGTATGAATATTGGTACCGTTACTGAAGGCCTGAATGATGTTTTAATCTCACCATTGCTCAGTTAGAAAGAATGTAGGACTGACACGAAAAGATTTTATCCTGCTTTGTTTGTAGATGAATAACTCATTGAATGTTGAAGAGATTGAGATTATATGGATGTTACATTGCTCAAATTGGGCCGGAAATATTTCAGTACACTCTCTTTCCCCCCTCTCTCTCACTCATTATCATATATATATATATATATATATATATATATATATATATATATATATATATATATAAATATGCGTATATATATATATATATATATATATATATATATATATATATATATATATATATATATATATGTAAGCAAATATGTGGATGTAGATCCGACGGTATGATGAAAATGTGGAAAAGACAAAGCAAAATCCGAATATGTGAGTTTACTGTTTTTTATTTTTTTTTGTATATATATATATATATATATATATATATATATATATATATATATATATATATATATATACAGCGTGGTCCGAATGTCTTGTCACGCATATATAATATAATTTTCTAGTTCAAATGGCTGACATGAAAATAATGGTGTTCGTACAGACCTTTTCGATGTGTGACAGAGTCAATGAAAGTAAATAAACAGAATCCAGTACATTGCCTTTATATCACTGTATTAATTGTTCTCATTACCTTTTTGGTAGGGGGTCACAAGACTTTCAGATGAGCCTGTATACATACATACATATATATATATATATATATATATATATATATATATATATATATATGTGTGTGTGTGTGTGTGTGTGTGTGTGTGTGTGTGTGTGTGTGCATAAAGGGGTATCTAAGTACAAGGATCTTGAGGTCTAGTTGTAGTAGTTGGAGCCGTCTGTTTGACTGTATAATATTCCAACAGAACATTGAAGAGATAACTGGTTATGCATTCCTTAAAGCAATACAAATATGTACTCACAAGTAATGCTCACACCTTAGGAAGGGAAATAATAATAAGAAATATCACAAAAACATAATTGTAATGTATCTTTGAAGTTATTCAAAAGACGATCCAAACGACAATCATCACAATCCCAGGAGCAAGTGGAAATCTCAGAACTGTGGCACATGAGGACATCAATAATTTAGTTGAGGTTGAATGTCTCAGTGTGACTGGAAAAGGTCCCAATACACTCATTTAAAGGGTATCTTGTATCCCATTATTTAAAGAAATACAAAAAATTGTACTCACAAGTACAGCGCACACCTTACGAAGTGCTTTTTCATTGAGAAAAGTGAATAAGTTTAAAAAGAGGGCACATCAAAGAGTAAAACTAAATAAGTATGTCACAACAAGAAGAGGGATCATCAATTCAACTTAGAGCTAAGGAGATCAAAAAATTCAACTAAATACATAAGACGTTTGGTACGTGAGAGAGGAGTTTCAGCTATGACAGTCCAAAGAGCAGTGAAAAAAGACTTGAAAATGAAATCCTACGTGAAACCAGTGAGGCACCTTGTTACTACAAGACAGAAAACTAGAAGATAAAACACGGCGAATATTATCTTGAATCAGTGCGGACATAGCTTCTATTATTTTGAATTTTTTTTTTAAATTGTTCAGTGGAAAATATCATGATGCCATTTCTGACCTTAGTTCACTGGTCGGGACACCAGTAACCAAAAGAAATAATAATAATAATAATAATAATAATAATAATAATAATAATAACAACAACAACATGTGTTGCATAAGTGTTACTGGTACAGAAATTTGGATCGTCAATGATAATTAACATAGTGGTCAATTATATTTCGTTTATTTCATGGTTGTGCCATGAAACATTTTATGAATTCTTCTTCCTCCAGCTAAGGGTTAAACAACACAGCAAGCTGGCCTCTCTGCCTTTGGGTGACAGCCATTCTAGGAGAAGGGAACCTGAATTCAAGTCCTATTTGTAGATTTTCTGGTACAATGTTCATCATCATTCTGTTATCAATTCTTTCAAAAAGTGTGTCTGGTACTGTACAAGCCTTCGCTTTCGTAATCGAGCCAGCGGTTTACTTCTAAATTGAGCAATCTGTCCATCATACGTCAAAACTTACAGGGTAATCCACCACGATTTCAGAATAATGGCGGGCAAAGGAATGGCAAGAGGGAAAACTGAGGCGTAACGCGTTTCCACCCAAGCAACGGCACTTTGATCTGACGCACTTTTTTCTGGGTTAGTTATCTGAACATTTATCTAGCCATTCATTTTCCCTTCACAAATACTAATGAGCATTATGCTAAGCAGAATTATATATATCTATATATATATATATATATATATATATATATATATATATATGTGTGTGTGTGTGTGTTTCTCTGTGTGTGTGTATATATATATACACCAGAATATATATATATATATATATATATATATATATATATATATATAAATATATATATATATATGCATGTATACCTGAATATATACATATGCATATATATATATATATATATATATGTTTGTGTGTATATATATATATATATACCTGAATATATGTAAAATATATAAATACTAATGAACATTATGCTAAGCAAAAACTATGTTTCATTTCCAACACCTGGACGAATAAAAAGGAATGACGACTTTAGAATTATTGTATATCATTATTTGAACCCCGTAATACAAATGCTCTCTCCCCTACAATCTATCTGCTTTTTCCCTATTTTAAAAGTTGCCAATATATACGCTGACATTGTACTCAGAACCCACTGACACATTTTAAGTAACTATCGACTGGACCCCGTACTTATAATTTGTTGTTTGTATATATGCTTTTACGTGCAAGGAAATAAACAGTACAACAGATATATCGAAAGAATTGGAGAAAATGAAAAATTAATTATCTATTTATAGGCAGTTATTATTATATATTGATTAGATTACCAAGAGTGTTGAACGCCAGTGTAAAAGCACTTTCTACTGATTTCGCGTTGAGAGAAATTATCGGTGATTGGTTCTCCCGTGAATTCATTCATGCCTGTTTTCTATGAAAACCATAATGAAAATGCTAGTAACGAGAAATTGGATCATAATAACTAACAATGGGACAGTGACAGCATTTCTTAACCAATGGCTTTCATAGACATCATGGTAAAAATTCGAATTAGCCGTTTCCCTACAAGGAAACATTTGGTATTCATTGACCGAGCAGCCAGTAGTAACACCGGTTGAAATGTATAAAATCTTTGTCTTAAAACAATTTTTCAGGAAAATACATATCTTAATTACGTCATTAGTTTCTATTCAAATAATATGTGATATTCATTTAATTATTTATAAGGATAATTATTACACACCGGAACGCCTATCGTTTACTCTTTCAGACTCTCTCTCTCTCTCTCTCTCTCTCTCTCTCTCTCTCTGTCTTTCTCTCTACACTCTGTTTCTCTTTCACCCACTCCCTTTATTTTTCTCTCTCTCTCTCCACACACACACATAGACACTCACGCCCGCGCGCACACACACACACACACACACACACACACACACACACACACACACACACACACACACACACACACGTTTCGTCCACTGTGGGTTTTCAAGGCAAAAAACTGAAATTAATTTATTTGGACAAATTTATTTGTTCAAATAATTTCATTTCATCTCTTAAAAATTTCGAAGTGAACGAAACGCGTCGGCTAAACTACATATAGTTTTCTTATTGTCTTTTTCCTTTATACATATTGTCTTTTTTCTACAGATTAACTTTGAGAATTTATAATTTATCACACACACACACACACGTATATATATATATATATATATATATATATATATATATATATATATATATATATATATGCAGAACCAACCACACTTTTTGAAGTGCCGAATATAGAGACCTGGTGTACCGTGTGCCACAAGGTCTCCAAACGACCCTTCGCATGCTTTGAATTCCCAGTTGTCCATCTCCTAGACGAGTTGCCATCCAAGGCTATCTAACCCATTATGTCTTGCTAATTACCCATAGCTGGAGAGAGAATAGTATTCATACCTTTCCTAAGGGTCAGCATGTAAGTGGATGTAATTAATCCGAACTCGGCTGTCGAATTCCACAATCCGAGCCGCTTGCCATTACTCCGTCGCGACTCGTTTACATATATATTTTAATGAATAAACAATATATATGTTTACGTTACAAAATCTACTTAAATTTTCACACACACACACACACACACTTACTGTCTTCATCATTGTTTTTATCACAAAGTTTCGGCATTCTATCGATCCGGGTAACCAGCAGAGTTTTCCGAACTGAAAAGGGATATCGTCTAGTTCTTATTTTATTTAGCACTATTCAGTTATGGTTGACCCGTTTCCACTGAGTGCAGTACACACTGACCAACCCAGGCTAAATGATTGCTGACGAGAGAAACACATAATCACCATGCACACACACACACACACACACACGCGCACACACACACACACACACACACACACACACACACACACACACATATATATATATATATATATATATATATATATATATATATATATATATATATATTAATTCCATAGCCAGGTAGGCAATAACTGGACACTATTTCATGTCTTATGTGTTTGCACACAATTTTCAGGAAGCCAGCAACTTGAAGTAATAAGTTGATTACACTATATACCACTGACGAGTATAATTTGACAAGCAATCCAAAATCGCACAGTCATGCTCGATAATTTTATGGCATAGAACATTTTATACCAGAAGGCTACTTTTGGGCAGACTCTATTTAGAGCTGCTTATTCAAACATTGGAATTATATATATATATATATATATATATATATATATATATATATATATATATATATATATATATATATATATATATACATACACACACTCATACACACACACATATATATATGTTTCTAAATAAATTATGGATTGTTTTATTAATTCAATACATTTTCTTATCTAAACGTTATTTGTATTGGATATCCATATTTGAGTAGACGCTCTGTTTAATTATTGAACAGTATATTTATGTATTTCCGTCTTCTTGCCTGAATATTCGATAGATCTTATTAAATGAAAATGTGTTCTGTTTCTTCTCTTTTTCTCTCCCTCCGTATACATACACACACACACACACACACACACACACACACACACACACACACACATATATATATATATATATATATATATATATATATATATATATATAAACACGTTGGTTGCATCAAGTTTATCGGCGATAAAATCGGAACGACAAGCCGCGTTCAAATTTTGGCCGCGGCTTTTCGTTTACTTCAATATTTAATTCAAAAGCGGGCAATCCTGTCATTTCCACACCAGCGATCGTAATGTTAGCATTTCATCATCCACTCTGCTCATTCTGTTATATAGTGATATTTACAAAGTTCAGGCAGGTCTAGCAACAGTACGAGCGTATTCCGTAAAGATCAGACTCTAGCCGATGCTATACGAATCTGTTGTTTAGAAAGACGACAGCCCTTCTTTAAACTAATTGTTAGACATGGACTAGTCTATCCGCTGTGAGTAGAACACTCGTTTATAGGAGCGGTTGTCGCAATGTGGGTCGCAAGGTGCAACGGTTGAGTTGTACGCATTGCCACACTGAACTACTGTATTCTCTGTTGCCGTATTATTAATCCATGTTTATTATATGATTAAACTTGTTCTTCATTCAAATTTTGGTCCAGTGTTTCCTCTCAGTATTATTAACCAGAACTACGAGCGTTGTATGAACATTATAACAGGGGCCATAGGTTTCAGCATCTCTCTAGGGCGGACAACTGACGTCAGCATCACGTGTCCATAGAGGAACATGCGTGATAATATTGAAAGCCTACATGGAAAAAGGAAGAAGAAAGAGATTTTGAAAAAGAATAAGAGAAAGAGGAAAAGGAAAAGAGAAAGGACATTTTGTAGAGACGTTAATGTAAGGAATAAACAAGAATGAATAGAGAAGGGACATCGGAAAAAGAAAGATGATACGAGATATGTCGTTTTGATGCAGTTAAAAAGAAAAGGACACAATTTGTAATAATTATTCTAGATTTACCATTAAATTTATTGTTCCACTAAAATTTAGAACGCTAATATTCATTTCTTTTTATGCATCTTAAACTATAATATAAGTAAAGTTAATTGATGAAACAATCAGTAATACAAATTTATAACAGATTTTGGCGTCATGCATATGACGATAAACTGCATCCGCGTCCTGGGTAAGGAAATAAACTACGTCAAACAGCAAGGCCTCTGATCCCGATGTTTTGAGGAGTGTGGAACCACCTCTTAATTGTTGGTGTTCCCAGGTCCGCCCAGACGCGAGGTGGTACCACATGTTAGGTTCCCAGCTATGGGCAAATAGTTAGCCCCAAAACTTGGGTCAAAACACTATGAAAGTGTAAAAATGGGTTTAATGCCAGAAATACTTTATAAGAAAATATTGCCAGCAATAAATTTTTGAATAAAAGTTATTACTAGCAATACAATTTTGAAAAAAAGTACCAAATACCAGCAATACGTTTTTGAATAAAGAAAAAATATTACCAGAAATATAAATCTTGTCATCATTAAATAATCCATTGAGGTTGATATGCCGTAAAACAAATCAAACTATACATTTTTTGAAAAAAAAAATTATCAGCTATATATTTTTGAAGAAAAAAAGTTACCAGTTATATATTTTTAAAAAATATTACCAGTGATAAAGAATATCACCAGAAATAGATTTTTGAAGGAAAAAATATTACCAGCAATACATTTTTGTTAAAAAAATAATTCCAACAATAAAAATTTTGTCGGCATTGTGATTGATATGCCGCAAAACAAAACAAACTAAATTTTTGCATGCTAACTGTATAATATTTTTACCTATAGGATGCAGTCATGCACATTGTTTCTAATGGAGTGTGCAATCTGTTGTTTAAAATTGATTTAAGGAATAAAAATTCGGTAAAGATTAAAACATTATTATACATTTACATCTGATTACCAAAAGTATTTTCTAAAATTAAAATCGGTGAAAGGCCTTAGAAATATCAAGTCTTGTAAACAGTTTATATATCATGTAACAAAGCAGTAAACAAATCGTTTATTTCTAGAATACCACACAATTTGTAACTTGAAATTACCTTTCCCATTCATATCTCTATAATGAAAAACAAAATCTAACCGTGAGGTTTGTCATTCTTTTCGTGAGCGTCTCAAAACCGGTTAAAATGCAACTATTCGGAAACGATTCCTCTTTTCTTCTCCAATAGAACTGCATTCATGCCAGAGTTCCATTTCTTGCGCAGTATTAAGGAATTTACACTCTTTTATAAATGCATATGACCATTCCCGACCAGAAACGACAGATCGGTAAAATTTCTTTGGAAAGGATCTTATAAGTTCTTATATTTTGTTTTCACTTCAGTCTGTTTTGAATACATGGAATAAATCAAATCTAAATCAAGCGCTTATCTCCGAAGGTCACATCACTGCGAACAATGACTTTACTCGTGACCAATGGCTCACGGGATAACGCATGACTCAAATATTAAAATAGACCACAATGTGGTAGACTTCAAATCCTAAAGTAAACAACATAATACTATAGCACCTGGATTTCTTTATATTTTCGTGTTTATCTCCATGGAGAACTGGTTAGCAAGCTACATACCCAATCGTTTATAACGTTGTAATATTCGACCTTTTCTGGGTTTGACAGATTAAATCTTATTAAATATCTACGAGGGAAATGTGTAACTCTGTTCGAATTTTGTGTTTGGTCTAGGAATTTGCAATATGTCAGCTTTAATGTTCCAATTCTAGTTTCATTAAGAAAGAATCAGAATTTTTTTTCCTTGATTCTGGTAAAATACTACCAATAATAAGAAAGAAAACTAGAGAGAAATGAAGAAAAATCGAAGGAAATAAATCCAAAGGAATATTTGTAAAAACTGATTCTTTTAAAAAATGTATCCGTCAAATTTTGAAGCCATGGTGTTTGACATATTTGATAACTGATCAACGTCATTTTTATTAGTTGAATGAAAAATCTTTTAAATGGCATTCACATCATCGGGGTATTATTTTTTTTAAAAAGTCCGCGTAGTGGTTACCGACGCGGGAATTTGAATTAGTGTGCCGAGTAAGATATCCAACTTACTTTTTTTTTCTTTTTTTTTTTAATCATTTCTCCCTAAGACGTTAAAAGGAACCGGAAATCTAATTCTAAGCAGCGATAAACCTGTACTCCCGTTCAAAAGACTGGAGAGGAGTGTGAACCGGACGATAGTCTAACCTATCTACCCCTATTGATAAAAAGATAAATAAACCTTAAATAAGAAATAATAAAATAGTAAATTTTAGAAGAAGACGTTAGAAATATAGACTTGAAGTGGACTTTAGAAGAAACAGCAAAACCAACCCTAAACAAGAGACAAGTAATAAACATCTATTCCTGTTCTAAAAACTGGGGAAGAGTGTGAACCGGACGATAGGCTAAACTATCTACTCCTATTGACAAAAAATAATTAGTAAATTAAAAATAGTAAGATACTAAACTTTAGACGGTGACGTTAGAGGTAGAGACTGTAAATAGAAAGAACCAGAAAACTCGTCCTAAACACGGCGCAATGGATAAACCTCTACTCCTGTTCAAAATACCGGAGAGAAGTGCGAACATATTCACATGCGCAAATACCCTTGAGGAATGTACATATCTATCTTTTCTCTACTAACAAACTATGGGTTAAATAGTAAATCAAACTGGGCTCTCTAGCCTTGGTTGGCAACCAGCTTAGGAGAATAAAGACACTGAAATCAAAATTGATTAGGCCCGAAGCTGATAAATCCAGCTCATAAAACCCTTCATCCAACGTAGAGTTATTAGCAGAAAGGCACCAGTTGAGTTTGCATATGAACAGAGGCGAGTACAGAAGTTTAGATGTCTGTGAAGTGTTTCAATAAAGGATGGTAAGTGTGACTTCGAGATTCAAAAGTGTATTGGCGTGGCAAAAGATGCATACCAAAAGCTAAACAATGTTTTAAGAAAACAATTGGTTATGTAATATAAATCCGCCTGTATGACAGTGAATACTGGACAATATCCTCACAGATGAAGAGACAACTTGAGGTAATAGAAATGTGATGCTACAGAAAAATGTTGAGTTTACCATGATCAACCATAACCTGAAGGGACACGGCACACATTTTTAACAAGTTTTGGTGAGGTTTATTTAAAGCGATTATTTCATAATTATTTTTTTATTTTCATTTTTCTTTCTTTTTTTTTTAAAATTAAATTGTTCTCTAGTTAATCATCTGAGAATCAACTGATAAGAAAGTTAGTTCACAGTGTCGTGCTAGAAAATTCTTACATGTAAGTCTACCATTCGCCCATGCTTAGAATTCTGCTGTTACATTTGGTCCCGAGCTCCGTTATTTACCTAGAATCCCTTGATATAATACAAAGAAAAATCAGCAGTATTATTGGCTCTGTTCTGGCGTCTCGGCTTCAGTCTATTTCTGAACTACCTTAGGGTTGCCTTCCTGTGCTTTTTGTATAAATACTTTTTTTATTGCAATTGTTCAGATGACTGGACTAATTAGGACTTTCATAGAGACATGCGGTATTATGGTGGATGTAGTAAGAAAGGTGGCGTAATGGACAGCAGCTCGGTTTGAGGAATCGGAGAGCCGAGTTCAAATTCCAGTCGAATCCATTGCATTCACTTATAGTGGTAATATTCTTGGGAATTGTATGAATAATCCGCGTCTCCACCCCCCCCCAGAGCCATGGGTAAATAGCAAGAAAACTGGGTTCTATAGCCTTGTATGGTAATTGGTCTACCGCAGAATGAAAAAGCAACCTACTACGGGAAAAATCTCGTCAGTCATGTATCGAAAGATATATGATCGTCTAAGCGTGTATCACACATGGCACATAACTGACTAAAACGCGATGTTTTGGTGTCAGGAATATTGTGGTATGTTTGGGTCAGTGTTTGTGGCTAGTTAATTTCAATGTTAAGACAGATGATGACTGTCCTTTTCCCCATTCCTCATTTTGGGCTTGCCTCAAGTTTTCTATACATTGCAGAAATAAATATTGCTCTTCGCTATAGTGTCTGGATTCTTTGAATTTAAGCGCTCTAGTATACTGGGTACGAGGTCTCATCAATTTACAGTTGAGATACTTACACTTAACATCAAGTTTTATGCGAACAGTTACTTTTCACGCACTTCTCGCTTGTGGAAGTCCCTATTGCACACATCATTTTAAGTACAAATTTTAAGTATCTGGGAAACAACTCTTGAACTGATATATTTTGTAATCTTGTACGTTCTTACCATGAACCGCTACTTTCTGGAATAGACAATAAAGAGGTTGTTTTCCCCATCGCTAAAATTTCACACTCTTAAACTATTGGATTAACCCTTATCTACATAACCTCATAAAATGCACTTCTTACCTCATTCTTTTACGTCATATAACAGTATAATTCAGTAAGTGTCTATCTTGAGCGGCTCTTAGGTGTTGCCTTGAGAGAACATTAGCAAAAAAAAAAAAGAAAAAAGAGATCATAAACAGATAATGGAATCTAGAACGATTGATCTATTTTCTGTTTTTCATGGGTTATCAACCAATCCTGAATTTAAAATCGAAACATATTTTGGATTGTAAGAATAATTATTTTATTTTTTTACGAGCGAATATTGCATGAACACTTTTTAATGAAATATAACCAGACCTTATGTGGCAGTAATATTCAAAGCATGGACGAATAGTAGACTTATAAATATGTCTGATAGATTCTGGGAAGGGAAATTGTCAAGTACGGAGAATTTAACCAACATTCCTAGCAGCAGATGTAGCAGTTGATTCAGTATAATTTTCCACTTCATGTCAGTAGAGAACCTTAGCCAGAGGAAGCTCAAAGATTCACCGTCCTGGAGGTTAGCATCAACCATGCTAACGGAAGGCAGAAAATGATTTTTATATGTTTCCTATTATTTATATGATTTATGAAGTTTTTTAGTTATAATAATGATAATGACAATAATAATAATAATAATAAATTGTAATTTTTTTTCTTAGAGTAACAATTTTTTCTGATAGAAACATTACTATTTAATCCATAGCTGGTGAAGGAGATGAATTCGTATCCTTACCGAGAGTATTCGCGTGTAGGTGTATGTACTAAACTAGAATGGAATTCGAACTAGGTTTTTCCATTTTTTCCTGTATTTGCTGAGATATATATCCAGTGATTTTTAAAGAGTCTGCTGTGTGTATTGCGGTAGGAAGTATACAGTGTTCTGAACTTGCAAGACTAAATTTCCTACATCTGGAAACTGCGATGACGTGTTTAGACGATTCAATATCGGAAAGAAAAACACAAATGCCGACAGAGTTCCGATCGACGCCTCAATCACGAATCTGTAATCGCTAGCGCCTCAATGCATTCCTGATAATTTATGCCTAGCTTGACAAATGAAAAGCGCGAGAAAACTTAGCAAACTTCTTTTTTTATTAATCTTGCCTATCGCTGGCAGTTATTAATAATAAACACTGTTGTTATGCAAATTGGCGAATGAGTAAGTGGGAGGTTGTAAACTGAGGAGCAGAGAGCGGAGATGGAATACTACATGTATAAGCTTCCATTAGCGAGTTTCACAATTACACAAATATTTAAAAAGAAAAAGGCTCAAGACCTCGATGTCGTTAAAATTTGTTACAATTTAACACACGTATGTAACTGGATTCAATCTTTATATATATATATATATATATATATATATATATATATATATATATATATATATATATATATATATACATTATTTGCAATAAGGTTTAGACTGTACAAGGCACGGGGGCCACTCGAGGTAGAGGTTTATGTTGGAAGGCAGTTTGTACGGATAGAAGTGTCGGTTCCACAGAGCAGTGGTTCGCAGCCAGAAGCTGTTCGAGTGGAACTAAGTTCTCGACCATAGAATACGGACAGAATTTTAGTTGGTTTGCTACAATGTAAGTGGCAAGTTAGAACATGCGGAACCAAGGAATGTAGTTCGTGAAAGTAGCAATAGAGTAGATCTTTTCACTTTTTCTTATTCGAAAAGTGTCGAAAGAAGGATCAGTTGATGGTAATTGATTCAAATAATTTCATGTGTCTAAACGATATTTTAACTGCATATCTCGGGAAGTGTGTTATTTTGATTTGATGTATTTTTATTTGCATGTTTGCTTCACGAAATTTTATTTTTTTCTATATAATACACATTATTTCATAAAATTGACCGTGAGAAAATGCTATAAAAACAGTTTTAAGATACAGCCTTCTTTCTAGGGACACAGTATGAAATATATTTTATCTTGCTGATAAAGTTAAATTAATATCGTCTTGTTTTTCTTGAATGAGGCAACCAATTATTTTTTCCGTGTATTAAAAAAAAACGTCTTGAATGAAATTTTAAAACTTCGGTAAATTACTTGCATATTTGAGGATTCTTTAAAACTTGCAATTTTTTTTCTCATTGTTACAGTGAACTGACTGTAGTAAATATAGATCAAGGATCTTCAAAACCATATATCAATGCCTTTGCTGCTGCTCATCAGAAACATCCTTCCCATTAACGATGTTAATTTATTCAATAAAAAAGTTTGTTTTTTTTTTCTAATCAATCCAACTCTAAGACACAGTGCTTTACTGAGTGTAAAAGAACAAGAAAAAGCAAAAAAAAAAGAAAACATTCAGGACGGCGAACAATACAGAAAAGGAATCAAGAAGACTGCAGATAACGAATGTCATTGCGTTTAAATTTTTTAAGATCAAAGTTGGTTGGAAAGCAAGAATCCAGAAGAGAATTTAACAAGCGAGAGAAGAAACTGTTTGCATAGAACATATTCTACCCAATTTAACTTTAAATTGATGAGATTTTCCTGCTAATCTAGTGCAGCGCTAATATTCATAAAGTCTAGGTACGATAGTGGAAAGTTCATCAAAATAATTACCATGAAAGTATTCATAGAAAAGGCACTGGAAAGCTATAGTACGGTATGTAGTCGAGATGCTAGGTCAGGACCATTAACACTGAGGATCTTTCTTTGGATTTTGTCAAGAATCTCTAAATATATTGCAGACGCACCAGACCATATGTGGCAACAATATTCAAAGCATGGACGAATGATAGACTTATAAATATGTCTGAGAGATTCTGGTGAGGAAAATTGTCTAGGACGGAGAAGTTAACCAACATTCCTAGCAGCAGATGTAGCAACTGATTCAGTATAATATTCCACTTCTTGTCAGTAGAGAACCTTAGCCTGAGTAAGCTTAAAGATTCACCGTCCTGGAGGTTAGCATCAACCATGCTAACGGGAGGCAGAAAGGCTCTCTAAAATGTTTTTATGTTTTACTTATATGAGTTATGAAGTTTTCTAGTTATAATAATAATAATAATAATAATTATTATTATTATTATTATTATTATTATTATTATTATTGCAAATACGTCTAACAAGGGAATGGAAACACAAATTGGAAAACGAATACGGAAACGTAAAGTTAAAATAAATTTTATTTATAAAGAGTAATGAACTAATACACGATGTAATGTAATTTCTACCTGTAAATAAAAATTAACTGTTATTGATACCTTTGCACATGTCTTGTTGTAGATGAAGGATCAAGGGTTTCATGAAAGTGTCGATGTTCTACAAAGTTTGGGAACCATTGATATAGATGATATATTTTCCAAGATGATGCACTATGATTTGATAAGACGCCAGTTTATGAATGTAGTTTTCACTTGATGAGCCACGTCCATCATTTATTTCCAACACG
>OZ038475.1:100427379-100442379 GCA_964036315.1 Acanthosepion esculentum
ATCTATTTCAGCGTGTTCATATCTATCTATCTAGCTAGCTAGCTAGCGAGCTAGCTATCTATCCTTACGCCTACCCGTCTGTCTGTCCACCTATCTACCCGACTTATCAAGCAATCGATCGATTGATCTATCCGACGATCTCATGTGTACATATATATTTCTTAAATGGAAAAGCATTAAACTTACCTTCAGATACCACTAATGGCGTGACAAAGATGAGAATGATACCTGCATGTAGGTGCAGAAAATAGACCATGTTGTGCCAGACCTTTTAAGAAATGCCGTGTCTGCTAGTCCTGGCAGTCTGTGGGTGTGAATTGGAGACAACACCTACAAGTGTGACGATATTACCAAACACAAGCCAGAGTCGCTGTAACCGTAGTGAGGCGATAAGGCTGTCCTTGTTTAGGATAAATAAATTGTAGGTTTCTGGCCCAAAACAACTGTAACGTTAAACTGATTTTATTTTGTAAAATTTCTCTTTCTTTTTTTCCCCTGATTCTTGGTGTGCTTTTGGTTTAAAGTAACAATTCCTGCGTTTTCTTCCGGTTTTTGTTATTTTTTTTACAAGACTTTACGTTTGCCGAACTGGCACATTTCTGTAGATTTTTTTTCTTTCTTTTTTTCTTGTTTTTTTATACTTCTTTCCTTTCTATTATTTTTTTTTTAAAGATCCCCTCTTATTGTTTTTTTTTTCTTTTCTGTAAAATAAAACTATTCAGTACGATTACTGCAACGTGAACAGTTTGTTTTCGCCTGTCGTCATTTATCTTAGGAATCAGTTGCTGTCATCGCTTTTATTAGTTTTGAAAAAGTCTCCACCTCCACTTAGACGGGCATATTTTATAGTAAAGTTGTTTATATTTCTGCCTTGGTATTATTGTAGTTGCTGTGGTGGAGTGTTAAGCTTTATTGGTGTATCATTTTGTTTTTATCAAAGGTTTTGGCAAATATTTTATTATAAGAATTAACACTTTTGTTACTGCTAATCTGATTTATAGCGTTTGCTTATATTATTATTAATATCGTTAAATGTAATGCATTTCCCTGTTCACATTATCCTTATTATCATTATCATTGTTATTATTATTATTATTAATAATAATAATAATTGCCGGGTAATGGAAACATTCTAATGCTAACATATATAGAAGTATGCTAGCAAACTTTTAAAAATGTTTCTACAGTATGAATATAGTTTTGGTTTAGTTTAATTAAGAACAATATACAGTTCACTCAAAACTTCTGAACCATGACTCTTGTTCACTTGTTCAGGGTTCGAACTTATACGATTTTTTATTTATTTTCGATAGACAACGTGTGTACGATCTCTTTTCGAACGGTGTTCCTGTTTATACGGAGACCTGTCCGCATAAATAATAACATAAATAAAGTTGTTCTTTTTTAGCAATAATTGCCCTACATGTGCTTGTTTGTGGGTGTGTCGGTGTGTCCGCAACGTGTGCGTTCTATGCGCTCCCGCGTCTCTCTATGTGTGTGGGTGTGTTAATTCTTGCAGTGAGATCACTTATGCGGGAAAGGAGAAAGGTTCGTTCATAGGAAGGATGACAGCAGAAAGAACAGTGAAGAACATATATATATAGATATATATAGATATAGATATATATATATATATATATATAGAGAGAGAGAGAGATAGAGAGGGGAGAGAGAGAGAGAAAGAAAGAGAGAAACAGACAGACAGACAAACAGAGGAATATCACAGAAGATTTGATTTTTTTTTTCTCTAAGAGCGTGGTTCCTTCCCGGTGCAGCGCATGTCCCTAGCTGAACGCAACGTTTTTGCTTTCACGCATCGTAGAGACCTTAATTCAATCAGTGATTCTACGTAGAAATATGAAAGTAGCTGACTACTGTTATTTGTATTGCCTGCGCCTGCAGAAGAATAACCACGCCAACTGGAACAGATATTATTAGGAAACATAAGTGATCAGCGGTGCTTTGTTGTGTGTGTGCGTCTAAGTAGTTTGTATTAATCAACTCTCAGTAAACATCATTGTGTATTTAAGCCAAGTGAAACCCTTCACCCTCGTGTGATTGTGAGCGCATGCGCGTGCGCCTGCGTGTCTGCGTTCGTTCATAGATTTGTATATGTAAACATGCAGTTTCGACGTACGTACGTGTTTTGATGCTTGTTCTCTTTATACACGATCTTTTTTTTCTGCTATTTTTTCTTAGTACACGTTTTTCCAGGTGTCGCGTTTACTGTTTTTCATCATAGTTTTCTTTCTTTTTCTTTTTCTTTTCTTTCTTTTTACGTAGCTATATCGTAAAAGCTACAGAAAATAAATATATGATCCGTGAAGTTTTAAAAAGGAACATGTGAACATCTCCAGCACGGACTAAGACAGCAGCAGTATAAGTAAATAAAACAAGAGAACAAGAAATACTTAATAATAATAAAGAAACCTGAAATATACGTGACGAACAGAGTTGTCTAGGCGTAATAACAGACGAGAGAAGCACCACAGTGCTACATTCGCTACTACAATGACGAGTAGTTTAAATGTAGCCGCACATGACAAAAAGGAAAGGGAGATAAGCGCTTACAGACTAGTGACTTCGGCGGGCTTTACTTATTGGAACATAATACATTCACACATCCGTAGACGAAACAACGGATGTGTTTCTCTCAGTTTTCATTCACTGCTTCAAGTGATGATAATGATGAGAAACATTTTTATTTTATTTTATATAGATGGTGACGTGAATCGTAGAATAACATTTAGCAAAAAGATCTTTCACGGTTATCAACATTAGATAAAGAAAGGTAAAATTGTGACAGAAATGACATCTGCCAATAATGAGTACTGATAATTAGGAATGTCATGGAAATAACTTTAAAAGTAGGTTCTATCTCCGCCTACGGCAGATTGCACAATTCACAACATTTAAGAATATCAGACATTGCGCGTTTTTTTTTGTTTTTTTTTTTTTTTTTCACCATGACTAGTTCAGACTGGTGTAGAAGTAATGTTTTTATCGAGTCACGGTTTTTGGCTGATTGCCACAGACCCAGTCTGTCCCGCTATTTAATACTTAGCTAGGGGAGAAGAAATTGATACCTTTTTCAATGATATTTCTACGAAGATAAATATAATGAACTCGAACGGAATTGGAAACTTGATACCTTTTTCAATGATATTTCTACGAAGATAAATATAATGAACTCGACCGGAATTGGAAACTTGATACCTTTTTCAATGATATTTCTACGAAGATAAATATAATGAACTCGATCGGAATTGGAAACTTGATATCTTTTTCAATGATATTTCTACGAAGATAAATATAATGAACTCGACTGGAATTGGAAACTTGATACCTTTTTCAATGATATTTCTACGAAGATAAATATAATGAACTCGAACGGAATTGGAAACTTGATACCTTTTTCAATGATATTTCTACGAAGATAAATATAATGAACTCGACCGGAATTGGAAATTCGTCAATTTCCGAAGCGCTTGTTAACGCACTACTCGTACACACATTTAATCTATGCGACACTAGATTGATTCATTAATACCTTTTTTACTTTTTATCAACCTAATTCAGTTTATTTAAAATCAGAAAATAATTTTTAGACTGTCAGAATTTTTTTTCGAGATATTAATCATTTACTGATACACATCTGACTAATTAATCCATACCTGGTGGGGATGGAAGAATTGGATTCATGCATTTCCCAAGGGTATTTGTGTGTAAGTGAATAAAACAAACCTGACTGGTATTAGAACTCGGCTCTCCAATTTCCAAATCCTATCCGTTATAGGATTATCTAGTGTACCGCGGCTTACGGCCACAACACGTTAAAACACTCTTCCCGTAAAGTCACCGAAGTTAAGCAATGTCGAGCTTGATCAGTACTTAGATAGGTGACCGCTTGGGCATACTAGATACTAGGTACTGTAAGCTGGTATGTGCGGGTGGGGTAATGGATATCGCCTCGGAATTGTTAATCGGCGAGCAGAGTTCCAATTCCTATGTTCCTTATATTCACTTATGTGCAAATATCCTTGGGAATAGTATGAATGTACTTCTACTCACGCTCTTATAGGGTAATTAGTAAGACTTGTATCACTAAACAATTATTATCTCACGCTCCAAAAAACAAAAACATTATTACAATCTAAAAATATTTTCTGGCTTTAAATAACCTGCAAAAGTGTTGATATTGCGCAGAAAACGGATCAATCAAAAGAGTCGCAAGGTGGAAATCTTCTTCTTCAGAAGTTTTATTTTCTGTAGCACGTTGAGGATGCCTTCTCGATTTTAACTACCGTCTTAAACACTTGTCTATCCTACATATCCTCATGATCTACACTTTTTACTTACCCTCTCCCTACACACAAGCCCTAAAACCCACTCCATTCAGTAAGCCTAAACCTTAAGATGATCTTCGATATTGCAATTCTATTAAAATGTCTCGATCATGAAAGTGCGCGTCGTGTCCATAATTACAGTCACATTTAGGACAGCCTTGCATATCCTTTTAAAGAGAATGAAAGTAATGGAAATTCGTGAAAGAATCGAAAACATCCAGACAGACAAAAGCTGACAGCACCCGTTCGCATCCGAACATCGGGATCATCATCACCTCTCCCTATTGCCTTTCTCTCCCCTGGTGGTGGTCACCGACATGGCTGTGAATCAAGGAGAGTTTGACGAGTCCATTGGCGTGAATTTGTTTATAATGGACAAATCTGTGCGACAACTGACCAGAAGTGACCCCCCCCCCGCCCCAAGCGGATCAAAAAGACAACAGGATCACAAAGAAAAAATGCGACGAAAGCGCGCGAATATTGAATTGACTTGCAATTACTTGAACTCCCAAAATAACCATCTACTACTACTTCTTGTATGTATCGTGTCCCTCCAGGACGTTAGGGATCATAGTTCTCCACAATTTCCTTCCTCTGTAGCTCCTAATTATTTTTTTTTCTAAACCTTGCTCCGACATCGAAAATTTAGATATTTCTTAGAAACTACTCTGCTTTAAATTTCATATATTAACTCATTACTTTCTTCTTTATGTGTCGTGTCTCTTCCGGACGGAGGTGGTCATGGCTCTCCACAATTTCCTGTCCTTCATAGCTCTTAATAAATTTTGTCGTTTTTTTATCTCTCCTAAACACTATTCCGCTATTCATTTACTCAAGCTCGCTAGGTAGGTTATGTGTTGTTTTCCTCTGTCCCTCTTGCCTTAAATCATTCCTGTGTATATCAAATTTTCCATGCCCTGTCTCCTCAATTACCTGCCCTAGAAATTTCAACTTTCTTCATTTATAAGTGTCATTTTTGTTTCGATTTAAGGACACTTGATATCCAGTAAATTTATTCTTATTCTTCTTTGTTCCATATCTTTTCAGAAAGTGGGCGATCATGGCGTTCCGCAATTTTATGCCTTTTGCAGCTATTTTTAGTATAAATTGTTCGCTATTACTCCTAATTCCTGCTCTGCCAAACATTTGCACAAAGATTATTAGGAAGATTATGCGCTGCCTTCTTATCCCTCTTGTCTTCAATATGTCCTGTGAGAGTCAAACATTTTAAGCCCTCTTTCCTCATCATATGCCCTGTCGCAACTATCTCTTTCTGATGTTAATTATAAATGTCCTTTTTGTATAAGTGTTTTTGGTTCCACCTTCATAAAAACTTCGTCATTCTTCACATGTTTGATCCATCGTATTCTCAGCATCCTTCTGTAGAAACCTATTTCCGCTGCTTCAAATCTCTTCTTCATCTGGGAGAAGATTGTCCGGCATTCACTGCCATATAGGAGGATTGATATTACGTAACAGTTCAGTCCTCTTTTCTTTGTTTCTAACGATTTTGTTTTTGTTTAGCTTTTGGAAGGCATTTCTCGTTATTCCAATGCGCCTTCGGATTTCAGTGTCACCTTGCTACTTCTCTGAACAAAACGACAAGATATAATCATAATAATAATAGGAATAATTTTCATGACCCTGCCTATTCTAATGATTGTATTTCCGACAGCGCATTGGAAAAAGGACAATTAAAGAAATATACAATCGCGAATAATGATGTTGTCTGTGAGAAATCTAATTGAATATATAAAGTCATCTTAGAGCCAACAGAGTGGCTTTGAATAATAATGATGTGAGTGGAAAGCCGAGTTTGTAGCTAATAAGATATCGTCTTTCTACAGGGAAACCAAATTCCTCTAAGAGTTTGTGATGTGTGATTGCATTACGCAAGTATGTCGAGAAATACTTACTTTATCGTTATCGCCAAAAGAACTGTCATGATCTTTCCAAAGTAGAATGGATCATAAATGAAAATATATAAACAGTGATATTCGAACACACACTATCATTTTAAATTCATGAGCCCTTTTTATAGATGCCTTACCACTTAGATTACCGCTTAAAGTAATTCACTTATAGCTTTTAACTTTTAACTTTCACCAAATGTTTGATACGATGCATTTGTCTTCGTATACACTATTATTGTCAGTTGTAATTACCTGAGCAAATCTTACAAGCATTGTTAGCTTCGTCAGTTAATATTGATATTAATCTGACTCGTGTTTTATTATTAATTACATATGTTTTTCATCGGAAATGCCTACTGTACAACTTGGATCAGAATTATACAATTATCCATTGCGAAGATTCGAATTCACACACCATCTTCAGGTGCCTGCTTTCCCTGCGCAGAATTAGTATCCCACAAAAGTTGATTGGTAGAAGTTATCTGAATCTAGCTATATAGCGACACCCGTCACTTTTCATACACTACCTTGTTTATTTTCTTTGTACTGGTAATATTCGTTATTGTAGCATTCCAACATATTAGAAGTACCAGTTTTATAGTGTATTGAGCAATAGGATAAAACAAAATAAATCTCAAGAAGGCAATCCAATATTAAAGAAAACCATTCTTATGCTTTAAAATTTGAGAAAAGTATTAAAATATTTGCAAGTGAATAATATTTCTGTTATGATGCGTATTCTCTCTGACAGATGTAACCTCGTCAAGAGAAGATGACAATCCCGTAAGGTTTAGCGATACTGCCTTATATACAGTATTTCATTTACATATCACTACAGAATTCTTGAACCTAAGAGGCGTTATACCTTTAATTGGTATTTGACTTCTACGAATAACCCTGGGAGACATAATCAGTCTCTCAGTGTGAGTCTCTTTAAATTTTTTTTTATAGGAGATGAAATTCTTAACTGATTCTCCTCATTTAAATCATCATGGTATCTCTGGTCACACTCATCCTCAGAGTGTTCCTCACTATTACTGGATACACTCATTCTCTCCTCCCTCTCCTGTTCTTCACTTTCATATCTCTGGTGATATTCCTGATCAGCCTCAATATTGGACTCATTCATACTTTCTTGTGTCGTCTGTTCCGCCTCCTCTTCCTACTGCTTTTCCATGATTTCATACTCTCTTGCGGTTCTAAATTGGTCTTCGTGAGCCAGTATGCCCTGTTCTTCCTTTTTAATACATCTGTGTTAAATCCCTTTTTCACCACAAAATACCGCTTTTCAGGACATGAATCCTTGTCCTTTCTATACTACACCCTTTCCTTCGTTGCAAATGACATAGTAATCGGAGCTCTTATTTGTCTTCCCATCAATGCAGATGGGATTTGTCTTCTGTCTGCATGCGGAATAGCTCTATAACTTAGGAGTCTGGGTAAATAAATCTTTATAGCACAATCCATCAGAGAGAATTCTTTTAATCCCATTTTTATCGTTTGAGCCATTCTCTTCGCATTTCCATTTGAGTGTGGGTGGTAAGGTGGTGTTTTGTATGGAATGCATCCGATATGTTTTAACCAAGCACATATACTTTCTTCACAAAACTCAGGTATATTGTCGGAGACGAAGGTGTTTAGAACTCTATTTCTCGAAAACACTATCCTCAACACCAGTTTCGCAGTATTGGCTTTTCTGTCCTTGACTTTAATAACTTCAGGCCAACATGAATATGAGACGACTAATATAAGAAATACTCTTATACCTTTAATGTAAGCATGATACATATGTATTCGTGTCCATGACTCCATTTCCTTTGGCCAAGAGTGAATTTTAGTTTGCCTAAATTTCATTATTTCTGCACGCTTTGGGCATTTTTAACATATTCATCCACATTTCACAAATAGACCGTCTAGCATGCTTGAAACGTTAACCTCATTTGCATAGCCAATATACCTCCATGTATATCATCGTGCACGGCTTTAATTATTTCTTTTCTCAGAGATTGTGGATGTAATATAATATTTCCATTACATATAATTTCTTTTTCTATTGTTAATTTGTCTCTTGATTCTTTATAAGGCCTCTTATTCCTTGTATTTTCTTTATTATATCCATAATTCTATTCAATAATGGACTCTGCCTAGTTCTCAACCGAAACCGACTTAAGACGTTTCTAACCAGTGCAAAATCGTTTCCTCACAATCTTCACTTGCTTCAACATTTTTACTCTCAAAATTTAATATATCTACATGCGGAATAGTATTTCCTTTTATATATACGATGTCAGAGTCGAACACCATAAGTTTAATCGCCCGTCTTAATATCCTGACAGATGTAACCTTTGCCAACTCTCTTCTGGGGTTGAATATAAATTCTAAAGGCTTATGATCTGATTTTAATAGAGATCTCCTTCCCAACAAAAATCATGTCTAGGTCTTTTTCTGTTCCATATAATTACCAATGCCTTCTATTCGAATAGTTTGCCTCCTCCGATATTAGTTTTCTGGATAAGTACATTACAGTGTGATCATCCTATGGGAATATTGCGGCTATAGCACAGTCAATGGCATCAGTAGTTAACGTCAATTCTTTCTCTGGGTCGAAAACTTTAACAACTAGTTTGTTTACGAGTGCCTTTTCCTAATTTCTCGAAAGCAAATTTCTGTCTTTTTGTCCATCGAAACTAGGTACTCTTCCTTATTTCGTTAAATGGTTCAACAAGGTCACTATATCGTGGTAGATATCTGTTATAGAAATTGGTTAATCCTAAATAAAATTCTCTTTTTACTTCTGGTTGCAGCTATCTCTGATATCTCATTAATGAGTTTATCATCCCGCGATATACCGTTTTTGCATATTTTATATCCTAGGTACGAAATCTGTTCACAATTAAACTCTTATTTATCACGATTAATTGTCATACTCGCGCTATCTAATTTCCTTAAAACTTGCTCTGTTTTACTTTTGAGCTCTTCTTTACTGCGCTCACTAATAACAATGTCGTCCTGAAAAACAATTATTTTTTTAATCCCTTCTTAAAATTTTCAAGGGCTTTTTGGAAATGTGACTTGACGTTTTTACTCCAAACAGCAGAGGAGACATCATAGTAATCCAATAGGGGTGTTCATTGTGATTCTTTAAATTTGCTATCAATTTTTAATTAATTATATTCTGACTTAAGGTCAACTTTAGGCGAATATTTCATACCAGAAAACTCATTTCAATGTTTGGCAACGGGAATGAATCCGAACAGATCTGATGATCCACGCCCACCTTAAAATCACCACAGATCCTTAAGTCGCCATTGGGTTTGCGTATCGCCACAATGGGTGAAGCACAATTATTAACGCTCTGGCTGACTTTTTCTAATATTCCTTGTTCCACCATTTTCTTCAGTTTAGCAACCACCACATGAGTTGACTTCTTTCTTTAAGTAGAATACTCGCCTCACATCCCCTTAAAAATGGAGATTAGTTTTATTTAACTTTGGTCTACCCACTCTTTGCAAACATTCTACGGTATCAATGTAAAATCACTACATGAGTAAAGTTACTCTGTTCAACTTCATCATTCCCCTTTCTTTTATCATGTGCTTTTATCTCAAATACTTCCGTGCTTTCAGTCGAAGGATCTATATTTTCCACTTTTTCCACTCGCTTTTCATATGTGCATAGCGTCTGGAAATGTTTTCTCTGTTACACTTAAAACACCATTTTCTTATTTTTGCTCTTTTCATGTTCCTTATTGCAATATATGCATACAAGTAGATTTTGAGTCGCAGTGTATGTTTCCATGTTACTTTCGGAGTCATTAAATTTTTGAATCAATTCCAGTTGTTGTAAAAACTCCACACATTCTTCCAGATTCATATTACGCGCTGGAAGCCGCTCTAGAATTTTACGCTTGTACGGCATGTCAAACATTCCTTCAATCAGTTTTAGCAAAATTAGATCATCTTGGATAGACATTTGTTCCGAACCGATTCTTACAAATTCACAATATCCCCATACTTTTTTCAATTACTGTACATATTGCATAATAGTTTCGTCTTGTCTCTGTCTACTTTCGAGAAATTTAGTTCTTTCCACTATGATCAATCTTTTTAGTCGTATATTTGCTTTCGTGATGGCAACAAATTCTTCATACGCTGAAACTTCTTACACTTTGGGATAGACAGCGACGGTGATTTTTTATGGCTTCACACTCCGCTGATGCCAAAACCAACTCCTTACCTTCATTTTCTCCTCTTCTAGCTTTGTTGGCCTTTAATATTTTTTACACTCACCGAGGCTGCGAATCACCTAAGCCAGGTTGCTACACATTCAGAGTCTTCCATCGTCGGTAAGTAACCGCCATAGTGCTATGATAGCTCTTCTCTCTGACAGAAGTAATCTCGTCAAGAGGAGATAACTCTCCTGTAGTTATAGGAATACTGCCTTTTATATAGTACCTCATTTACATATCACTTCAATTTCTAATATCATTTTTGCAGTTAGAGCTAAGGTTGCAAATATTAAGAAGAAGCTCACTTTGCAATTGGATAGGTGTTTACTGCAAATCGGAAGAAGAAAACGGCGTGTCGAGTACAAATTTAAAACAAGTTCGTTACATACACATTGGGAAAATTAAAGGGGATGCTAAGTTTGCAACGACTCAGAAGTGGCTAAAATTGCAACATTAAAGAAGAGTCTAAAGTTGCAACTATAAAGTAGCGGCTAAGTTTTCAACAATTGAGAAATTACTAAAATTGCAACATTAAGGAAGAGGCTAAGGCTTCAACTATAAAAGAGAGGTAAGTTTGCAACTATTGAGAAGAAGCTTAGGTTTACTACTATTAAGAAAGAGGCCAGTTTTGCAACTATTAAGGAAGAGGCTGAGGTTGCAATAATAAAAGAGAAGCTAAGGTAATAACTTTTAAGAATGTGGCTAATGTTGCAACTATAAAAAAGATGTTAAATTCGCAACGATTGACAGGTGGCTAAAATTATAAAAGTCTACGAAGAAGTTAACTCTGCAACTATAATGCAGAGTCTAAGTTTGCATCTATTGAGAAGAGTCTAAAATTACAACATCAAGGAAGAGTCTAAGGTTGCAGCTATAAAAGATATATACGTTTGCATCTATTGGAAAGTAGCTTAATTTTGTAACTATTGAAAAGTAGGTTAAGTTTGCAACTATTAAGGAATAGGTTAAGATAGCAACTATTAAGGAAAAGGCTAATATAGAAACTATGAAGGAAGACGCTAAGGTTGTACCTATTGAGTCGGGGTTAAAATTACAGCTATAAGGAAGAATCTAAGGTTGCAACTGTAAAAGTGAGGCTGTTTACAACTATCCAGAAGAGGCTAGTGTTGCAGCTACAAGACGCTAATATTGCAATTATAAATGAGAGGTTAAGCTTGCAAATAAAAAAAATTGTAAATTATTGAGAAGCGGATACGTTTACACCTATTGAGTTGAGGGTAAGTTTGTAACTACAAGGAAGAAGCTAAACTTGCAACTGTAAAAGAGAGGCCACGTTTTCACCAATTCAGAAGAGGCTAACGTTATATATATATATATATATATATATATATATATATATATATATATATATATATATATATATATATACGAGGGTCATTCAATAAATAAGGTGAATTTTTCGGTATAAGGACATCTAATACAGATAGAAGCTTACTTTTTTTCCAACGTAGTCTCACAGCACTGTCATACACTTTTCCCATCTGGGCACAAGCTTCCGTCTTCCCTCAGCCTAAACGTCTTTGGACTGATGTCTAAGCCAGTCGCTCACAACACTTTTGACTTCGTCGTCACTTTTAAACTTCGTGACTCTCGTGAACGCTTTCAAAGGACCAAACAGGTGAAAGTCTGAAGGGGCAAGGTCTGGGTTGCAAAGGGGATGAGGGAGCAGTTCCCAGCCCAGCTCGTTGATGGTCTGCACCGTTTGGGCTGCTGTGCTGTTTGTGCTCTGCAGTAAGCATATTTGGTACCCACCGGCAGCTGACCTTTTGTGCTGTCCCAACAGATAAGCTCAAAGTCCTTGCAATGTTATCCATTGTCACTCTTCTGTCAGACTGAATGAGGTCATTGACTGATTCGACCACCTCAGGAGACTTCACATCTGTAGGCCTCCCAGGCCTGTCTTCATCCTCAACACTGCTCCGTCTTTCTTTAAAAAAGCCCACTTCTAGACATGTTTTGGCTGAAACATGTGGAACCATACGCAGTTGACATTCTCCTATGAATTTCAACTGGTTTGCACCCTTCAGCAACCATAAACATGATAACTGACCGCTGTTCAATCCTGGAGCATGCTTCTTGGTCGGGCATCTTTGTTAATCAACAAAACACAAGTTTTTTTTATCTGCAAAAGAAATTAAATCCATGTGAAAAAGAAGTAAAACAAAAAAATAAAAAAGTAAGCTTATATCTGTATTAGAAGTCCTTATACCGAAAAATTCACCTTATTTATTGAATGACCCTCGTATATATATATATATATATATATATATATATATATATATATATATATATATAAAGGTAGAGGATAAAGTGGCAACTATAATGGAGAAGCTAATTTTGCCACTGTTGAATAGAGAAAAAATTGCAAAGATGCGGAAGAGGTTAATTCTGCAATACATAAATAGGCTCAGATTGTAACTGTTAAGAAAATAAGGTTGCAACTATTAAGAAGAGGCCAAGATTGCAAAAGCCCAATATTAGAAGAACTCTACTTCATGAAGGTTTCAAAATACCAACATTTTCAGATGTAATATATATTTACGTAGAGAACAATTTACAAAGATTTGAAAACAAAATAGAAGAACTGCATATCTCATAATAATACAGGAGATGGATAGGCCATCGCAGAATAGTTAATTCTGAATTTCGGATCCGTCGTTTATTTAATAAAGGAATGAATTACCTCATTTGCAATATGCAAACATTCCTGGCTGGGTGGGAATGTGGATCCACTGATAGATGTGTAAACATTTCACCATTCAAACATTTAAAAAAATATTTCACCCCAAGAATGGCAATAAATGCAGTAGGATGCAAGGGTTTGCTCAGTGTGAAAGAAATAGCGAGACCATAGGATAACAGTATTCATTCAGACAGATGACGATTAAAATTGCAGTTAAATTTTTCGAAGATCGCAGTTTGCAGGCAAGCATGACGCCTGTCGTGTGACCCACAATCAGAAGTGCGAGAGAAGCAATTATTAGCATAGAACCTTTGGGTATAACTAGCAATTTCAAAAGTGAAATTATGAGACCAAACTTCCAATCTAGTATTGCGCTTCAATTCGTGTAGTCGGTGTACCAACGAGTAAATCTCATCAGAACAATTAGCATGAAAATATTTATAGAAGGGACAAAGGCAAGCTACGTTACGCTGGTGGGAACTAACTGAAGCCGAAATGCCATAACAGGACCGATACACAAACAAGAAGCACTCTTGTAAATAAGCACGCATCCTGTCACCGCAACAATGACTGTGTTAAGGATTAACTCACCTGACGGAGCTCATCCTTACTAACGTTGGCGTGTTTTACCTATTTATTTATTCAGAGTTGTCTTCTTCCTAGCATTCCAACGTGCAATAGTGCAAAGTTAACGCGAACAGACTCGGTTGGAGTTAGAACGCGGTTCATTGATTCCATCTTCCGCGCCGATAACCAAATTCGGCTGAAGCTATTTTAGAGAATGGTGGAAAACTGGGAAATTCTATGCAACTTTTGAATTTCAAAAGAATCAGAAAATCCATTCCAAGAAATCACAGCTACTCATCGTAAACGAAGCAAAGATCTCCCAAATTGTGAAGGCCGCTCTTCTAGCAACGCACCGAGAGAAATTTAAAAGGAGTGAAAAGCTGTAAAATGCCTGAATCTTATCAGAAAACTGCAAATAAATAGTAGAATACAAAGGCCAACATTGTGTTCATCACTACTGGAACGTTTGAAGTTGTGCAGAAAAGTCCATCGGAAAGAGAAGGAGAACATGCGATCTGAAAATCTATTGGAATTGCCCAAAAGATAGCAATACCAAAATTCTTTAAGCAGATTTAAGGACACTTGATATCCAGTAATACACAAGAGTTATTCTTATTCTTTATTTCGTGTCCCTTCAGAATGTAGGCGATCATTGCTCTCCACATCTTCCTGACATTTACAGCTTTTAGGAAATTTAATATTTTCGCTATCTGTTGTAATTTACACACAGGTTATTTAACAAATTTACACAAAGTTTACACAAAGGAAGGTTATTGGATGCTCTCTTCTATTCGTCTCGTCTTCAATAAGTCCAGTGTGTGTCAAACATACTGAGCCCTCTTTCCTCATCATGTGCCCTCGCTAAACTGTCTCTTTATAATGTTAAATATAAGTGTCTTGTTTGTTTCCATCTCTAAAATTTGTTGTGTCCTGGGTATGACGGTAAACTGCATCTGGCAGCTAGACTTCTGATCATGAGAGTGGAGGTTTTGAGGATCGTGTAACCACGTATTAATTGCTGTTGTTCCCAGGTACACCCTGATCCGAGGTGTATCATCTATTCGGGTCCAAGTTATGAGCAAATATTGAACCCCCCAAACAAAAACAATTATGAAAGTAAAAATATATTTTTATAGTAAAAATACCAGCAATTCATTTTTATATAAATAATTACTAACAATACAATACATATTTATAATATATTTTATCTGTAGTTGATATCATAAGGTCGTTCAAATTACT
>OZ038475.1:100447379-100502379 GCA_964036315.1 Acanthosepion esculentum
TATATATGTGTATATATATGTGTACATGTGTATATATGTATCGTGTCATGTATATAGGACTACATGTGGTCTGTGTATGTAGAAATGTGTATATATATTATTGTAAGTATTTGTGAGTTCGTATATGTCATAAGTGTGAATATATGTAAAATATAGTAATATAAATACGTATGCAGGTGTAAGTATTTATGGCTATAGATCTTTTTTTGTGTATGTATATATATATACAACTGTGAAATTTATGGAAAAATTTAAATAGATATAAATATAAATATGTGTAAAGATTTGAAAATATACATGTAAGTATTGATATATGAATATACATAGGTACCTGTGTATATCGATACATGTGTATGTGCCTATGTGTGTAAATGCACATGTAAATGAACGTATGTATATATATGTGATTTACATAAGTGTATGTGTGGTATATATATGTATATGATAAAACAAAATCTTTCATATTGCCTTCAGATATTACTCCATCTTAATTTAAAACCTAAACTTTAATTAAAAACGATTACCCATCTAAAATAGTCACATTCATGAATTAGATTCAAACTGATAGAGATGTTACCTTAACCTTAATACATACATATATATATATATATATATATATATATATATATATATATATATATATATATATATATATATATATATATATATATATATATATATATATAAACAATCTCTTCACACTGCGATAAGGCTTGTGTCGGCAAGGATATTGATGAATTTGCAAGCTATTTTCACTTGAACCACACTGACTGCACCTAGAAATGTAACATTAGATGGAATGATAAAAATGATAAATGATTGAGAATGTCCGATAGGTGACAGTAAACGTGCTTGTGATATTCGAAGACTTCCTAGCCAGTGCGAAACACCGGATATCTTGTATTAACATGTAATTAAAGAAAATGGAAGCGGATATGTCATGATGCGATGAAAAATGGATTTAAAAAAAAAGAAAAAGAAATTAATTAAAACCAAAAAACCCTAATTTTATTCTGACAAGTGCAGAAAGAACGTTTTGGCTAAAACAAATATTCGTGCTTGTAAAACTCCTGTTGTGACAGCGAAAATAAAAGCAATGTTCTTTCAATAAATGTTAGCATTCTCCATTAAATATTAAGAAATTATCGGCACTCAGTATTAAAGTTAAGAACAATGACCCCACCAAAAAATAAGGGGAGGCTGAAAACTTTATCGGCTGACTATTAAAAAAAACATCAAATGTAACTCGTAGAGATTTCTGTTGCAAATGGACAAAAATTTGACCGCGTAGGTTTATCACATAACTGCATAAAATGGGTTGAAACCGAAAGGACAACTATACTGACATGTTTACTACATTAGGGGATGATGTTCCAGCTTTATACACAGGGATAATGTGGGCAGCTGTATTTAAGATGGGAAAGGAGAGTCCTGAAGATGACCCGAAAAATATGCACCACCGAGGAAAACATAGGTCGCCTTCCCCACATCGTGTTGAATAACAAGGAATTGGCTATAAATCCAATAGTCAATGTTATTAACATATCCTGCGAGAGAGCGGAGAATATTCTGTGCAATGAATTTGGCATGACAAAGATTTTTTTTTTATCGATGTGTGCAATGTCTTCTGATGTCTGATCAGAAGCGCACCAGACTGAGAACATTACGAGAAATCTGACAATGTTTGAAGCAGATCCAGTTTGGTTTGAACCTTTTCTAACCTGAGTGTTGTGTTCATCGTTTTTTATCAGGAGCCAAAGTCGCAGTCAATGCAATGAAAACAATTCTCATCACCTGCTCCATCTAAGGCCAAGAACGTTTCATCTGCAGGTAAAGTGATGATCTTAGTTTTTTGGGATGCAAAATGCATTGTGTTTATTGCTTATCTTCAAAAGAGCCACACCATCAATGGAGTGTATTATGCCAATCTCATGAGGCTGTCACGAAAGTGTATCAAAAACTAACACTCGGGGAAACTGACGAGGGAGCATTCATCATGAGGGTAATGCTACAGCACATAAGTGCTTGGTTTCAATGGACTTTGGCTTTAAATGTTTTGATTACTCTCCCTATTCTCCTTGTTTTGATTATAATCTGTTTGCCATTATGAAAAGTACTGGTATTATGACGACATATTTGTTTTTGAAGACTTTTTTTAACCAAAAGGATAAACAGTCTTTTTTGAACAGCCAGTTTTCACTTTACCTGGAAATAAATAATTCTGTTATTAATAAGAAGAGTTGACATTAATGCATGCAAGATTTTACAGCTCCAGCATCACCTCTTCATAGCCAGCCTTTGAATTTTTCAGCACCCCTCGTATAATCGCTATATCATGAAAGATCCTTTGCTTATTTTACCAAGGAACAATGCATACACAGTAATCTCGCCAAACATCAGACTGCAAGTAACAATAAAACTAATGATTTTTAAGCCATCAATTCTGATATGAAGTAATCGATGTAAAACAAAAAAAATAGTGATTAAAGTTTGATACACAATCGAACGAGAAAAGTTAAATTCATAAATAATTTTGGACTGTATCAGGAAATTAATCATAGTATAAAATTAAAAATAAAAACGATGGAGAAGCAGAAATGTGCATGACATTAATCATATAAAAATTAAGCTAGTCAAAAAACAAGAATAACGAAATGCAAACAATGATGCAGCAAACAATTTATCAGGTTCACTCTAAAAGAACAGAGAACAAGCTAATCTCATCAGCGTAATGAATTTCATCTGTAACCAGGGACCCATATTCGGGAAAGACATTAGAACAACCTAGAATCTATACTGGCAGCAAACCGCCTGCATACGCAAGAAAAAGAGTTCAGCAGATACACAAAAATAGAAAGGGGCGTAAGACAAGGATGTGTCTACTCACCGGATTTATTCAACCTATACAGCGAGTAAATTCTGAGAGAATTAGAAGTCCTAACAGAATTCATTATTGGCAGTCAGTATATTAACACAGATGACACAATGTTGGCAGCTGATACGGAAAAGAAACTACAAAACCTCCTACAGAAAGTAGCGAAGGAAAGCGTGAAGAAAGGACTAAATATAAACTACAAGAAGAAAGAATTCATGTGTATCAGCAAAAGGACGGACCCAAAGTCCAAATTACAAATCAGGGTAGAGAAATTTAAATGTCTGGGAAGTGTTCTAACCAAAGACGGAAAATGCTATGTTGAGATGCGAAGGCGTATTGGGTTGGCCAATGATGCATTCCAAAAGCTAAGAAGAATATTAAGAAACAGAAGAAAATCGTTAGAAACAGAGAACTGAACTCTTACGTGATATATTTCCTGCCTTATGGCAGCGAATTCTGGATAATCATCTCAAAGATGAAGAAGAGACATAAAATGTGGATCTACGGAAAGAAGCTGAGGATACCATGGACCGTATGAGCAACGACAAAGTTTCAGAGAGAATGGAGGCAAAAAGGAAACATACTTAACATCAGGAAGAAGCAGCTGAAATTTCTGGGGCAAGTAACGAGGAAAGACGGATAAGAAAACCTGATACTCACAGGACAGATTGAGGGAAAGTGGGACAAGGAAAGCAGCGCGAAACATCCTTGATGAACTTGTGGAAGTGGATGGTAAAACAGGGTTTGGGAGAAATAACGAAAAGACAAAAACTTATTAAGAGCTACAAGGGTGTTGTAACCTAGAAAAGGTTACTGAATGGGGAATAACCAAAACTGGAAATGCAATGGTAATCTTTATAACATCAATAAAATACAATACTCGTCAGCGGCTTGAAGTAGGTAAACCACTGCTAGTGATGGACCTCTTAGCATACAAGAGTGTCCAACGTATTTATAAGAATTGGGGCATACCCTTTAGTGTTCAGAGTTACGGTATATAACAAAGCGGCGTGGCACATAAAAGAAGAACAGTGAGGCTATCTTAAGTGGGACTTAACAAGAAATTATTATCGATCTGCGCAATCTTAAAAATGTAAGATACGGAAATGACTCTGCGTTGGTGGTTGACACAAAAGGAAAGCTACAGGAACTGCTAGACAACGTCGTACAGCAAAGCGAGAAGAGACGATTAACCATCACTTGTAAGGAGAGGGAATGTGTGGTCGGCAGCAAGAGAAAAGCCCCAAGAGGTGAAATGCGATTTGGCGATATCAACATCAAACAACGTCTGATGTTTAAATATCTGGAAAGTGTTTTAACAGATTGAACATTCAAGCAGCAAAATCCGAAGAAGCAATGGAATAGCAAAATATGCATTCCGGAAGCTCAGTAAAGTATTAAGAAACAGGAAAATTTCTTTAGAAACAAAGAAAAGAGTAATGAACTGCGATGTAATATCAGTCCTTCTCTATAACAGTGAATGCTGGACAATTGATGAATTGAAAACCGAATATGTGGTTCCATAGAATGATGCTGAAAATACAACGGACAATGCGCGTAAGCTACAAAGAAATCTTAAGGAAAATACAAACAAAAAGATCATTATTTACATTATTTGAACTATTGTCCTCATCTTTGTTCCCATGTTTATCACAAAGTTTTGTTCGTTGTACGCTCCGGCCTTCTCGCTGGGGTAGACTGTTCTAGTGCCACGTGCCATGTCTAATGGATATCAGTTATCTGTTATCCTATTAATTCACCTCTCCAATTTCTCCATGCAACCGTTTTTTTTTTACCAGTACTCATATTGCAATTTTTGCTGTTATCATTGCGGGTTGTTGGATGATGAATGGTTTTGTCGAGACCATTTCTAAATAGATTATTAACGAAGTTTAAAGAGCTTATATTTGACCATTAGTGAGGATATTTGACTAAAAATAGAACAACATTTGACTATTTCCAAACTGTTTTTTTACCCAATGTTGCTCACAAAACTATGGCATATCTGTCAGGTAAATTGTTATACACGCTATTGTATTCTCTCCAGTAATCACTAGTTTACCTAATTTACGTTACTAAATAAAACTTAATATTTAACCTTCGTTTGTATCTACTTTACTTATATGGGAATTATTATGATAATTAAAGTGAATGTTGGACTATCTCACGGATATGAAAGATACTTGAGGCAACAAATATATGGTTTTACAGAGGGATGCTGACAATCCCATGGATAGATCATTGAAGATTTAGGGAAAAGGAAAACAGACTTAAACTTAGAATCAGAAAAGTCAAAGATAAATTTATAGGACACATAATGCGGAAAGAGGACTTAGAGAATTTGATATTCACAAAAGAATTTGATGGTAAAAGGGACAGATGGAAGCAGCGAGTAGTTTACCTAACGGTAAATGAATGGTAGAACAATGACTGGGAAAGTAAAGAAAAGAAAAAAATTAGTAAGTGTTTTAAATGATAGAAAGAAGTGGAAAGCCATGATCTAAATGGAAGCGGATTATAGAGGAATAATGCTAATAATTTGATGATATGCATGTAGCATGGCGATTATCAGCGTGATCTGAATTTTAATCTTTTCCAAGGTCATTAACTTTACTTTCGCATCACTTCCCTGTGGAAAAGTATTAATCTTATTTTTCTACCAGCAAAATGCCAAGCCTTGGTTGGTAAACATTTATGAGGAAAGAACAATGATTTAAAAATCGATTTTCCGTGGACCTATCAACTCTACCCTATAAAAGCCGACTTGCCAATGAAACCACAGCATCGACACCTATCATGGATTGACACTTTACCCCATAGAGAGTTGACAGGTTCAAGAAGATATCGATGATTATACTGATAAATTTGTTTTGACACGCTCAAAGTAAATTTACAATATTAAGTCACTCCCAAAATAAGTTCCGATTAATTATGAACTGAAATGAAAAAAATGTAATATTAATGATATTTGACTGAAATTTCTAAATATCTCTTCAAAACAGAATAAAAACAAACAAAAAAAAACGGTCTCTCAATTCCAGTATATTCCAGTAACAGTTACCACTTCTTTTAGCTCTAATGGAAGCTTTCTTCCTGAACATTTTGTTTGATGTCGTGTGGCATGTCAACATCTTGTTTATCCCATTATTTTCTCTTCAGGTTATATGTGCTATCCATTACTAGTCGTTGCTTCTGTTGAAATACTTCAAGTGATATGATTTCTGCTATTTGAACAATTTCTTTCCTGATGATTATTTTGCATCAGTTCGCTAGGTTCAAAGAAGCATGACCCTGTCAAAGACATACTCGAAGCCATTTTAGTCAATGGTGAGAAAGAGTTTGTACAGTTTAAACATTTGACATGGCTGGGCACCACGCATGGCCTCCATGTGAAAGTATCGCGTAAACGAGGCTATTTAAGAACAATGGCTGGATTGCTTATGTTAATATTGTAGTTTCATAGCTCCTTGCGGTGTTGGAGAAAACAAACCAAAATCTATCATATGTTAATTTCCTTGTCTAGTATGCTACATTTGTTATAACTGATCCACACAAATATATTTGAAGTTTTTAGATTTAAATAACGGAGTAGTAAGTTAGATTTGAAGCAGTACTGATCCTGACTTGATATTATTTGAGTGTTGTTAAAGTAATTACTCCGTTGCTATATGTATTTTTAGTGTAAGAGGAATCCTTTTCTTCTTTTGTTTTTCATATTGAAAATGAAATGAATTAAAACGTACAACAATAAAAAACAATAAAACTTGAGACACATGTTGACATAAATAACAAAAATTTGTATTTTCTTTTTGTGATGTGAATTACAGAATATTGGCATGGTGTGTGTAAAAATGTCCTCAGTGTGTCTTTTGCTTAAAAGTCAGTGCTTACTTGGTTTAGTTCCGATAATTTCGTTTATGAGGATGTGTTTGAAATCGTCTCTTTTCAATCTTCCGGAGTGCTGGTAGACGTGAGTTTCTACTGACTACTGCTACTTGTCTACTAGTCTACTACTATGGTTATCCCAGTCTACACTACTCTAATCTACTCTGCTTGTCCTGGAAGGGTCGTTTTTATAATGATGAGGGTGGGATGATGAAACATCCTTCTTTTCTATGATCACTGATGTCAATGTTATTTTTCGAATGATGAAAAACCATCATCATTCTAGGCCATGACAGTTTATTCATTCCTCGTTATGAAATTTTATGAATGGATTCTGTGATTGTGAGATCACTGCTTCCATTGCAATTCCAGTTCATAGTTCCTGTTTTGGAAATGTTTATCTTGTGCCTTATTTCTTCGAAAACATAGTATAGGATGTTGATTTTTTTGTTCAATTTCATTCTCATCTCAGCTCAGATTATAATCAATACACAGAACTATTAATCTAAAACTTCTGTTAGCAATATGCCTAGCCTTAGTTTAACAACCTCTAAGAACAATGATTTCAAGACCGTTTTACCATAGAGTTATCAACTGTTAAAGTCCACTTACCAATGAAGCCACAGCATCGCCACCTAGGGTAGTTTGGCCATGGCACTATATTCAATAAAGAGTTGACAGTTCTAACAAGATATTGATGTTTATACTGATAGCGAATATTTCATTTTATACTCGCAAAGTAAATTCACATTATTCTGCAGCATCTATAATATGAGACTTTTAATTTCCTACCAAATCCAAGATCTTCTGCCAGACACAGAACTTAGTAGAAACAATAACAACTCACAATGGGCAGAAAATTAGAAAACAAGACAACCACTGTGTAAAATTTTAAAAATGAACAATACATTTATTTTACAATATTGATATCTCGAAGGCCTTTTGAGAGTATTTTGCTGAAATGTTCTGTCCTGGGGTTTGAATTTGCCTTGAATCTTTTGAACTGTCAGGTCTTTCTTTACTCGTGTTGATTTATGACCCCGTCAGCTGGACCAGTCCTCTTGAAACATGGGGGATAAGGCTTCCTCCTTGACCGTTAATTGCTTTCTCTACGGTTATTTTTTTGTCGATTCGCTAAATATCAGTCCCTTTATTGAACAAAGTAGGGTCATACCGTCCCGTCCAGAATTTCACAAGGGCTTGAAAATCTTGTCTCTCATCGGCCAAAATATACGAAGACTTTCTCCGTTAATTCATAAAATGAATCCGCGACAATTAGATAAATAATTTTGGTAGTATCACTACCACTGATCCGAAGGACCATAAAAATGTTTTACCATTTTTACACAAACCGTCTGGTCTTCAGAAAAATACACTTCTCTAAAAAACGTGTATTACAAAAAACGAGGCTGGCATTCCGTTCCCACCCCTTCACCGTTGAAACTGTTAGATGTAGACGTATCTTCTACTCCAATAGCTTCATGTCTCGCACATCTCGCCTGTGGAACTCCCTTCCCTTTTCCTGTTTCCCTGACAATTACAATCTCCAACTATTTAAGTGTAACGTCAATCGACATCTCCAGTTGCCTTGATCTATCCACTTCCCTTCTCCACATCCTTTCACCTTTCATTCCTATCTGCTCTCGCTCCAAATCTTCTGTAAGCCCATTGCCTTGATCGATCCACTGTCTTTCTCCACATCCTCTCCTTTACCAATCCTATCTGCTCTTCCTCCAAACCTTCTGTAACCCCTTGCGTGCTAGTGGCCTCCAGCCCTGCTTGGGGTGATACGCTTAAAAACAAAAAAGAAAAAAAAAGACGATTATAAAGAGTGTTCCAATAACTTGGAACGAATTTAAATGTGAATTAAGTTTAAGCGTCCAAGGATTTTCTTCTTTTTCTTTCAGAATTAACAACTTAAGTCTTTGGCAGTTTCAACCATGGAAAGATTAACAACAGTTTTTCAGTTTTCTCAAATATTTTCTCGTGTTGCAGTATTTTTGTACAACAGGATAAAGTGAGTACATTAAATTACAATGTTTTGATTGATTTGTTTGTTTAACGGCGTACCAACTACGTATGGGTCATTTAATGCCGAAATTTAATTTTCTTTGGTGTTATAAAAATGTGATATATGTTATTCTACTTCCACAGTTGAATACATGGTAGATGATATTCAGCTTTTGCAGATAAACGTGTTTGTGTGGACATAATTACTGGAGGCGGTGATATGTGTTTTATATTGTAGTTTTGTTGAAGTTAGATTTTGGAATACTGTTTGATTTCTTTAAGAAATTATAGGATATTATATGAATTAATGTTATGAAAGTTGTTACAAGTTGACTGATTTTGATTAGTGACATATCAACATCAGTGGGTTATTTAATACTGAAATCTAAATATTTTGAACAATCTTATGACCTCAACTACAGATAAATTGTACTATAAATATGTATTGTTGGTAATTCTTTATATAAAATGAATTACTGTATTTTTAGTATAAAACACTATTTTTATACGTTCCTTGTGCTTTAATTTGTTTGTGGGGTCGCTATTTACACATAGCGACGACCTGGGGACAGCAGTAATTAAGAGGCACACTCCTCAAAACCTCCAATCAGAAAACTTGCTGCCTGATGTAGTATATCGTCATACCCAGGATAAGGATGTGTTTCACCGTGAGTGTAGATTGGCATTTTGTACATGTTGGTAAGTTTTTTTTCTTTTGTTGCAAAAATTATTTAAACACGGTTTACTGCCATATCGCGATAAAGCACTAGTTCCCATACGATCAACGAATTTAAGCAACGTCGAGCCTGGTCAGTACTTAGATGGCTAACCGCTTGGGAATACCAGGTGTTGTAAGTTTGGATGGATGGGTGGGTGGTGAAATGAGCAATGGCTCGGAATTGTTAATCAGAACGGCGAGTTCCACTTCCAGTAGAGCTCGTTACATTCACCTATCCGCAAGGCCACCTCGAGGCGATGTAATGGTTAACAACATTGTCTCGCTAGAACAATTACGTCTGAGTAGTGAGTTCAATCCTCACTGGGTACCACTTAATTTAGGATTAGTGCCTTATCTAAGATTCGCTTAGAAAATCACTATTCACTTATAAGCAAATATCAGTGGGAATTTCACTTCTTCCCCGCCCATGGACTTATATTATTAAATTATTATTATCGCCGAAGCAAAAAGAAAATATTAGTCTAAAAATATTTTCCCGCTTTAAATAACCTGCAATGGTTTGGTTAAACGAATAAATTAATCAATATTTAATCACCTATTTATAAAATGCGTAATAGCGTTTTAGCGCTTCATATCCTTTACATATCCTTATCCTTTTTCATAAGCGTTGACCAAAAAACAGGCCGCTTAAGAAGATACAACATTTTCGTAAGGAAATTTAAAGATGTCGCCGTTCCTTGGTGCTTTTTTGTCCTACCAGCTGCTTGAAGATAAATACATGTTCCTTCAGGATGTAGGTGACCATGGCTCTTCACAGATTCCTCTCCCTTATTATCTGTGAATTGCCATGGCTTCTTGGGAAATATGGTTTAGTGGTTTCCCGTTTCCTTCTCTATGGTTTGCAATTCATTTATTTCTTTATTTTGGATTGGATGCCACCCAAGGCTAGAAAGCTTATTCTACCCTGATATTTAACCCATAGCTGGCGGGAGAAAAGATGGATTAATACCTTTCTCAAAGGCATTATTGTGAAGTTGATCGCGGTTGGCTCAACTGGAATTAGATCCCTGTTCGTCGATTCCGCTTTAATGATTAAATATATTAATAATGTTGCATTCTGGTTTAAGAAATTTACAGCAGAAATGCTAGCTGTTACAAAATATGGCAGCAAAGAAAAAGACGTTACTTGTCAAAATGCCATATCTAAATGCGTGTGATTGAGAGACAAGTGGAGAGGAGGAATGGAAGAAATTTTAAATAAACACAATAATAGAAAAGTTTCTAGAATTTTCTTTTTCGAGAATACTGTATACTATAGAAACTAAACGCAAAACGTATCGTCATAATTTTTGGAGCATGAGGAGAATTTCTGGTATCCCATTGGTGAAGGTAAGTGCAAATCGGAAATCGGGCAAAGATAGAAACATATATATCAAAGTAGAAATCAATTCGATCAGAAATCGATGTCAAATCAGAATTGGTGTCACTTATACATGAAGAGAACACATATATTTTAGGTAAAGTTAGTATTACTAAATATACTACCACAGCCACTAATTCTTCTCCTTCTTCTTCTTCTACTACTACTACTACTATTAGTACTACTACTGCTACTAGGAAGAAGAAGCTATAATAGTGATTTCTGGGAAAAAAAGAAACCTCATCTTGAATTTCGGAAGAGTAAATGTCTATACTGATGTCAAAAATGAAGAGAATTTTGGTAACATATCAGAAACATTGTTCTAAAGAGGAAATCCGAAAAGCGACACAAAATTATTCGTAATAACAGGTTAGAACAAAAGCAACAGGATCAATTTTGTCAAGATATAAAAAAAAAAAACTACGAAAGATACAAAATTGATAAATATTGTCTGTGTGGAGAAACCAAATACAACAAAATAATTCCGAAATTATATCGAAACCGACATTAAGAAATGTGCAAGTGATTTGCTTTGAAGCCTAGCTTGATTGTTTTTTACTGTTTATCAACGTTTTACATGTTATTTAAAGCCAGAAATTATATTTAGATTGTAAGAATTTTGCGTGAATAATAATACATTCATGATACAAATCATAGAAATTAACTCATAGCTTGGAGGAGAAGAATTAGATTCCTAAGAGTATTTGAGCGTAAGTAAATAAATTATCGTAGAGGAAATGGAACTAGGATCTCCGATTTCAAATTCCGAGCCGTTATCCACTACAAATCCGGACCATTCAAGCTTCTGGTATTTTCAAACGACCACCGACGTAGTTATGACCAGGTCCGATGGTGCTTAACTCGGAAGATATATACAAGAACCGGAGTTTCAACGTGTTATATCTGTGAGACTTTTTAGCATAGATATGGTATTTGTGAGCTCGAACTTAGAAATACCTCGGTGAATGATAATAAAAGTTAAATATTTTGGGATTTTAACATCCACACAGATCATCCCAGTCATGCAAGTAGTTCTGACGTAACAAAGAAAGAGCATAAGATGAAAAAATATCACAGTGTAAAATATGAAAGGAATACCCATGATCTTTAGTGTGCTAGGAAGAACCCAAATGCTCTTTGCGAAATGGTCGGAGGATGGTTATAAACAATATGGTTAGGCTACAGAATCTTTAAATCTTTGAGAATACTAAGTTGAGAATTCTACATTTAATGAAATAATGTATAAATGATTTTTTTTGCGGGGGATGGCATGTTACCATTATGTACATTATTTACATGTGAGTTATTGTCTTGACCTATGTTGCCATTATCTGTTGTTGTGCATTCATCAGTTGATTGTCGATCCGGGTAACTTTCAATGAATTTCGAACTGAACCATTTATTAAATCAATGGTTGTACGTTGTTCTCGTTCCGCTGAGCATGTTTAGGGATAACTCATCTTATTCAATACTGCTAAGTTATTATCCACTTCCACAGAAATTCGCAACTCCGCCACCCCGAATCCTAATTGTATAACTAGGAGCCTTAAACTTAATGTGCCTGCAAGAACAATCAATCGTTCAGATCGATATTCTCTGAAAATTATCCTAGTAGACAAACACCTGATGAAGGCCGAAAGGCAGAACGGCCAAAATTGTAATAGTAACAAAAAAGGTAAGAATAGTAGACAGCATGTAAATAATTTCATGTGATTGCTGCCGCTTGATGCTTGTGATAGCCATCTGATATGTCTAGAATTAAGATGCTCATCTTAATAAAAACAAAAAACAAGAGAAAAGCAATTGTTAGCAAGGACGACAATTGTTAGCTCAGTGAAATAGTAAACGAGAACAGTTAAGATCCAGAATACAAGCAAAAGAAAATAGCTAATGAACTGATCACAGCTGTCCAAAACATTGTTGGAAAAAACAAATTAAATCAAGGTGACATTGTAAAAGACACAATAAAATGGCGACGAGTAAACTCGATTCGAAACATTGAAATATTCTATAATTGAATACATAAAACTTGGCCAAGGAGACTTTATCAGTAGATGTGACTGGGTGGAAAAACTCTTCACCAGGAATTGTCAAAACACGTTCGACCATATAAAAAATTTAGTATGGGTGCAGGTGAGACATTACTAATAAACAAAGATAATAAATATAGTTTGTCTTCAAGACATATCTCAGTTATTTTGATTATTAAATATTCATTGAATATCCTCCGTAGAGGTTACAGTGAACAATGTTTTTATCTAAACAAGCGAGAGAAAACGACAGGACGCTCAATAAAGCTAATAGTTTTGTAGAATATTACGGGGAAAGTAGTACAAAGAACCTGTGTTTTACGACCAGGAAAAAGTACAAGAAGCCTTTGTCAAATGATTACCATAGATTATGACCAATCATGATTTTGGGTCGGTGTTGATGACCAGCTTCTTGCTATTGGTAGAAATTCAGCAGTACACTCACGTCATAGAGAATGCGACAAAAGGTCGAATTTAAGTAGGAAACCATGCAGACATGGGCGAAAAGGTAAAACAAATTGCCTGAGTTCCCATGGTACTTTGCAAGTTTTGTCAAATTCTTTTGTTGAGATGATTTATCAGACAGATTGGCCAAGTCTGGAAGAAAGCATTTATGTTTTTTTTTTTTTTTTGTTTTTTTGTTTTTAAATCTGGTTTGTTGGCTTTTATCGGTTAGTTGGTAGGTACGGTGAATACCTAGAGCACTGTAATATTTTCACATTCTAGCACTCGTGGTAGTTTGTGTCCATAGCATTGTTCAGTATGGGAATGTTATAATATAGGCATATCTACGAATGTATGAATTCCCATACACTACCATGAATATATTCTTATTCATTTAGACCTAGGTTATAACGCCCGAAATATAAGAGGGTCAGTACTTCCATCGCTATTTCTAGAAAAGCGATATTATTATTATTATTATTATTATTATTATTATTATTATTATTATTATTATTATTATTATTTCAAAGGCGATATTAGAATTATTACTCCAACACTCAATGACTTTTATTAACTATAATGATAATAATAAACCTGACAAACGAAAGTGTCAATAATTACACTTGTGGTGGCTGTCCTTGTTTTATTGGAAAATTTTCTGATACTCATTGAAGGGATTCCTGGCAGCGCATGCCTTAAATAAATACAAACATGTCTTACAAGCACAGCTCACAAAAAGGGCTTTATCTATGCAAAATGTGTAAATGTGTTTTTTTTAACACTAATTTCCAGTGGAAAATGTTATGATACTATTTCCGTCCATAGGTCTCAAGTTAGTAACCGTGTAAAAATGAGTACACATCTGAAATCGAAGGAAATAATAAGAATAATAATAACTAGTTTTAACGTGTGAAAATTTCATGGTTTTTCTATTTTAAATTTCTGATGAATGTCAATCTTTCAATTAATGATTCTATAAAGTCATGCCGTGTTCGACGACAATAAAATAGCCGTAGAAATTTCACCATCGCATCGTTAAATATTTGAGCTTAACTTTAATAAAATGTTTCATTATCTATCCTAAATATGAATGCTAGTCATTGTTTTAAGAAGGAAGGAGTTACAAATAAAAATATCTTTCATTTCACTAAAAGAAACCCTAATCACTTCTATTTTCGCTCCTCTCTTTCATTTTCTCACTGAAGCCAACCAGCGTCTTTGATATGTCTTCTCTCTTCTCACGCGAACAAAACACATCTATCTAGCTTTTTTCATTGAAACCCATTAGCCTCTCTTATATGAATTTTGTATTTCAATTCGATCAAACGATTGTGCCAACAAAGGAACTAACAAGGTAGAGACAAGCACGGTTATAAAGTGATAATAGTAGTAGTGGTAGTATAGCGAGGATACCCGTCTACTAGGGCGGCTAGCCAATCCCTATTGCAGATGCTTGCTCGAACACATTTGTGTTTATTGTGATTTATACTGCAACCATGCTGAGCAGACCGTAGTTACAGCTTCTGGGAAAGAGCGTGTTATCTAGTGTGATCACCAATTTGAACAAGGCCAGCACGCTCAAGACCTCGGCCACGATGACTTGTGACTTCGTGCTAGCACAGCTATCGACGGCACCCAACCCGTGGTATGGTTTTCAGGCATTTTTCAAAAGTGCCGCACGCTGGGATGGATCCCCTACAGTCCGATATCACCAGGAAGTCTACTTCTTGGCAAATCGACTACGGTGAGATTCGAACCCGGATCTCATGGTCAAAATGCGAAACTTAGTTGTGGTAGGTACATTGGTTATGATAAAGAATTGTACCAAAAATCTGTTAGTGAAATTACACATCAGCATCTCAGAGCTACAAAAGATTACATTGTGCAGAAGCGCACATATCATCCGCAAAACACTCTCCAATTAAACGAAAGGTCCCAAATATATATCTAGAATAAATAACTCTCCTACAGTGGCCTTTTTACTCCCAGATCGGAGAGGGGATTTGGTAATTATGGACTTGAAATGACTCTCCTACAAGATGATACCACACAAAATAATAATTTGTTTAGACATTTTAACTCTACATAATATTATCTGTGCATAGGATTATGCAGTTAAAGAGAGTTTAAACTACTGGACACATTCCAATGACATCATAAAATTAATTAAAAGGAAACTGGGAATGACTGAATATGAATCCATATTGAACCAACTGTACCAACAAATTTGATCTGTTGACATCAGTCTCTTGAGGTTCCAACACCGTTGAAACACCGATTCTCGTACAATCACCGAAGTTAAACTACACCGGGCTATGTCAGTACCTAGATGTATGACCATGTTGGTATACTAGATGCTGTAAACTTGGATGTGCGCTCTATGTAACGAATAACTACTAAAAAAAAACAAAATATTAAACTTTTAACATTCTCCGTGATATGTCTCAGTTCGAGCTCCAAAGGCACATCTCTATTGTTAAAATGCTTACGGCCATAACACGTCGAAACACCGGTTCCCATAATATAAGCAACGCCGAGCTTGGTTAGTAGCAAAATGGGTGACCGTTTGAAAATACCAGATACTGTAAGTTTGGATGTGAGAGTTGTGTAATGGATAACAACTAAAATCCCAAAATATGTAACTTTTATAATTCTCCACGATGTTTTTCAATTCAAGCTCACAATGTCCATCTATATGCTTAAAATGCTTACTACCATAAATGGTTGAAACCTCTGCTCTCATACTATAAAAAGAGTTAAGCAACGTAGAGCTTGGTCAGTGCCTAGATTCGGAATACCAGGGACTGTAAGGTTGTGTGTGCGTGTATTGTGATACACCACGGCTCGGAATTGAAAATTGGAGAGCCGAGTTCTAATTCCAGTCGGGTTCATTACTTAGGCGCAAGTATGCTTGGGATAGGTATAGATCCACCTCTTCCCCACTTGGCTACATGTTAATTTTAATGACTTGTATCAGTAGATCATTATTATCTCCCAAAAAACCTTACGATATAAAAATATTTTTTCTGTCTTTAAATATCCTGAAAATGGCTGATAAGCCATAAAAACAAATGAATCAATTAATTTTGAGATTCCAGGCTGAAATCTGGAGGCCAACTCATAACATGACAATATGAAACAAATTCGGAACGTGGTAATTATGTAGTAACTGTTGTCTTTTATTGGAGATGAAATCATTGATTGTTACGTAAGTATTAAAACGCTCTTCCCAGTATTTCCGGTTTCTCCCAAAAATGTTAACTCTTTTTTTATTCCGAGCCTTCCCCTAATTCCTAGTTTCTAACAGATACAATAGTGTCCCTCATTTCTCTAAAAATATCGATATATCATTGCGCTTATTTTCGGGTCGCCACTTTTGTCGACAAGACCGAAAGAGGTACTCTCCTTTTGTTCACCAACATACAATTCCGTCTTCTGGATTTGAAATAGGTAATTTGTTTAAATTTCACAGTCCCAAAATGTTTTTCACTTTCTCAAGATTGTGCACACACCCCTGGTTCTTTTGGTCCATATCTAGTCGTTTGCATATTTCCTGGTGGATCTACCAAATAATACATTATTAATATATTTGCACCTGATGCATTTCCTGACACGGACTCTGACACTAACATGACACATACACATCTCAAATATGTAGAACAATTTAAAGCAACGATTCCATTTTTCTGTGTTGCCCCCGTAGGTCTTATGATATATCTTTAATATCATTTCCCACACCTATATAAAAAAAAATTCAGTATTTACATTAGTCGGACTATTGTCCTCATCTTTGTCGCCATATTTGTCACAACGTTTCGGCCGTTGTACGCTCCGGCCTTCTTCAGTTGGTTGGAATTTCGAATCGAACCCTTTATTTCGATCACTGGGGTAGACTGATAACTGACATCCATCAAACATGACTCGTGAAACTAGAACAGTCTACCCCAGTGATCGAAATAAAGGATTCGGTTCGAAATTCCAACCACCTGAAGAAGGCCGGAGCGTACAAAGGCCGAAACGTTGTGATAAATATGGCGACAAAGATGAGGACAATAGTCCGACTAATGTAAATACTGTACATAATACCTCATCTCAGAAATATAGACAGACTAAAAAAAAATTCGTTTTTGGACAAATCATGAAATGAATGTTATCCTGAGCGGAAAATCTTCTAGATCTTTTTGTATTAATGCAGGTGTACCCCAGGGATCTAAACTTGGACATACGTAATTCCATCAATGACCTTCCTAATGAGATGAGTTCTCAACTTGACAACTATGCTGAAGACACAGACATTTACTCATGTCTCGATAGTAAATCTGATCAGTTTGAAAAGGTCCAATTGGTAGTTGGCCTAAACATTACCTACAGTCTGTTGTTAAATGGAGCAAAGTATGACTTGTTAATTTTAACGCTTCCAAAACGAAACCTCTCTACTAATCAACTAAAAGACCCCTTCCTGCATCTCACCAGCATGGATGATATTAATCTCCAGGAGAATGAATGCTTGCGACTTCTCGTGTTTACATTCTCAGCTAGCATGACATGAAAATATTTTATTGAATCCATTGCTAGATCTACTGCTAAGAATGTTGGCTCACTGCGTCGTGCTAGACAATTTTTTCTCTCCAGAATCTATCTTACATATTTATAAGTCTACCATTCGTCTATGCTTTGAATATTGCTGCCATATACTGTCCGGTGTTCATGTTGTATATTTATAGATTCTTGATAAAAAGAAGAATATTCAATGTTTCCCTGTGCCTTTTCTATAAATCCTTCCACGGTAATTGTTCGGATGGTATCTAGACTTTATGAATTTAAGTGCAGTACTAGATTGGCCAGATGTAACCGTAAGTTCTATGCTAGCAGTTTCTTTTCTCGCACTTCTCGCGCGTAGAACTCTCTTGCGCCTCCAGCCTTTTTCGCCAACGTTGATCTTTAAAACTTTGAATTCAATGTTAATCATTGCCTACTGTCTTCTTGATTACTCTTCTATTCTTCTGTCTTAGGGACTTTTTGGCCTAGTATGGGATAATATAATTTTAAAATTAACCACTACAAAGCATTAACACCTGCAGACGTCAACTCCCTGACCTGACTGGCATATGACATGTCCTGAACAAATAATTTCAGCCTTTTAACTTCATTTTGAAATAGTTTTCTTTAAAAACCAATATAAATACATAATTATATAATAATTAGATTAAATAATAAACAAAACATAATGTTGAGTTATAAATATTTTTCATTTTTGTTTATGTACATGATTCTGCAAAAATAAAGTACAATTACATTTTATTTAATTATAATTTGTAACGACTTGTTGCCATTTATCAGGCAGCTATTCCGATTAAAATTCCCGAGGGTTTATTGTTTCCATTAGAGAACGTTTTCGCCATCGAAGCGATAATTATTAGTTAAATACAAGGTCAGAGTTGTTTGGCTGGTGAGGCAGAATAGATTCATTGAGTTTCAAATTTTTCCTGTTATTCTTGCTGTAACCGCCTTGCGATGTCACGAAGAAGAATAAATCCTATTAACAATATCATCTTATGGTCAAGTTGAGGCTGATGGACGTATAAATGTACATGGAGTGTTTAATGTCATTTTACAACCGCTAAATAAATAATACGCCGTCGAACCCACTACAAACATAATATTAACGTTCTTCCATGGGATTCAGCTCTTTCGGTTCAATATGGAGGTTCATCTCTGTTTTGTTCGTTCTGATTTTGAAGAGTCGTCTTTGTCAATCTACAATCTTCCGCGCAGAAAACTGCCCCATGTAATACATTTTCATCATATGTTCTGACATATTTAATGTTTTATGATATATTTAAGAAACGTGTTATTGTGAAAGGAGATTTGTTGCGATGGATAAACGCTTCGCTCTGCTATTTTCGTGTAAAATGTATCAAACTCAAACACCGACTTATTTTTTCTAACTTTCTTCATTTGATAAATTGTGATGTTTTTAACATTTTTGCTACATATGATTAGTAGTTAGAATGATACATTAGCCATTATAATTAGTTCTCTAAGACGGTGATAACTTATGATTCAATGTAATATTTATAATAAATAATATATAATATTATATTGGCAAAGAATATATAATTTTTTATATATCCAAACAATTTTAGAAAAATCTATGCAAAAATAAAAAAATTAACTTAGAACCAGAAAACTATATTTGAATACATAATAACGAAATAAGACTTGATAGTGAAGTTAAGAGACGGAATGAAACAGCGTGTAAGCTCCCTGGGAATACAAAAAAATACGTATATTTCTAAGAATAAGAAACTGAGAGCCATGATCTTCCATGCCCCGAAGAAAAACTGCTCATTAAATTTGACATCTTTTAAGTTTCTATGCTTTGATTTTATTAGCATTAATACACTTTATACGAACGCAATGGATCTCATTTTTTGGTAGATTTTGTTTAGAGGCACACAAACACCTCTATGGGTTACTTAATGCCGAAATCTACATATTTTGTACGTAATCTTATGCTTTCAACTACAGATATTTGGTACAGAATTTTATAATTTCCGAATAAAGTTATGTTCTTTTAGATATATAGTTTGTAGATTATAAAATGTATCGTTGGTAATTTTACTATAGAAATGTATTTTTATATTTTATTTTAGAGTTGCATTGATTGTTATTATTTCTATAAAATTATGTTGTTGATCATTTTATTATAAAAATGTTCTGTTGATTTTTGCATGGGGTTTTAACTATTTGCCCATAGCTATGCATACCCAAGACGGAAGTTGATCACGGTCCCTCGTAAAAAGGGATTCTGTTTAATTTTTGACGTATCCTCTGCTCAACATTACCCGCGATATTTCATCTCCGCTTTCAAAAATCTGTGTTTGAAATCCCCATGGAGTATATTTTCTTCGGATTTTTCATTTTTTTAATTCAATTTATCCGCCTTTTGTCATTTCTGCCGCAATTTCTTGCTGTCATAATCAACAAGACTTTCTTCTGTTTTGCGTATTCCTCAAGAATTTTGATTGCTCAGTTGACAGAAAGCCCAATGATGATGACTTCCTTAGTTTTACGAGATTATTTCCTTTAATATTAAATGCGTTTCATTTCATTTGAGCGAATCTACTTTCAATGTTGTTGATTTTTTCTCTTGGCTGTCCAACTGATTTAATTAATAGGCAGTTTAAAGCCTCCTGCTGAATCTCTTGGTCGTACGTGTGGTTTGGTGTGTATGTGTTTACGATTGGGCTTGTGTGTTTTATATGTTGGAATGTGTGTGTTGCACTCGTGTGTACCTGCGTGTGTGGTCCATGCATATATATTTTGGAGCGTGTATTTAGTGTCTGTGCCTCGTGCGGGCGTGTTGGTTTTGTGTGTATGTTTTCTATGCTTGTGAGTATACGATCGTGTAGGTTTATCTGTAAGTAGGTGGGTGTGTTTTGCGTATGCGTTTGTTTTGTGGGCATGTTTTATACATGTCTGTGTGTTTTTTGCGTGTGAGTATGTTCTGTATGGTTGTATGATTTGTATGAGTATATAATTGTGTATGTGATTTTGTTTTTGCATGTAATTCTCTGCGTGCATTTCTGTGGTTGTGTATGCGTGAGTTTGTGTGTATTTGTGTGTGTCTGTGAATTTGTGTCTGTGCGTTTGTGTGCATTTTCTGTTGTATACGTTCGTGTGAATTTCTGTGTGTTTTGTGTGTGCGTTTGTGATTGTGTCTGTTGTTTTTGCTACATTTGCTTGTGTGTTTCTCTGTGTGTTTGTTCGAGTGTCTGTCTGCGCGTACATTTATGCGTAGGCTCTGAGCGTGTGATTTGCGCGTGTCGATGACTGATATTGCACATTTATCGAACATGAATTTTATTCGAATGTCATAATTAAATACCATATTACGACCAATATTGTAATTTCACTTTTATCTCATGAAATATAATTTCAGGCCGACGATATGCGTCGAATTAAGGAATATTTGAGATGAATTAACAAACATAACTTCACTTTTTTATGTACAGGTAGCGTAACAGCTATCTGCGTAGAAAATGAAATCAGTCGACCGAGTTCAAACTCCACTCGAGTCAGTCATGTTTACTTTCGTAAAAATGACTATGGGAAAGACATGGATTACTCTTTTTCCTGTCCCAATATCGGTTAACGAGAAGAGTGGACAGGCCTTTCTAGGATTACTTAATAGCCACTCTAATATAAGGAAAACTCTTAATTTTAAAACGTGGAGAAGGCAAAGCTAAACCACTCCAGTATCTTTCTCAATAAATCATGGGAATCCAAAGAGAATAAAGAAAAGGAATCTGTGAGTGTTGTGATCGACTATGTCTTTAAGGGATTACATAAATCGATTTAGATAATATTCCCCTTTATATATATATATATGTATGTGCGTGTGTGTGCGTGCGCGTGTATATATATATATATATATATATATATATATATATATATATATATATATATATGGATATATATATATATATATATATGGATATATATATATATATATATATATATATATATATATATATATATATATATATATATGTATATATTTATAAAGTCTCCTTGAAAAATATGTCTCGTTATCCTTATTCCATCGAAGTATTCTTCTCTAGTAATTATCTCTGCACGTAACTTCTTCGTTGGATTGCACACAGATTATTGCATATAGTTTTGATTGCATGTTTCCTATTTAATCAGCCCAATATTCGTGATTGGATGATCGGGTTTTACGCGTTTTACTCCGTTGAACTAGTAAAAGTTACGTTTTACTTGATTTTAAATTTTTGCCTAATTTCTTAAGTCAATAAATAATTACTAATTTGTACATCGAGTTGCATCTTTGCAAATTTTCTCCTGAAGACCCTGGCTAACGAATAATAATTTGCTTTTTCTTCAGTGATAAATATTACCTCTACTCTAAATGAAAACAGTTGAATATTATTAATAAAATCCGAATTAATATTCACTTCATATGTTCATATGCTAATACCGTTGCTAATGTTGATCATAATAAAACGGGCAGGTATATTCTTATCCCAAAAATAATTTTACTTCAGGAGGAGGAAATGCATCTGGTTAGAAATGGAGAACTTCTTTTCACACCGACAGCCCACTGAATTCCTTGATTGATTTAACTGTTCTACGGCATATCAACTACTTATGGGTCATTTAACGCGGAAATTTAATTATCTTGAAAGCTTTGCTATTTTTACTATAAACATGTATTGTTAGTAATTTTACTATAAAAAATGTATTGTTGGTCATTTTGCTATCAAAATGTATTGTTATACATTCATAGTGTTTTTTTTTGTTTTTTTTAGTGTTCACTATTTGCCCATAGAGTGGACTCTAACAAGTGCTACCACTCCGATGTCAGAGTGGACAACTGAAGGTAAATGGTATTTCCACACTCGTCAAAATCTCCGATCATCCGATCAGTGCCTTGTTGTCGGATATATTTTATCGTCATACCCAGGATTAGTCAGTGAAATGGGAATATGTGTTTTGTACAGAGACAGATTGAATGTAAAAAAAAAAGTTTAACAGAAATAAAGACCCCGTGAGAAAGTGAGAGCAGAGCCAGGAAGCAGCTTGATACAGAAAAAGTGTGTGAGATCTCATTGGATCTACAAAGGAAAAGAACAGGAGGAGAGAGAAACAAGGTGATGGATAAGACGAGAGAGAACAAAAAAAAAAGAGAGAAAAAGATATGAAATGTTGACTAAATAAACGAATAGGGAAATGATTGAAAAGCGAAGACGCATTCAGTCAATTATGTGCCATGCGATCATGTATCTTTCGATACATGACTGACGAGCAAGATTTTTCCTGCAGTAGGTTGCCATTTGTTTCTGCCGTAGACCAGTTGCCATCCAAGCATGTAGAACTCAGCCTGTCCTTCTATTTACCCATAGCTGGGGGGAGAAGAAGAGGATTCATACCTTTCCCAGGGGTATTAGCACGTAAGTGAATGTAATGGATTCGAACTCGGCTCAATCCGAGTCACTATCCATTACACCACCGTGCCTTAATTCAGTTATGTGCCATGCGTCATACACGCTTATACGATCATGACTGACGAGGCTGTTTTTTTCCCCGAAGTAGGTTGCCATTTCTTTCTGCGATAGATCAGTTGCCATTCAAGTCTATAGATCCCGGTCTGTCTTGCTATTTACTATTTCTCCTGCTCGGGTGTGGGGAGAAGGGGATTCATAACCTTTCCCAAGGGTAATAGCACGTAAGTGAATGTAATGGATTCGACTGGAAGTCGAACTCGGCTCTCCGATTCCTCAATCTGAACCGCTAGCCATTACTCCACTGTGACTCTTCTCTACCTCACCGTGCCTTGCTGCATTACGAGAGCGAAAATGTGCCTTCCAAAAGCTAATCAAAGTGTTAAGAAACAGAAGAAAATCGGTTAGAAACAAAGAATACTGAAAAATTATGTAACGTTTCTGCCTCTATATGCCAGGGAATATTAGACAATCTCCCCAGAGATGTAGAAGCGACTTGAAGCAAGAGAAATATGATTCTACAGAAAGATGCTGAGAATAGTATGGGCCAAACATGTGAGCAACGACAAATATCTAGCGGCAAGTGAAAAAAAAGAACACTGATGCTTAACATCAGGAAGAGACAAATATCTAAGCTACATATTGAGGAAAGAGGGTTTGGAATATTTTATACTTGTAGGACAGATCGAAGTCACGAGAGACAGTGGAAAAGAATGCATATTATACCTGGTGAGATTGAATGAATAGATGGCGGAGCGAGGTTCTGGAGAAATGGCGAAATGACAAAATTTATTGAGAGCTGTAAAATTCAGGACGTTGTGGAGAACAATTATCACCTACATCCTTAAGATATGGCACATAGAAGAAGATACATGTAAGACAAGTAAGACAAACATTTTTCAGGGTAATTGTACAAAAATCAAAACTAATCGAGAAAAAATAACTATGAAAAAAGTTGATAGAAATAATAATAATCAATACATATATAAATATAAATAAACATAATAATCAAAATTATACAGGGGTCTTCGACTTACGTCGGAGATCCATTCCTACGGAGCAATAAGCCAGATTTTCGACGTAGGTCGGAACTCACTTACATAAGCACACACTAATCTGCCTTACGCTTCGAAACCATAATAAAGGGAAAAACGAGACGAGAGATAGCGAATGTAGCACAATCCATTATGGCGTACAGCCGGTGAAGAAATAACGCTGTCTTCGTTAATAGCGTCGCGTGACGAGGCATATTATGGGAGATGGCGCCGTAACCACGAAACGCCGTACATCGGGTTCGACGTAACCCGAAGACCTCCTTTATATAATATATATAACAAATGGAATAAAAGAAATAATAATTGTGAATTATGTTAATTTTTTAGTTCTAAGCAATATTTAAGTTTTTCGATTCTTTTCTTTTAAGGTAAACTTAGGGCCCTCTATCTTTTGTAGATTCCAGAAAAGAGTCATCTCTCTTCGAGTTCAGAAATCCAATATTATACTAGGTTGGAGGATAGAAAGATGAAGAAGAGAGAGGGTGAGAAGAAGAAGAAGAAGAAGAAGAAGAAGAAGAAGAAGAAGAAGAAGAAGAAGAAGAAGAAGAAGGAGAAGAAGAAGAAGAAGAAGAAGAAGAAGAAGGAGAAGAAGAAGAAGAAGAAGAAGAAGAAGAAAAGAGAGATAACAGCGGAACAAATTCAAAGAAAGAAATATAAAGGGACATTGAAAGAGTTGACATACAAGAGGTTGGGGCTAAATGTGTAAAAGAAAGTGGGGACCGACACAAACGAGAAATAGAGGGAGAACAAGGTAAGTAAGAGGGAAAACTAAAAGAACGAGGTAAAGATATCGAATGACCTTCCCGGACAAAACCTTTGGATTAAATAGAAAATCTGCGTTTGGGAACGAGAGGACACAGGACTGAAAAAGAGAAAATAGGAGAAAGGATGGGGAGGAAGCTAGAGGGAAGGGTGGAAAAGAAAGAAATGAAGAAAGAGTAGCAAATGAGTGGGCAAAAAGAGAGATAGAAGGAGAATAGAACATAGAGAAACATCGAAGTGAGTTTGAAGAGAAGTCGTTGGTTATTACAAAAAGAGAAAATGAAAGAAAGAAAGAATGAAAGAAAGAAAGAAAGAAAAGGAAAAGAAACAAAGAAAGAAACAAACAAAGAAAGAAAGAAAGAGCAAAATAGTGCAGATTAAAGAGAAAGTCAAATAGAAGTGAAATCCAGAGTCAAAAATTTACGTATTAAAAGTGCTTGTCAAGAAAAAAATTCACCGGGTAGCATTATAAGAGAGGATATTTGTGCGTGAGATATAGTGATAGAAATATAGACGGACAGGTAGTCAGGCAGACAGAGAATCACATATACAAACAGAGAGTAGGGGAGAAAAAGTGACAGATAAAGAGAGTGAGGAGAAAGGATAAGTTAAAGAAGCAAGTAGAAAAACTAGAGAGAATTTAAAAGAAAAGCTTAGATTAGATACAGAAAACGTATAAAAAACAGCTCTTAATACATTGGAAGATTTGAAGAATGAAATCTTGGGAAAATAGAGAATTATTATTATTATTTTTATTATTATCATTATTATTATTATTATTATTATTATTATTATTATTATTATTATTATTATTATTAGAGAAAGAAAGACAATTTCACATAAAAAATTAAGTACCTCCATGAATTCGGTATACGTAAGGTTTAAAATGAATTTTTAAAAATGGAAAAGGTTTCCTGAAGCTTTCAATTTGAATTTCCGATATGCAGTATGAAAAATACTTTGGTGCATTTCCGATAGAAATTATACTGAATGGAATAGATTTTTAAAAAAATTTTCAGTATAATATATCACGTCGGCTATTTTTTAGACATTTCTAAATAGAACTTATTTTTCCGTTTAAAAAATCATGCAAAAATAAAATATATATTTTTGAAATGTTATTTGCGAAAAAGTAGCAAATTTAGATTTAAGTGAATCTGATTTGAAAGAATATTACTAACTTATAGCATAACATGATGTAAACAATCGTTCCTAACCACGTGTCTTGTTTTTCTGACGTGTTAATTGATTTATTGACCGCAGATTGACCGCCGAACGTGATCATAATTATCTATGGTGTAGCAGACGACAGTTTTCATTAGGGCTTTGTTTGTTTTTTTCCTATAAGTGGGGAACAACCCGTAAAACACGTGACTTTTTTTAAAATAAAGATATCGGTCTGTACATTCATATTTCAGAAATTCTGCATCGCTATACATACATAAAACAAATCGAAATTCTTTAAAAAATAACCGAAGACTTCAGATTGTAATAAGGTTTAAAATATATGATTAGTCAATACAATTTTACTTAATAACAGCATTCTTTAAAATTTATCTCATCAAAATTGAACTTTAAAAGATTCAAAATCTTTATAAATTATTCAATTTTAAGTTGTAAAGAATTGTAAAAAGTGAAAACAAATCTTGTAAAATTTTCATCGAATTTTTTGTTTCTCCAGACAATATTGTCTTGAAGATATAGTATTCATAAAAGCAACTATAATCTTCTGTAATTAAATAATATCTTAATTTTATTGAGTTTTTCATTTCTCGATTCAGAACAGATTTTTGGTAAGACTGAGTTCGATTTTGCAAAATAAAATTAGTTATTTAAATTCTAGTTTTAATTAATATAATCACTGCAATTTATCTCGATGAAATTCTGAAGCTTTTATAAAATTAAGTAAAGGGGGAGAAACACATGTAAATATATATTTTTACGAAGGTTTTCTAATAAAATATTTTCAAAACAAATTGAATTTATTCGTGAATAAGTCCTAAAAATTTAATTAAACTGCGGGAATTATTTGATTCTTTCAAGAATGTCCAAATTAATGTGACACCGCAAAAAAGAGGCTTAAATTTATGCCAATTATTAGTACAACAGCCGACGCAAGAAAAATTTTTTTTAATCAAAATTTCTAAAGATCTAAAAAAAAATTAATTAAATAATTAAGAATTACTTTGATCCTTCCTCTTAATAATAACGTACACATTTTGACGATAAAACTCTTTTCATTACGTTTGGCGTAGGTTTTCATCAGGTATGCTGATTTTTTAGGGATCTCGTGGAGAGACCTATAAGAATCCGTACAAGATGTGGCGAATAAAAAAAAAGAGACATAGTAATCAAGTGATAGCGTGATAATGAAAGAGAGAGAGAGGGAGAGAGAGAATTAGCGAAAGAGAGGGTGAAAATGAGAGAATGCGGAGGAGTTAAAGAAAAATAAGACGATGAAATAAAATTAATCCGGCAAAGACTTTCGATTTATTTTTAATGCCATGTCGTTCAGTATATAGGCGACTATGACTCTCCGCAGCTTCTGTTTTTATTATCTGTGAATCGATATGCCGTCTTGAACATGTTACTTATTGCCTTCTCCGCGGTTTTGAATTTTCTATATCTAAGATTGTTGAGTTACCACACGAGGCCAGGGAGTTCGGTCTAGCCTGCTATTTAAACCATAGCTAGCTATGGACTCGTTGTTCTCCCAGGAGCGTTGGGAATAAATGGATGCATGCATTTCGCAAAGGCAACAGAAAAGGGACGAATTCAGCCTCCACAAGGGCATTGTATAAAGATGAATACATGTCATTCCCAGAGCATCAGTACCAAAATTAATGCAACACAGATGGCCAAAATTCTACTTACCGTAGCGATAATCGTTACACTACCAGCACACATAAAGAGAAAATGGGAGTGAGAGAGTCTATGCTTGATGGGGAAAGGGAAATAAAGTTGGTTAGAGAAAGATAGAAGAAAAGGAGTTTTTTTTTTGTTTCTTTTTAAGCATTTCACCACAAGCGAGGCGTGAGTGCCACTAACACGCAAAGTGTTACAGAGGCTTGTCCGAGAAAGGATTAAGAGAAGGACGGGGAACAAGATCAAGGCATCAGAAGATGTCGGTTGATATTACATTTGATTATAGTTATCAGGGAAGCAAGTAATAGGAAGGGAGTTCCACAGAGGCGAAGTGCGAGAGAAGACGCTGTTTGAGTAGACGAGACGGTTACATTTAACTATTTCCATAGTGAAAGGGTGGGACCTAGATGCCAGCCTAGTGGCTCGCTTAAATTAATGCCGTCTGGGAACCAGGGAAAGTAACTTGTCGAAACAGTTGCCTTAAAAATACTTGTAGAGGACACAGAGGGAAGTCTGTGAAAAGTGACTGTAGACGACATGCCATATACATGCCTATCACATTGCATATACGTCTCTGGATTTTTGTCGAGGACTGAGAGACGTACAGCCGGGGCACCAGGCCATATATGACAGCAATATTCCATGCAAGAACGGATGGTTGGTTTATAGATTTGAAGGATGAAGAAAACCTGTCGAGGACTGAGAGACGTACAGCCGGGGCACCAGGCCATATATGACAGCAATATTCCATGCAAGAACGGATGGTTGGTTTATAGATTTGAAGTATGAAGAAAACCTTTCTGGCCGACACAGAGAAACATCTTCCCTTGTGGTAGATGTAGCTATTAATTCAATGTATTTTTCACCTCATGTCAGCGAACAGCCTGAGACCAAGCAGTCGCAGCAAGGTGCAGCAAGGCGCTGTCGAGGAGTTGGCATCAGCCATTCTGATGGGAAGCAGGGAGGGTTCTCTGTGGTGGGTAATTAATTAAAGAAAAAACTCGGAAGAAAAAGAGTGAAAAGTTCATAGAGAATGACCTTGCGTTTCATATAAAAACGTGTATATGACAGCGTCCATATAGGATTGTGGGAGAAAAAGAGAGAGTTGCATATGGAGAAGGGTGGGAGGGCAAACAAATGAGATCGAGGTAGAGTGGTAAAAATGACAGTGTTCTATCATCATTGACTTAAGACGGCGCTGTTCAAATACATGTAATCATTTGCACGCATGTAAATGTGGAAAATATGTTAGACGAATGTTACCTCGTTTATGTGCGCTGAGAGGAATATCGCCGTGTATGGATGTGCGCTTAAGCAAGCTTTTCAGCGTTGAAACAGGAAAATGGACACACGCACATGTGCGCATGCTCAAACGCAATGCCAGTATGCGCGCAATCAAATAATTGAATTTTCAACAAGAATAAGAATTGTATTTACTGAGAGAAAAAAAAAGACAAGAAAATATTCTACCCGAGAGATAAAGAAGCTGAGAATTTGGATGCTTTTATTCTCTTATCTTTTTTTTTTTTTGAGAGATAGTTTGCTTGTTTTTAATGGAGTGAATGACACGTATAAAATACTTAAGTGTGTATATATGTGCGTTTGTGTTTACGCGTGTGCGTGAGGGGACGCTGTAAAGTAATTAAATCATACCATGTGACGAAATATAAGTATTTTATTTGGAAATCATACCATATGACGAAAATATAAGTATTTTATTTGGAATGACCTCTTTGCCAATCCAGTAATTTTCAGCATGACCAGAGGTGTGTAACTTTGATAGAATAAGCTGCTGAAAAGTTTTCAAACCGAAAAAGACCTTTATAAGAAATATAATCCTTAGTAAGATGATGAGTAATATTTTAGATCGATAACTCTTGAACATTTTTTCGCCTAAGTGAGACAAACAGAAAAACAAATGGCAAAATTCAAGAGGAGAAAAAGAGAGTAAACTCTCTTGACATATCTTGCACTCTCACATTTACTCTTTCTTTCTATCTATCTATAATGATACATAGCTAGATACGTATAAATAGAAATTATAGATACATAGAAAGATATGAATGGAAATGATAAATAGATAGATAAATAGATAGATATAGAAATTATAGATAGATATAAATGGAAGTGATAGATAGATAGATAGATAGATAGATAGATAGATAGATAGATAGATAGATAGATAGATTGTGGTGCAAGTATTGTAGCGTGTATAGGTGAAGAAAGGGGACCTCTTGTCTTGGCTAGCGGCCAGTGTATGAGAAAATTATCTGACCTAAGTAGTTCTTTTTAGGTGACTTACTAGCAAATTGCGCCATATTTCTCTGTAATCTGTTATTCGAAAAAGTATAAATGTTTTTACACAATATTTCACGTCTTCACCAAACCATTTCTGTGAGCAACCAAGCGTTTCACTTCTAAACTGAACTGTTAGGCCATTATTGATTGAAATCGACAAATGAATGCCTCCAACATACACAGAGGGAGAACAACTGCAATTTCTGTATTAAGGGTTAACTGAAAATCCCAGAATTTAAAAACATAATCAGTTTAATAAACAAAAGGGAAAACTATTTCGAACCAATAGCACACTGTAGCATTCCATTTACAAACGGGAAAAGAACGATAGGTTTCGTGAACTTTCAAGATAAACAAGCGCACATTTTGAAAAATTGCTATGCATGAAACAGAATGTAAATATGGTACTAAATAAAAAATGTTAAATGTAATTAGTTGTGCATTTTTATATACATATATATATATTAATTATATATATATATATGTATATATATATATATATATATATATATATATATATATATATATATATATGCGTGTGTGTGTGTGTGTGTATGTGTATGTTTGTGTGCGAGTGTAAGTATTCTCAGATAGAGTGCATCTGTAGAGAAGACAAAATGAATAAAAAGAGACAACATACATGTGTGTGTGTTTGTGTGTATACACACATGCGCACTATATATATATATATATATATATATATATATATATATATATATATATATATATATATATATATATATATATATATAAAGTGATCATTGAAGTCAAAACTCAGAGGCGACAGGCTGTTTCATGCTAGACGCAATCGTCAGGGGGCCTGACAATTGCGTCGAGCATGAACCAGCCTGTCGTCTCTGAGTGTTGACTGGAATATATATATACAATCATATTTGAACGGTTATAGTTCGATCTCAGAACATTTAAATGAACACTCATGTCCACATTCACATTTTAGACAGATATTGGTCGAAAATATATCAGTGCTCCATCAAGATAATAAGCAAAAACTTAAAATTCTTGAAGTCCTTTATATAAGAGAATTGCGTCCAAAAATAAATAATACGAGTATTGCAACAGATTTCTTAAACTTTTGAAGCAGCAAAGTTTGATATAAAAAAATTCTAAATTAAAATGCTACAATTAAAAAATCTTTTAATTTTTTAAAAATCTTTAATTAAAATCACATAAGCTGCATAGAAGTAAAAGAAAATGTATTTTGAATATAAGATGATAACACATAACTCATCCAACGATAAGCAACCCTTGAAGATAGTCTCAGATGATTAGTTGGCAAGCAAGAAAATAATGCGTGGACTTGTAAGGATTAAAACTAAAATAAATAATAATGTCTAAATTATTTAACCAAACATGCTTGAATATATACACATGCATATGTATTCACCCTCCTTTGCCTTTTTACAATTTGATCAAAACTAAATACATAGTCCTTAACACGGAAGTCTACGCCGAATTTTCTTGAAATAGCTCAATCTCAGTCTTACTGGATGGACACCGTCTGTGAATAGCACTTCATAAGTCTTATCACAGATTCCCAATTGGATTTCGGTCTGGGCTTTGATGATCTCATTCTCACACGTTAATATGCTTTGATTTAAAACATTCCGTTGTAGCTCTGACTATTTTTCGGGCCGTTGACCCTCTCGAAGTTGAAATTCCGCATAGTCTTCAATCTTTTAGAGACTGTGACGTGTTTTCTTCAAGGATTGCCTTGTATCTGGATTCATCCATTTCCCTATCAACATTGACCAGCTTCCCTGTCCCTAATGAAAATAAAACTTCCTCATATCATGATGCCGTACATGTACCTGCTACTCCGACAGTTTCCTGGGGCGCCACCAACTGCCCTGTCATGTATTTTGTATCATACTTGCGGTGCTCTATGACTCAAGGCATTAATTTCTTTAGTTATTTTTTCAATAGAAAATGATTTTGTAAAAGATAGATGTAGAATGTGCCATGAAAAGATTTCTATATCTAAAAGCTAGAAAAGTTTTTTTTTTTTACGTTGGATAATGAATTGTTTCATTAGCTTGTATTACGGAGTATTTTGTAATAAACTCGTTATTCTACATTTTCAGTTTTCTTCTTTTGAAAATTTAAAAATATAATTGTAATGGCGGTTACACGGGGTGCCAGCAATCTCAGGACCACTCCTGATGCTATCAATAGCATTTTTTCATTGTTCTGGACAGCGTGTTTAGGGTTGTGTGAAGTGTTAGGCTTCCGCTACACATTGTGTTCCGCATTAAGTCCAAAAAGTTCAATTCTGTTATCATCTGACCAGAGCACTTTCTTCTACGTTTGTTGTGTGTTTCACATGGCTTGTGGCAATCTGCGAACAGGACATCCTCTAGCTGACTTTCAACAATGACTTACTTCCACTCTTCTATAAATGACAGTGTGCACACCTAATAATTTTCCTGTGGTTAGATTCTACCATAGACCTCTTGGTTTATTCTGCATTCAAGGTCTGTCATTTTAGGTAGACGGGTTGATTTGTTACGATTGCGGTTATAACATGCACTTTCCCTTTTCGGATTATGGATTTAAAAGTGCTATTTCAGATGTTTAAAACATGGATATGTTTTTCTGTTATATCATAGGCTATTTATACTTCACAAATTTATTCCTGACCTGTCTGGTGAGGCCTTTGGATTTCATAACGCTGCTTGTTCGGCAATATTCTCTAATAAAACTCCTAGGCCTTCAAAAACAGCTGCATTTAACTAGAGATTGTAGAATTAAGGATTGTAACTATTTTTCCATGGTTTTCTTTACTCAAATGTGAACTGCACTAATTATGAGATTTCTAAAGGCAATTGTTTGCTTAGAGTTTTCACGGTGAAGGCTGTTGAATACAAATGCAGTTAACAATTCTTAGATTATTATTTGTAAATAATTTTGAAAACCGTGTAATATATTCTTCCCACTTCCAAATGATACAGTTTTGGGTAAATCTATTACAATCAATCCCCGAAAAAATACATTTTAATTTGTAGCTTGCCGTGATAAATTGTGGGAAAGAAACGGCTGAGTACTTATGCAATGTACTGTAGAGAATTTTAGAATGTATTTTTTATCAATCCGACAGATCTTTATAACTATAAACGCTATTTTAGTTTATACTCGTATTTGAATACGCGATCCGTTTATTTATTAATCAGTATATTCATTTATTTTCGTCTACCGGCTTGAATGCACGAGAAATCTTATTAAAGAAACACATGAACTGTTTGGCAGGATTTGTACCTGCGCTCCTAAGGGCAAAAAGAAACTTCCGTAATCCTAGTAGCCCTAACGAACTTGGCCATGAAGCTGAATGAAAAAGCATATATATGTAAAATAATTCACTTAACTTATTCAGTGTCCGAGTTTCATGGATAATCTACAAGTTTAATCTTCGGTGGATTTCGTATGAAATGAAAATTATTCAAATAGGAATTTTTACTTTTGAATTATTTTTATGTCCTTACATTTTAATATTAACTTCGCAAAAAGCGATGGAATTATCTACACAATATTTGGTTGATTCATATATAGGGTACTAGCTTAAAATCCGGCCTATCGGGCGGAATTTAATCTACCTCCTGCAGAGGGCTGTTGATTGGGCTTTCGGTTTGTTCAGGAGTTTTAGAGTCCCTAAGTCTTTGCATATTTTTAGTTTTGGGATCTATTCTGGCTGCCGTTTTATCTGGCTTCTCATATGCACGGGACAATCTTTTCCTTTCTACAGCCTTGTCTCCTTTAATTGCAATCTATTCCACTGTTGCAGGAGATTTCTTCTTGCGATAGGCACCAATAAACTACAGAAGAACTCAAGATCGTTACATTTAAGTATTGCATTAATATTTAAGCTTGCTTTTTAAACGTTCAACGATAATTCTTCTGCCGCCAATTAATTTAAGGACAATTTGAAGTGCGTAGGACTTAATTTCTGTACAAACAATTTTTTTTCATGGTTGACTTTCGCTGCATTTCGCAGTTAAGTCAGATTTTTCACAAATTTATTTCCATGTTATAAAAATTGTCATCGCTCAAACATTCGCCGCAAAAATCACGTAAAAAAATCGCCGAAAACAATCACAATAATGAAATCTTGGGAATCGAAAATTTCTGTAATATGAGCTATTGAAAGTTAGAGAGTTGGGTCCCTTTAATTGCAAAATGTGACACAATGCACACTGATATTCGCATTGATTATATAGAAGAATACAGTTCAAAACTTGGATAGTGTGAATTGTTAATTTATTAAAAGGTTTGCAGCTATTTATAATTTACATATTTATACAGTGTTCATTTCTTTATAAATATTTTAAACTGCATTTTTTACGAATTTAAGATACATTTACTGCTGATTAATAAAATAATGCTTACTTCGATTTACTTACGATTAAGGATTATATATTATTATTATTATTAATAATAATTTACATCCGTCTACAGCACGTTTTTTGGTTTAACAAACGGAGGTCTTGCATTATGAGTTGTTCTACAACAAATTGTTAAACCACCTCACAACTTTCGCCGAATGTTTGCAATGACAAGAAACCCATACTTCTGAAGTCATTGCATACTTAGCTTTATCCCGATTGTCTCAATATATGTCTTGAGTGTCTAGGCTCCAATTGAAAGTATTTGTGAATACATATATATATATATATATATATATATATATATATATATATATATATATATATATATATATATATATATATATATATATATATATATAAATGTCTACCGTAAACTTTAAACTAATAACTTAAAAACGAAGGAGTTGCGGATGGATATATGTTTATATGAACTATTGTCCTTGTTTTGGTTTGACGATAGAGCGAATGAAATAGAGGGAAAGAATGAAAAATCGGTTCGGATAAACATTGGAACAACACTTTTTCGCACATGAACGATCACCTAACTGGATCAATACAAAATAACACAGGAAGAGGAAGTGAATATTTGCTTAAATTTGATTGGACAAATGTAGTATGGGACTTGCACAAATAAAAGACAATATGTAGCGTCGTTTTCTCGAAAATATTTTTTTATTAGCTAAATTACTTTTGCGACATTAACTAGTGACATTCTAAAGGAATTTACTCTATTCAGCCATAAATGTGAAATAACGTGCTATATTGTAATGAAAGTAATTACAAGTTGTAGGAAGATAATTATATGAAGAAAAGTGTGGGATAACATTATTTCTTTACTAGGTGCCGTATCCCTTTCGGTTGTGTATAATCACGCTTCTCCCTACTCTTTTATCTTTTGTATCTCTTAGAAATATTGGTCTTTTTACAATCTCCTCCATTCCCTGTTATGCAGTATTTTTACCTAATCACACGAGGTAGGTGATTCAATATTTTCTTCTACCCCGCTTGCGTTTAGTATGTCTGTGTGTCAAATTTCATAAACCATGTTCCTTAATTATCATTACCTTTTCTTTAAAACCACTTTTCTTAAAAAAACCTCGTTGCTTAATGCGCCGTCAATGGTATTCTCAGCATCCTTCTGTAGAGCTGTATCTCTTTAAACTCAATTCGGCCCTTCTTCTATAATGAAATTCTCCAGCCTTCCGTTCCATATGCAGACCGATGAGACCGATGAAACGGTCGAAGAACTCTTGATGGCTTGACGACTAGCTAACTATAATTGGTGTCTCAACAAAATCACAGTGGAGAAGGTAACAGGTAATCACTCCGCTATCAATACAAATAAATCTCATAACTCTTCCCAAAATGAATGCATAAGATAACAATCTCCATACTTTTTCAAAATGTTGACTTTTTCAAAATGTTGATTTAATAATGCCGGAAATATCAACTGAAATAAACTAGTCATTGTATATGAATACCTCTCTATCTTTCTCTCTATCCTTCTAACTCTCTCATTCAAACACACACAAGTAAAAATTTAGTTTTCCTGTATTTAAATACATTGTAGATTTTACAAGCATTAGGATATAATAGAAGTTCTGAAATAAAACTTACCATTCTTTAATATCAATCTGTAAAATTCTTTAAATATATTTTCTTCTCTCTGCCGTGTTCCTTCAGGACGTGGATATCATGGCTCTCCACATCTTCCTATCTTAGTAGTGCTTCTCCTTTTGCCAAGTCCCCGCTCCCAGGTCTGCCATACATTCGCACAAGCTCGTCAGGTACTTGACTCGTTGCCTTCCCAGATTACTTTGAGTGTTAAGGTTTCCAAACGCCTCTTCCTCTTTATGTGTTCATTGCAATTTGGAATACAACAGCGAAAAATATCGTCAGAATTCTAAACTCGTTCCTGCGTAAAAATATCCCTGTCCATCTTTCTCCCACAAACACGCAAGCGCGTGGACGGGACAAACGTAATTCTCTCTATAGATATTTTTCTGCTTTTCCTTATATCTATTAAGATATCAAATATCAATAATTTTTATTCTTTTTTCAAAGAACCGCGATCCTTTTCGAAGATCTGTTCTCTTGTTAGACTAACTAAAGTAAACGCCAAACAGTTATTGTCAATAATAATAACTCGTATTAATTTTATTAATTAATGCTGCCCAGTCCTCACCTTTCTGTCTTATTGAATTCAAAATCGTTTTCGCATACTTGTGGGTGACAAATTACTTTCCACCCTGAAATCCCTCTCACACAGACGAAATGTCGCTAGCCACTCACTGTTCCATGGAAAGTGCTAAGACGTAGTACATTCTTTAAATTCACCAATACTAACCTTCACATTTAGGACCCTCATACTACGCAAATTTTAGCGAACCATCCTCATTCCCTCCGTATAGGGGAGAAGTAAGTTTCATTGGAGCAATTTCTACTGTAGAAGTGGATGTTTTCCCAATCACTAAAATCTTAACATGTTCAAATCTAGGGTAAACCGTTATCTTCCCCACATATCTGCCTAAACTCCATAAACCTTTGCCTTGGTTGGCACCCGGGCCTTGTATAGATTTATCCTCACTGTAATAAAAAAAAAAGATAATAATATATGGACAACGTCCTTGCACCTGTACTCGAACGAGTCACTTAATGATAAACGAATCGGCCACGTACAGGTCCTAACCACTAACCAGTGAAGGCGTTTTCACACTGACGCCATATAGACATCCCTACATTCCCTATGATTATTATAATTTTAAATAAGAGGACGGAGCCTTTATGATAATAACCAAAGCTATGAAGTGTGTGTATTGTAAAATTACGAATATAAAAATAAACAAAAATAACACAAAAATCGATTTGGTTATTTATCAGTTACGCGCGGAATTCATAGCGATCCTCGTTTGGAATCCTAGAGGTCCATGGAATAACGCTAGAGAAATATTGACAAAAGGGATTTTGAAAATATATAGTCAGGAAAAAAACAATGAAAATCAACTATAATCGTTAGCGGTGAGACGATGACCACAGTTTCAATCTATGAAATACTGACATGTCCGAATATTCAGTTCGAGGGTTGCACACCCCATAATACTCATCTACTTAGGAGAAGGAAGTACATACAGAAAAATGCGGCCACGAGTTATAATTTCTCATTTAGCTGAACCGCGTCAGAGTGAAGTCGTTAAGACTCAAGAAGCACTACTCTGAAAACTACTCGTCTATTGCGCTTATCGGTGGCGCTCAAACAATCATGGATAGCCCAACTCAGTCCTCATTCCTTTAGACAAGCCACGAATAATCTTAGGATTTTTAAAACATGAAATGCTTAATAAACAAAAGGAACATTTATTTCGAACAGGATTCCTTTTGACAAACATGAAAAGAACGATAGATCTCGTGTGCGTTCAATTAAACAAGCGCCCATTTTGAAAAATTGCTATGCATGAAACTGTCTTCATTCCATTAGTCAAGACACGAATACAGAGAGAGAGAGGGGGGGGGAGATAGAGAAACACATCTCTCTGAGAAACAATCGTTAGATCCTAGGTACTTTAGATCTCTCGCCCACAAAGTGCGCCGATGATCAAGCAATGTTGAATAGAGCCTTTAAACGTAAATTTACCATGACACACGAACTATCCATATCTGCCCAGTTTTGTATCCTGACCAAAACAAAGCAATTTCTTTAATTAATTTCTATTGAACTTCTAAAGAAAGTTTAAAGCAGGTCGCATCTAACAACGGTTTTTCCCCATCCAGGGTAATGCAGGTTCGAATCCTACCGGAGAGCGCTTATTTTCTTTAATAGCAGTTCTGGAATATTCATGCCGGTAGGCGAAAACAAATGAATATATTGTTTAATAAATAAACAGAGAATCTACCAAAATATGTGTATTCACTAAAATAACGTGTAAGTAATAAAATATTGGTAATTCAATATTAACACAAACACATTATCGGAAATTTCCATGGGTACCATCTCAGATTTTAATGAAATTTTAGTAAGTTACACGCCTTGGGAGAAACTAAAACCTTTAAAATTTCAGCTTTTTAAACTTTTAATTCAGGCGTTATGGCCAGAACCTTTTTTTCTGTTTTCAAATAAGCACGAATTGCCAAATTTGGCAATTCATAACTTAGCATTCCAAGACGATAAAAAATAGTTTGTAATGTGTGCTTGTGTATGTATAAAAGTTATAAATAAAATAAATCTGTAAAACCATTATAGATAAAAGAAAAGAGAAGGAATATATTTTATGCCAACACATTTCATTCCTTGGGATCATTTTTTTTATTTTTAAATATGAGGACTATGTGTAGAAACTTCCTTTTTGGACAATAATCAGTACGTAGTTTCTACACATTCGCAGTCCTCATAAATTAAAAAGAAATGTAAGTATACTAAAAAAAAACTTCATAAAATTTATAAACTTTTCTTTCAATCACATAAAACGAAACACACACAAGATAAAACTTTGAAAATCGACACACCTGAGAACCAATTAAATAATATGAATAATGTTATACAAAAAAGAAAGAAAACTGAAAAGAAATAAACTGATTTCAGAATATTAAGTTAAAGAGATATAAGAATTTGTACGAAGACCCCTCCCGCCCCTCATGCCGCAAAACAGTATTTTGGATTGGCTTTGTCTTTGACCTTTAAATTTTCAAATTTGCTGCATATTTTTCCATTTATTTTTCATGAATTTACGACACTAAATATAATGTAGTTCAAGCCACATTCTGAAAATTCAATTACAGTGTTGATAAAATTACGAAGGCCTTAAATTATCGCATTTATGTGGCAAGTTACACATTAATCATCGTTTGTATGACAGGTTTCTAAGTGATTATCCATTTTCACTCTTAGGAAATTTGTCCCCTTTTTGTCCTTTCATAAAATGGATTTGTTCGATTATTAAATCTTTGGAGACTTTTTTAAATTCCTGGCCTGAAACACGCACTATAACCATTTTCATTGTTAACATATCAATCGAAGTAGCAGAAAATTAGAAAATGTCTGTCCTTTATGTCATGATGAGAACATAAATAAAATTAGAAATAAAAAATATTTAAAAATGTATATTTTCCTTAAAGACATGAGCAAAGAAAATGTCCAAGTAACACTTATGTAGAGATATCTGAGTATACAGCGTCGTAACTCTTGACGTATAGAACATTATGCTTCGTGTGTATATATATATATATATATATATATATATATATATATATATATATATATATATATATATATATATATATATATATATATATATGGTGGATTCTCCCCTCGTATTTGACGTATGAGTGTCAAGCAGCTCAATTCCTAGGAACCGACAGTCAGACACCAGCACGTATGATTTGATTATAGTGGTGAAGGCTTTGTGCAGAACCAAACACACTTTTTGAAAGGCCGTATACACAGACCTGGTACACTACGTGCCACAAGATCCCCAAACGACCCTATGCAGGTTTTGAATATATATATATATATATATATATATATATATATATATATATATATATATATATATATATATATATATATATATCCGATGCGATGAGAACGAAAGTAATATATAAATTCTAACGTTCGCAGCGTTAATTCAAAAAAGAGCTCGATACATGTAGTAGAACGATAATTATTTATTTATTATAATTTTATCATATAGACAAAACCATTTTACTCATTTTAATCCTGTTTGTAGACAAGCCCGGATGTAAAACGTCACTTCCTTTTTCCATTTTTTGAGAAGAAAAATGTACTTACAAAATATACATAGAGTATCTAAGTGAAATATTAGTAGTTGTTGACAGCAGTTTGGTGTTGGGTGGACCGGGTAGTTAATGTTGAATGGTGTGTGGACATTTTCTCGATGATAAACATCGGTCAAAGTTTAGGTACGTTAACTCACAAGCGTCCTAAGTTTGAGAGGTAGGGGAGGGAAGATAGCGATAGGGGATAATATTACATTTGAGTAGGTAAAAAGATTTTCGAGTTATCTTTTATAATTATTAGGAGTAGTTATTCTTAGGTTTTTCTATAAAATTTCTAAAGTTGGATTGCATTTCTTTATGTTGGGGTTATCACTATTTATTTTGTAATCGAAAGAACGTTTTTTTTGTGTATATATAATTATAAAAGGTTCATAGTTATGGGATTGAGAATTTAGCAAGATTGTAGTGTTAAATCCTTAGTATGTCTACAGAAAACGGCAGTCACATATCTTTGGTTTAATAATAACCAATTATTGTTGTACCTCAAAAGCAACTCAGAAAAAATGTTGAAAATGTACCTCGCTTTCTTCTATACACGCACCGACCCGTCGAATCATTGACCAGCATTCCCTTTCAAATTCTCCCACACGGTGTCTAGTCGTTTTCCAGACCCCGATGACACGTCTCTGCATTATTAATATAAGTTACATAAACTGATTGTTTTAGGTGGCCCACAGATAAAAATTGAAACGATTGAGGGGCGAAGAACATAAAATCCATCGAACCGGACCTACCCTACTTATCCATCTTTCGTGACAGATATCGGCGAAAGCATCGCGAACAATGTGACTAAAATATACTGGATCCCCATCATACCTGAATCGCATGCGTCTTCGTATTAGCACGGCTATATCATCTAGCCTGCCTGGTAGTGTGTTCGAAATAACTTACCTGCACACTGCTGCTGCAAGACGTGCTAAGCGAACATATGGACCTGCCAGACAGTCACCTACAATTCCAACGCACACATTAATCGTAACCTGGTGCTGGTGTCTAGACTGTATTGTACCAAGGGGATGACTATCTGCCAACAAATGTTAGTTGTGTAAATTTGTTATTCCATCTCTTCCAAATGTTGTCTCATCTGTAAGCAAGACAGAAGAAACAAACAACAAATCAGCAGTTTGTGCAATAACCCTTCGAGAGAAGGCGAAAGTCCCTGCACACGTTGTAAATGATACGGATACAGGAGCTGCTCTTGAAGTACCCTCTGCTGCGGTACTATATGTACGACAGGTTTGGACCGTTTGCCGTGTGCTGATAGCTGGATCGTCCCCCACACCCTGTAGAATGTGTTCTTCCTGGTCAGGCGTACGAACGGATATCGGTCTTCCTCGATCCATAGTTTGTGATGCCACGTACCCTGTCTCGGAAATTCGACGATAAACAGCCGCAAAGTTTGGATGAGTCGGCTACTTTCAGTCTGGAAACGTATTCTGATAACAGCTCTGCAACCTCCAGTTGATTACCATTTGCTTGGTCACTATATGAATATACTGCCATTGTTCAGCGGAATGCTTCTCAGTTAATTCACTATTACACACATTAGACATTGAAGACAGACTAGCCACAAATGTACACGTGTGACAAATGTAAACTCGTCTACATAGCGACACGGCACCATCTACCGTAAACTTGAAAACGAAGGATTGGCGAGTGGTGTAGTGGATAATGGCTATCAATTGTTAATCGCACAGCTGAGATCCGTTTGCCTTTGCGTTGGTTATATTCACTTACAAACAAGTACAGCTGGGAAATGTATGAATCCACCTGTTCTCCCTCCAGCTATGGGTTCATTAGAAAAACATGTATCCCTAAGCAATTATTATCTCAAAATATCTTGCAATCTAAAAACTTTTTCTTCAAATTGTTGATAATTCGTAAAAGATTTTTTTAAGCAGACGTCAGGTACATGATTCATCTTTAAACACTAGTATCTTTACAACCACCTGCAAGACAACCAGAGATATAATTAGGAAGAAAAACAGACCCAACATCACATCAGATAACGGCATTTATGACAAAAATGCTTGCAATATAAGAAGAGTTATAATCGGAAAATATCTATAAATCTAAGATCTCGCATCTACGAACACAAGAGAGACCTACTTTGGGAGAGCCCTTCAAACTCGATTGTAGCACGTAACACACGTCCTAATTAGAAAAGAGCATAATTCATTACGTAGGAAATCCTTAGAGGGAATTCTGATAAATATGTTGCCATCTATAAACATGCTTCAAACACATGTTATGATTATATCACCAACTTTAAAAAAATCTAAGATCTGTCTACACGCAACCACAACTGGGGTAACAAATTATCGCACTCTCACAAAAAACATCCCCAAATCAACATACGCAAAACGACCATAGATGAAAAGATTTCCAGAGGCACACATGCAAAAAACGAATACAACAGTATCATCCGAAACCCGCATAGACAAACTGGAATTATGATACATATACACATATGAAGTATTGGCAGAAACACTCTTGGAGAGGAAATATATACAATACATGTACGGTTTGCTTTACCATTGGAAAACAAACATCAGTAAATGAAAATACCAAAGTTTTATTTTTCTCTTCATATTTAATTTTCTGATGGAGCTAAAATAAAGCGAAATATGTTAAATTTGCAAATGATTTTTCTAATCCATATCTGATACCAATTCATATGTATATATATATATATATACAGAAAAAATCCAGATTAATAGAAATTAAGTTATTAATTAAAAAACGTGGATGTTTTTGAGACAAACTCAGCGCAATTTCTATATAAGCGGTACATACTAAAAGTGTGATTGGTCAGTACATTCCTTCAACAATCACATATCTGCATAACACCTGTATATATAGTCAACTTATTCAGTTCTAAAATTAACAATTGGGGCCTTACATATCGAAATCGACGGGATACATACATTCATATATATATATATATATATGTGTGTGTGTGTGTGTGTGTGTGTGTGTGTGTGTGTGTGTGTGTGTGTGTGTGAATTCACTCCAATCAAGAAAATAAAGCCACTAACACATGTGGGAGTTACTGAGTTTGATCGGATATTATAGGAAAAAAAAGTACTGATTACTGGAAAGATAGAAGACGGAAGAGGGTTCCACAGCAAGCAAGTGCGAAAGAAGAAACTGTTAGCACAGCACTTACGGTTACATCTAGCCATTTCAACTGTAAAATGATAGTACCTCGCCATCAATCTTGTCATGGGCTTAAATTCGTAAAGTTTAGATAGCATAGAGAAAAATGCATCAGAACAATAACAAGGCACAGGGAAACTACGTTACGGCTGTGGGAAAATGACTGCAGACGAGATACCAGGTCAGAGCCAATAACATTGCAGATTCTTATCAGTAATCTCTAAAAACATCGCAGAAGCACCGGGTAGCAATATTCAATGCATGTACGAATGTTAGTCTTTTTCCCGTCGTGACTATTATCCAAACCGCTTCCGACCACTTCTTTAGGCATTTTCAACACACACACACACACACACACACACACACACACACACACACACACACACACACACATATATATATATATATATATATATATATATATATATATATATAAGGTTCAAACACTAATATTCTGTGGTTATAATTTATTACATTGGTATCGTAATCACGATAAAATTCATGAGACCTACAAGTTCAAAAACTTTTGAAAGTGTAGGTCTAACGAATTGGATCGCGATTACGATTCCCATGTAATAAATTATAACTATGGAATATTAATGTTTTAGTCTTTTATATTATATTCTTTCTCTGTCCTGGACATTGAGCTCTACTTGGATTATATTCTCTTGTAAATTTATATATTTATATACTGACCACTAATATTATATATATATATATATATATATATATATATATATATATATATATATATATATGTGTGTGTGTGTGTATTTATGTGTATATGTTTGGCAAAAAGAGCTAAATTAATGAAGGTTGTGGAAAAGTAGTGGTGCAATACATTTCTACATATTAAATAACAAGTAACTGAATATTCTCTCTTTCTCTCTGTCTTTTTGTCTGTTTCTTTATCTCTCTATACACGCATATATATATATATATATGTGTGTGTCGCACAGGCTCTTCAACTATGTAGCGAACTGTCTACGTCTATCTCTTTCGCCCTCGATATGCCCTGTGAAGGTTAAGTGTTCCAAGCCAGCCTTCCGTATTATGTCTCCATTTTATCATGGAATATAAAAGCGTAAAATATATCTTCGGATACTTCTGGGTCAATACCATTTAATGTCTCGTCTACCTGAGAATAGATACAATAGATACTAAGTTGCAAAGGAATTCAATGCTGATGAAAATCAATGATAAGTAATGCATCACACCCCATGGCTGTGTGACCTTACATCACATCTCTGTATAGAATCACCAGAAACTGCTTCGAAATTCCTTGTGGATTACCAAGATCAACGAGTACCTGAATAAGGCGTGAGGGCACAACGGCCGAATCATTGTGATAATAACAACAAAGACGGAGAAAATATTCTGAATAGGAATAATGATAAGATTTTATACTATTGTTCACTCACTAAAAGACCCAAGAGTTACTAGGTAGAGGATTACTGAGTTAAATTTTGTAGATAAGTAGCAAGTATAGGTTATGAGAATATTTAGTATCTTATTAAAACTGTGATTGTACCTCCCTTCGTTAGTTTGCACGACGTTTACGTCCTGCCAATACCTCATAAATAATGAACTATTCCATTTTGATCGTATGAAAATAGCGGAAAACACTACCTTATTTCAGAGAGAAAATAAAGAAAGAAAGAAAGAAAGACAGAAAGAACGAAAGAAGAGAAGATAGAAGTGTTTGTCGTTTCCTGCCAATGTCTCATAAATAATGGGCTATTCCGCTTTGAACTCGTGGAAGAATGGAAAAACACTACTTGTTTCATGTGAAAAATAATTAAAGAAAGACAGAAAGAAGGGAAAATGGAATTGTTTAACAGCTGTTAAGACGAAATGAAAAAAAAAGTTAATTTCAAATCTTTTCATTTGTAGTAACTTTTAAAAATGACTACCAGCATTCATATTTATGATTTAATATTTTGTTAAACTGTTAAGCTCAAATATGTAACGATTGGATAGAGGAAATTCTATGGATATTGTCGTAAAAGTCACCATGAGCTTATTCAATAATTAACTTAAGAATTAATATTCATTAGGATATTAAAAGAGCAAAACCGTAAATTTTCACGGGTTAAACCTAGTAGATAACATGTGACAATAGACACGAAGAGGTTGGAAAACATCTTCATGCATGTTCTGCACGGTAGCAGTTCTCAGGAAGAATCTGTCTGCTTGGAACATTCTTGTTCCCCAAGACAATACGTAAATAATGATGATACTCGAACCTGTGAATGTGGAATGGATGGTCCTAGCTGTAAATGTCCGAAGTGGTGCAACGAAGTATTTATTCTGTCACCCCACTAAGACCAGTTGTGACACAAGTTCAGATTTTAAGGTGGGCACCAGAGCGCATAAAACCGGGCGAGGAAAAAAAATGCTCGCAGCCCCCGCAACCGTCGGTTGCTCTGGCCTCGGCGCGAGCACCGATCCCTCTCTCTGGTGCAATGAGAGGGCGCGGCCTAGGGCAGTTGTTCCCCAGGGTTGGGCATTTCTCAGTATAATTTTCCTTTGACGGAGTCGCCCCTGAGTGCACTCTGTCCAAAGACTGAGACTCAACTGAGAGATGATAACGTGTTACAAACTACTCAAGAATAGTTTACACACGAAATGGTGGAACTAATCAATGTAGCACGTTTGAACATTTTCTATGGTAACAGCGATAGAGTAGAGATAGGCTACCAAAGATTCGTCTCTCGGAAATGGTTTGCAGGGTTCAAAAGGATTAATTACTAACTAGGCCGAGTAAAGCATTTTGAATTCAGTCATGGCTGGAAAGTACGGAGTGAGTAACCCGAGCTCAGATATGACAGCAATGAGTTTATTTTTGGCCTGATCTGTATTTTGTAATGATAACACTCTATTATAATGCAGACTTCCACAGACGTAGGAATGATTTCTCCTTCAAGTATCGGTTAAATAATTTTGCTAACATCGGAGATAACTATGTGTTAATATTCTTAAGGACAATCAATCGGAATTTATCTAGAGTAGTAGCCTTCTTAGGGTCAAGTCTTCTGATTATATAATAATACTTTCGGTGGAATACGATTTTCATTTGATATTAACGGTCAACGTGAAAACCTTCGACAGTATATCAGTCCAGATAGAATATATCGTAAATAGATAAAGCAAAAAGACACAATCTGGACAAAATCCAAATATGTGCACCAATGTCCAAAAGCTAAAACGAGGAAACTTTATTAACTTTATAACAACAGAGTGTAGTTGGAATGGCGATAAAATTAATTACGCCATTGTACTGGTTGACGTTAATGCAAATCTAGAAAGAGAGTTGCAGAAAACAGGGAATGAAATTTGGGAATGGGCAAGAGGAACTAAAGTGAGGAAGTGATGAATTTTCGTTCACCTTCTCAGAGAGATATAAATTGACAATTATGAATAGAATTGTTTAAAAGCGTCGAAGCCGTAAATTAACTGGGAAATGCACAAATGGAGTGACGAAAAATGAAACTGACTTCGTAATTACTCACAATGCCAATACCGTTAATGGTATAATGAAAAGTTAATAAAGGAAGCAATCACAGAATTGTAACCGGCAGAGTCAAAAGTGACTTTTTGGAAGATATAGAAGAATTCTACAACAGATTTGCGAAGCTATTTATTTGGTGTTTACCTCCAACGTTGAATGGCAACGATAAATACTGGAAGTTATGAAAATCTTGAAATATGATTGAACACACACACACACACACATATATATATATATATATAGGTTTGTGTGTACGTAAGTATGTGTGTGTGTGTGTGTGTGTGTGTGTGTGTGTGTGTGTGTGTGTGTGTGTGTGTGTAGGATGTATAACAGTATCCGAAACAAAAGTGTAGTTGATGAGACGTAGTGGAAAAATATTAACGACGTATGCTTTCTTTGGCTTCCTCAAGTTTAAATGAAAAAATACGAGTCGTTCCTCATTTTCTTAAGTAAATCATTTCAAACAAGGCGGAAGTGCCACTAGAACACAAGGGGTTACAGAGATTGAGAGTACGAGCAAAAATGAGTGTTTGGGAAAAGGATAAAGAGAAGGATAGAGATCAAGGTCAAGGCATCAGATGTCGATTGACATTACATTTCAATATTTAAAGATTATAGTTACCAGGGTAACGAGGGACAGGAAAGGCTTTCCACTGACAGGAGGTGCGAGCTAAGAAGCTGTTGGAGTAGTAGAGATAGTTACATTTATCTGTTTCGACAGTGAAAATGTGGGATCGAGATGCCAACCTAATAGCACGCTTAAATTCATGCAGTTTGGCAACTAGTGAAAATAGCTCGTCGCAGCAATTGCCATGAAAATACCTGTAGAAAAGATAGAGGGAAGCACGTCAGTGAGAAAATGACTGTAGACGGGATGCCTGATCAGGACCAATCATGTTGCATATCCGTCTCTGGATTTTGTCGATGACCTCGAGATGAACAGCGGGAGCACCAAACTATATATGGCAGCAGTATTCTATGCAAGGACGAATAGTTGATTTGAAAGATGGACTCAGGCGAGAAAAAACCTTTTGGCACGACACAGAGAACCAACTTTCCTTACGGTAGATGAAGATACATATTCAATGTAAATGTTACACTATTTTTTTTTTCCGCAGGTTTTGTTGTGAAAATATTTCTACGAAATCGTGAATCTTGTTTTCATTAAAACAAGTCTTATACATCAAATCGTCTTGAAGCGATCGCAAAACGTAATTAAAGGTTGTTGAAAGATCGTGTTAATATGTCTGGTGGTGTAGGTCAGTCCCGCCAAATGCTAAAATGTGTTCCTGTTTTTATCTTGAGTTATGGAATTGGAATCATTTTTCCTCCTGACGAGAGCAGGATGATTTTCGACCAATCTTTTATGGAAACGATACAGCTGCTGAAAGTGTAAATGTGCATTTAGTGTTTCATCTCACAATACGCAGAATAGTACATTTTGTGCAGAGAACTAAGCTGTTTGCGTCTGTTGTGGAAATATATCATTGTCAATTCACTGCCTTTTGTCTTGAATATTTTCACAATTAACCCATTTTACATCAATACTTCATCGCCGAATACAGGAATCTTTTTTATTTATTTATATGTTTATATATGTATGGAATTGGTAATAAGCATTTTTTGGAAAAAAACAAGGTTTTGAATTACTCGGAAAGCTCCAAGTAAACTATTTAAGGATGCGTCCGTTCGGATAATACATTCGTCGTTAAAATTCGTTCCACAAAAAGGAAATTACTTTGAACTTAATCTAATATATCCATAGGAATAGAAAAATACACACACGAACACAAATTGCATCAATAGATAGATAGATAGATAGATAGATAGATAGATAGATAGATAGATAGATAGATAGATAGATACTGATAGCGAAATAGGAAAAAACAGACTGAGATAGATAGATAGATAGATAGATAGATAGATAGATAGATAGATAGATATGAAAAGACTAAGATAGATAGATATATAGATAGATAGATAGATAGGAAAAGACTAAGATAGATAGATATGAAAAGACTAAAGTAATTAGATAGATAGATAGATAGATAGATAGATAGATAGATAGATAGATAGATAGATAGATAGATAGATAGATAGATATGAATGTAGCCCCGAATGCGTTAACCCGTTTTCATTTCTATTATGTATGTATGAAACTGCTAATAGACTCTTTTTGGAAAACGAAAAAAAGGATTTGTATTATTCCGAAACCCAGAGAATAACTATGGAAAATCAATAAAGTACAGTAATCTCTCTTCGTGGTTTACACTTGATTACCTTCAATTATGTTCACATTTGCTGGATTCGGACGATAATAAATGTAAAAGAGGGGAAAGCAGAAATAACTACAAAGAAATTAATAAAGGAATTATTTTCCTTTAAAACTACATTCACCAAAAGTGTCAAATCTGTGTACTAAGGAGGTCCTGTTTCAACCTGTTCAATATTCTGACTTTCCTTAGAAGTAAACTCAATAAATATACACATGGATATATATACACTCATATTTGACGTGCGGAGGAAAGTTTGCGAAAAAACGTATTTTTCCGTAACTGGTACGTTATGATAATTTACAGAGAAAAGGATGTCTGGGCAAATCGCCATAAGTACTTTTCCTGCTTAGCCAAATCATTTATGTAAAGGAAAAAGAAGGTGGTACCGAGAAGTGAACGACTAGGAATTAATAATTACCTTCAGGAACTTAACTGTAAGGAAAGACATTATAATTAAGAAGACACCACCAGTGATTCCATTGCTAGAGAGCTTGTGGAATAATCCTTAATAGCAAATCTTGTCAGAGTTCTTTGAAATGTCTCATGCGATGGCCCTTGAGATGTATCTATTGTCTAGTGCCTCACTGAATCTGTGAATAACAACAGTTATATGAACTGGGACAGGGCCGATCGTAACCCGTATTGCTCGTCACACAAGAGGAGTCCCTTTTGAGGTGATCAACAAACTTCTTGTTAATTATAGCTTCAAAAAATGACACTGAGGAGGCTGTTGGTTCGCTGTTGTTACGGAAATAAGTGCTCACCTGCATTCGTGTAAACGGGGCCTATATTTGACACCTCCTACAGACTTAGGAAGGATTTCTCCTTCAAGTATCGGTTAAATAATTTTGCTAACATCAGGGTTAATATCTTTAAGGACAATCAATGGGAATTTATCTAGACCAGTAGGCTTCTTAGGGTCAAGTCTTCTGATAAGTCATGAGACATCCTGGGCTGTAATAAAATTATTACTGAGCGTGAGAAACCGAGAAGGGGATGATCATTGACATCTAGCGTTGAGTTGAAGGCAAATATCATCGGGAAAGGGTTTCCCTTATCTAATGAGGATGAAAGTAATTCAAGCTTATTTATAATAGTAGGCAGTGTTGTTTTGCATCTGTTCAAAACTTGGTTAAAAATCTTCCAGATCTCCCGGGATCCAATATGTCTGTTTTCAATCTTAGCCTGAATCGCTTGTGCATAGCTACACTTTGCTTTTCCTAGAACTCTTCTGCAAAGATTGCAGGCTTTTCCAAATGCAAGAAGTGTCCTCCTTCGCCGTTACATGCGATAAATATCCTAGTAGTGTTTTTGGTAAACTATATCTGCCAAAATTCAGGGTGAACCAGTTCTGTATCTTCAGTTTTTGCTGGGATTTTTCTAGGGTATAGAAAACACTTCATCCAAGTGGGGGCCCATTCTGAGACGAGGGTAGCAGTTTGGGAGGCAGAATTTTCGATAAAGGCTGAGAGAAGAACACATACCATGTAAGATCTGACGCTGTTCCAGTCAGTTTTCTATGGAACATCAGGATATGCGTTTGGTTTGGAATGAACCTTTACACTTATCTAACGTGCAGAGGTCGGAGGGAGCTTCAGCAAATAATCTTTCAGGGCAGGATGCGAGGAAAAGGTCAAAGTTGTTTGCCTCCTCTCCAGTTGTATTAGAGATGAGAGTTGGTTTTCGATGACCTGTCTTAGGTGACGGAGAAGTCTCTGCAGAGTCTGTCTTCATCGGTTTTGTTCGAGTAAAGTAACCATTCCTTGTGTTGGTTATTGAAATCACCACAGATATGAAAGTGAGGTGAGGGATATTCAGTGAGATTATTATCAAACGTCTCAGATATTCGGTTGAATATTACATTTCCATCATCCCAAGGACAATACAGACTGAAAATGAAAATGATACTGTAGATAATTGCCACGCTGAAGTACATTTACGGGAGATAAGGGTCCTCACTTTTTGGTCCCTGCCACATAGAAACCAGTGCTTAATATAGCTATTAAACTTTATGGCCGTGGTGATTTTGTTGGTCATGTATAGCTATTCGGGACGAATAGCCCGGGATTGCGATTTCCTTAACTGCGATAGAGTAATCAAAATCAGTTATAGACAGGAATATGAAGTCAGGTTTGGTATCGACAAGATGAAGTTTCACATGTGAAAAGTTGAAATGTAGAACCCTCACATTAATTTAGAAGATGGTGAACGTGGGGTCTGCGTTTGCTTTTGTGATTTTCGGTTCGATTTCTTGTTCAATTTATTTGAGTTCATGTGTAGATAACTGCGTGTGGTAGAAGACAAGGTAGTGAAACCGTCACGCAGACAAATGATCATCAACAACTTGAATTAAAATGCCCCACTACAGTACTCCAAATGATGTCATTGAGACCCCCCACTGGAAAATACTGAACAGTCCTGGATACATTCACTAAATGGGGTGTGCAAGTACCCCGATATTATATACCTAGTGATAGAAGAACCTCCTTCGAAGTTGCCCAAATTTTCAGGCGGATAACGCCAAAACACAGAAAACCCCTTCCTAATGAAGTGACAAATATCCAGTAAAGATACAGGCGTAATACCGTGAGTGTACATGCCTACCGAGAGATCGAGGCAACAGAACATCAGAAATATCGTACCGGTCTGAGACCTCAGGTACCGAGACAATCTGGTTCATATATGAAGACTAAAACATCCACTGGGAGAAGGCGGTAATATCCGTGACTCTGTGTTGTATCAGCATCCCCTAGCCATATTGAATTTAATATTATCATAGAAGAATAATTACATTAACGGGCGCTAGCGCTGGAAATTATATATTTGAGTGAGAAGAAATGAAAAAAAAATCCACAAATCTACGGCTAACAAACATGGAAATTAGAAGAAAAATAATTTAAAATAGCAAAAACCATAGGTGTAATATAGATATAGAAACGAAAATAATTTTAAATTTCAGAAAACTTGATAAAATAAAATTGACTATGTTTGAAATCTAAGTGAATTAGACTAGAATCCATATGCGAAATTCTATTAATAAGTTAAATAACAGATATTACAAAAAACAGGTATATAAAAATAGTAGAGGAGGTCTTATAGTAATTTTCTAATCGTAGCATAGATGTGACGTAAGGTCGAGAGTATGGTGTAGCTAGCGAGGAACGAACTCACTTATCATCTTTCGTGTGAGACAAACTTGCTAACCGTTACTGGAACGTGGAGGTACCCAAGCGGAGGACTTATGGATAATTAAAGTTTTAATGTAGTTAAAATCTTGTCAAGCACGAACCGAAACAAGAACATGCAAAGCTATTTTTTACCCAGCGTTCGTAGAAAAAAATAATGAATGAAATTTATTACACACAAAATATTTACAAATTTTTAGTTTTAAAACTAATTTTCTCCCAAGAAAAATGATCACAAAGATCTCTCGGTTCAGTTGTTGAGTTAAATGTTTCAACTTTACAATTATTTTCCACAAGCTGATAGTATTTTGATCTGAAAAACAGCATAAAAGACGACTCCCATGCTTTTGGGGATCCGGGGTTGGTGGGTTCTTTTTTTCCACTGTTTTCTGTGTCAGAACGAATGCTCTTCCTACGTTTATTTTTTATTACTATTATTTTTTTTACCCAGAGTTCGTAAAAAAAACAAAAAAAACTGATACCTATTTTCCATTAATTCGAGAATTTTATCAGTTATACACTTCTTTGTTTTTATTTTTATTTTCCTCTTCCTTTAGAAGGAAAGCTTTTGCCGATGTCATTCGCGCTTAAGAGTATCTGCTTCGTGTTAATGTCCTCTTCTAAGCTTCTATTTTTGTTTTAAACTATATCGTTACTTGGTCATTTGTTGTCAACGACTTATTTTTCTGAAGGTTTGTTGTGATATCTTTACTTGCTGACTAATTCAAAATCTTATTCGTTTCCTAACTTTGCATTTAGGTTCTCTGTAATGATAACAATTTCCTGTTATATGCACTAGCCTTTGGCATTATCTATTGCGTTCTATTTCTCATCTGCCTTGTGATGTTGATTGGAAGACTACTATGACTGCTCTACTGAATGTCTTACTTTTCGGTATCACGAAATGAACTACGTCTAATTCTTGCCAGTATTCCCGAAGACATTCCTAACTTGTCTTTATCTAATATTAGTCATACTCCTCTCTCATTTCTCTCTCCTGTTTGTATATAAATCTGTGTCCGTCGTTTGGGAAATCCCCATTTTTATCCATCAAGCTTCACATGTCCCCACAATATTGTTATGTCAACTTTCCATTACCGTTTTGATATATTTATCTTCCAAAATTGTTTAAGATTCCTAACTTTTCATGCTCTGAATTGCATATTTTTTGTTATGAATAGTTGCTGGCTGACGGACATGTGACACCTGTTTCCCATACGTCTCCTTCCCAAGCAAAGTGCAATTTCTATAGGATGTGACCGCCATCATGTTATTTACTATTACTTCTGCTATGTTTAATACCAGAATTTATCTAGGGATGAATAGTGGCGTTGTTTCCATTATCTTATCCACGGTGAATTTATTAAGTCAGCACATCTAGTTAGTTAGCAGTTGTTGCTGTTGAGTTCATGTACACTTTGGTAGATCTTACTTTTCATCCTACAGGTTTACTAGCTGATTGCCGGACCCACGAAAAACGACTGTTGCAGCCGGTTTAGTCGCTGACAATCCGAGAAAAAAATATATGCATCTTCATTCTGCAACTCATACGGATATTTTTTTATCTGGATTTCTGACATGATCAATTCTCATTATTCACAGTATTTACTCGCGGACTATTGCCATAGTGAGGAGTTTTGTTTAAAACAGCAAAAACGTAAGGTAACTTTATTTAGCCACCCCCACCTGTCCCGGAAAGAGGCTAAACCTACCTCCCCAGCATCTTACAAGTCTATGGTAGTGTTTCCTTTTGAAAGTTTCCTCGATATTGAAAGAAACTCCAGCTGGTAGTCCTCAATTTGGGAAAATTTGGGAGAAACCAAGACACGCTGTTTCCCGTTCATGGAATATGTCCTCGCCTGGTACATAGTAGATGAATTCGGACTGTTTGAATCTGAATTATTCTAAACATGGCTTCATCAAACACAAGAATATCTCCATATTATATGTAAAACACTTCCTTTATGTTTCTCCTTAAGCCTTGCCCTGCAGATATACATAATATATTATTCTCCGCGTGGAACATGTGCATATATAGTTTTGTCTGTTTATATCTCTGAGATGAGGTATTATGATTATTTGCATTATTTACATTATTCGTGATGTTATCCTCAACTTCACTGCCATATTCAAAACACATGGACCAGTGTATAAATACGTTGGTTAGATACAGTGACTGGATACAAAATAGTTGTGATTTAAATACCAGGCTACAGCAGTGGTGAAACAAAAACTTGGAGAGATGAGTTAAAGAGAAATAACTGACACACCCGGAAGTGGCATGGTACGTGAAACTAGAACAATCTACATCCGTTAGCGAAATAAAGAGTT